>OU015495.1:84707205-84714705 GCA_907164885.2 Dolomedes plantarius | reverse complement strand
GCGTGTGCTTCAGCGCAACTGTAAAACTAAGTTATTTTCTCCATGTTTCAACTTACTCAAATCTTGTCTGTTGGAAAATATCCTCCGCAAAAATCAACCTTCCGTGACCAAGTTTTCGATCAAAACAAAACTATTGCATTTTTTTCTTTATCATTTATTCTTGCCCCTCTAAATAAAATTTCCTACATTCTCTTTTTTGAATGCGGTTTGGTTATAAAAGAGTAGGAAAAAAAATAGAGGATACAGAGTGTTCTTTATCATTCTGTTTCTGTATGTTTGGGGGGCTCCTCTAAACATTCCGGTTTACGCCGTAAGAAACAGATGGTGCCTTTGAAAAATATTCTCATGATTTAAAGACTGTTTTAGCCAGAGGATATGGTGGATGTGCAAGGCGTTCTTGAAGAGTAAGGATGTGTTTGCACACATTTGGGCCCTAGATATCAGTCTCAAAATTTTCCATGAAAAGTGATACTATGATGAGGGGCAGCTACATGATAACCAGATTGTTTTCTAATCTTAGAATAAGGAGACGTAAACAGCCATGGACATAAGATAATACATACAGAATTTATGCTTCTTTATTCAATTTGGCTCAGTGTTAGAGCATTTGCAGAACGGACACTGGATCAAAATGACGTTTTTCGAGTTTTCTAAAAACAAAAACTATCCTCGTCGAAAAGATCAAGAGTTGCAAAATTTCCTAACCACTACTTATTAAGGATATTAAAAATACATGCTTTGAAATATATTTAAAACTCATGGACAAATTTATTGTCGATATTAGCAATAGTGAGCCTGTACAAGAGAGTTTAAAGTTGTGAGGTTCACTACATGAAAGATTACAACATGGTTTCCAAGTGTAATCATCAAGCCCATTTAAAAGTGAGGAACGGTTTTTTTCAGAACAAGCGTAACTGTATAAAAGACAATATCAAAAATGCTTCTGATCGTACGAAGCAGACAACAAGCCGTTAAAAGTCGTCACTGATTATTGGCCGGTAATGTGCATTGCCTTGCCAACACTCAAATTGACAGTTAGAGTTATAATACAAAGTTTAAAAAAGAGATAGATAGATAGATAGAGAGAGAGAGACAGACAGAGAAAGATAAAACAAAACACACCAGAACACATTTATGTATAGAACCAGCTGAATACCCGTGCTTCGATATGGAGTACATTTTAGGATAATCACAATGAAAATCGTAACGGATAATTTTATAGACAAAATAATGTACAAGAAAATATTCAAATTAAATATAATAGAACATACTAAATAATATAGTACAGTTTCAGGAACATTTTCCCCGTCAATAGCCAAAATTTCCTCAACCATTTTTTGACGGAGACCCGCACAAAGAAGAGACACTGAGAATAGTCGCAGAGAATACGATTTTCCACACAAATGTATTGGAGTGTCCCAATTTACCCCCTTAGGGATGGAATTTTAAAAACTCCTTTCTTAGCAGCTATCCATGTCATTATAGGAATGCACTGTCAAAATTTCAGCCCTTTAGGTCCAGCGGTTTGGTCTGTGCGTTATCTGTCAGTCAATTACGGAACTGTTATATATATATATATATATATATATATATATATATATATATATATATATATATATGCCAAAGAAATAAAAAATGACATAGGATTTATAGATATACCAAAAACGCTAAACTTTCCCAACAATAAAAATCCCATCTTTGTTAAAATAAATTTAAGCTATTACAAACATGCTCTTGTTGTAAGATTATAATAAAACTACAGATAAAAAAAAAAATCTTTCTATACATTTTGCACTCATGAAAAAGTTTTTGATAATTTAGTTTAAAAAAAAAAGGAGAATGCTTTCTAATTAATAAACACAATATAAAAAGCAAAACACGACGAGAAGAACCTTTTTTAATAGGCAAATCTCTTCAATACTGCGTAAAATGTATCAATCAATAAAGCTCGTACACAAGTACAAAATACCGGGGAATCAGTATATTACAAGCGTCTAACATGTTATCTTTTTTTTGGGGGGGGGGGGGCGGGAAGGTGCAAAAAATATCAGAATTTTGTAAAGAACATAACTTTTAAGTATTAAAATATGACTCTTAAACTTCTAAAATAACGCATACTTAAGAACGCCCAGAGAACAGTTTGAGATCTATCACCACTATCTAAACATACGTATGCGTAAATTCTTCACAATCGCTCTCTAATCCGAAACCTTTTGTTTAACAGATCTGGTCTATTTTGCACAGTACCCTCCACAGTTCAAATCGCTTTCGCTTAATTACATTAAGGTTAACCGAGGGAGCCAAATAGAGCTCAGCACTTTCTTTGCATGAACGGCAGTACAACTGAGCACTTAAGTAAAACTAACAATTTAACGATGAGATAGCCCTAGACGGAAAGGCATCTGGGAGGCATTACGTCATCAAAGAGAAAACGTCTGTTGCTGGTTTGTGTGCCAAGTAGAATTGCGGAATAGGGCTGTTGAGATGAAAGTGTTTTAAAAAGTTTTTTCCTCTTTTGCCTTTCATTCCCCGAGTTCTCAAGAGACATCGGTTAATGAAAATCGAAGGCTGTTGTTGGGGGAACTTGAGGTTAGAGGAAAACAAGGCAGGCGCGGTGTCTTTGATAAGAGGCACTTAAGACTCAATCTGAATATTTATTTTTCCAGGAATGGATTCTTGAAGGCATTTAGTATGAACTACTAATTGGCGGGATAAACGTTGGTAAATAAAGGAGTGAATTGTTTGTTTTGCTCGGATTGAATTCGAGTGAGTGTTAATTTATCAAAGTAAAGTTTAAAGAGGAAATGCAAGGTTAAAAGACAAATTGTGAACGTGATATATAACCTATTTCGTTTAAGAGCAAATTTTAAATGAATTTTATCTAGTGTTCGCCCGAGTAAAAATGCATATAGATAATTTTACTGAATCTAACGTAATTTAATCAAAGCAGGAAAATACCTAGTTACTGTATTCATCAATTGGAACACTACAGAAAAGCAGAGCCATTAGACTACACATGCATTTTCTGAACATCAAATTACAGCCATACAGATTGCATCTACTACTGATATATCAGTCACTTATATTTGACCAATCCGACGCTATCTTATGTGTACAGGACGATTGCCCCTCCATCTATAATGACGAAATACTAAAATTTCGAGTTTTAAGCCAACTCTGAAATAGGAAATAAACTTTAAAAAATTTTGTCCAATGACTTTGAGAATTCTGCAAACACCACCTGCCAAAATGGGGGGGTTCAGACTCTGGTTTCCTAACATCGAGGAAGGCGTTTCTACTAAGTGATCCATGCCGACGAAATTTATCAAATTGTCCTTCGACGTTTCACCCCTTTTTTGAAGCGAACCACACAGGATGTTGGTCAGTACATATTTTTTATGTATAACTTTCTTATTTTAATATCGGGGATGCTCAATTCTTTCTGACCATGAATTTTTGATGAACTCTGGTAAATAACCCAAGAAAAAGGGGTGACCAACTCGGTTAGGGGCCTTAGGATGTTATTTGGCTTGACCTACATCCTATCAGAAAGACTCCCTTAAAGTGACCGACCCGGTTAGCCCTCCTGATGAAGAGACTAGTCAAATGCCTCGTTATTTTAGTACATTTTGGGTTTTGTTTTTATACTTTGCTAGTTTTAATTTCTATTACTACTTTGGCAATTAAATATGAGTACTGGTTAATTATCATCAAATCAAACGGACGAGCGCCACTGTAACAATCATCTGCCTCGATTTGAGTTCATTTCCAATATTTTCGAGCTCGTATTCGACCAATTGAACAATCCAGGCAATGCGAAATGGATGTTAAGAAAAAAAAAATTGTTTTTACGGATTTTGTATTCTGACGATTAGAGTGGTGTCATTAATTGGCGATCTTAGTTCCTACACTTCAGAAATTGAAAACTCTTAACCGATTTTTAAAAGTTGTAGTTTAAAACCACGTCAAAACAATCATCAAGTCTCATATTTTACCACGATTTTATTCCCATTTCTTTATCTTTCTTGTATAATCATTTCAGACTTTTAAGTAATATTATTATTATTTTTTATGTCACTTGTGTGATGAAACACATTTTAAAATTCCAAACATTTAACCCTATTTTTTTCTATATACCGTCACAACTTTATGCAAATAAATTCATAAATAAGGAGGACTGATATCTAATTTTCTCGTAAATAGCGAGAAAACTTTTCCCATGACATTAGACCCCATAATTCCGAAATATAAAAGACACGAGACACACAGATAAATTTAGAAGCTTTAAATTGAATTTAACAATGCTCCCCACTAAATATTAATAGTTGATCTCTTTCTGTTACGAAAAGTAATCAAATAGGATCTCCTATTAAACATCTGTGTTTACTTTAAAACACTGCTCGTTTAAAAAGATGGATCGTGAAATTGAACAAGTCCATCTTAAAACTGAAGTATGTTAAGCTTGTGCAACTACACTAGACCTTACCAAATAACTAGCAGATTTTCTGGTACTTACCATTTAATATATTGTAAGTAAAATTATTTTGACTTTTCCCTTCTTTTTTGGTCCCAGGTGAATTTGCACAGATACATGCTATATTAAATCTGTGTTTGCTGTGCAACGGGTGTTATGTTAAAAAATGGGCTAAAATGAGTAATCAAACCAGGCATATTTGAAAAATCAAGGGCTACTGCAGGTTACAGAAAGCTAGGTCCAATTCCACTCCTAAATATTTTTTTTCATCAGGGAAAATTTGGGAAACAAAACACAAACATGTTAGTGTTGAAGGGGTTATGTCCCTATCAAGGACTTAACACTCTTTACTCAACAAAAATAAAATTAGAAAAATTTACTTTAAAAAATAATTAAAAATTAAACTTAAAAAAAAACTGACTTTAAAAAAAGACATTTTTTTCCAATCCCGTTTTTCTCAAAACTACGATTCTGGACTTACACTCTTTTCACTGCAAACACAGAAATTTAAGTTAACTCTATTAACTTTAATAAAATCATGTAATTTATACAATTTTTTTTTGCGCTCAGTTAAGAAATAACGAATATTAAATACTTAGGAATATTTTGTAAAAGAAAATCGTTATAAAAAAAGCTAATTTATTTTTTAAAATTACTCTATTTTTCAGACCGTAAGACGTACCTTTTTGAAATAAAAAAATCGACTTAAAATTGGGATACGTCTTATGGTCCGAAGATAACATTAAAGTAAAATGAATATTTTATTTTATATATATTATTTATTATATTTAATATATATATATATATATATACACACACACACACATATTTATCGTTATTAAGTAAGAAATACCTCACAAAATACAAAATATTCCTTACTAAAAATCCTCCCATAAATTTGAGGTGCGTCTTATTGTTTCATGATTAAATTGTAATTATACCAGACCTTATTAAAGAACGAAAGAGAAGAAAAACGCCATTGTTCATGTATAACACTCGTGAACGCGTATATGAATGAGAACGTTATACACACTTTACTCAATAACATAATCTATAAACGCCATAAAACCGAACAACAGGTTTTTTTTTTTTTTTAATAATTGCTTAAAAGATTACAACCTTATGAAGTAATTTCTTCAACACCATAAAGAATATCCGCTAATCATAAAAAAACCCGATTTATAACTTTTTACACTTATGAGCACAGTATAGTGGCAAAAGTGCAATGAAACGAAAAGATAACTCTGTGAATCGGGCAAATAACGATAACTATGAACCTGTGAAATTGGGAATAAAAATATTCCTTCTTCTTTATCCATTACTGCTAGATAACAATCTAATACGCAACTCCACCCAAGCATTTTCAATGACAGATTAAGCTGTTTAAGGAATTAACTGCCATGTCACCGTAAATCGATACTTGACAAAGCGCTGTAAAACTCAAGTAAACTTTTTTTTTTTATGGGAGACAATTTTATCCTCTCCTCTAAAAAAAATTTTTTCCCCTCTGTTCCCCCGCTTCAGTATTAAACCCTATGTCGAACTTACGTTATTAGCGCATGAAAGAAGTAAAAAAAAAACAAAAAAAAAAAACTGTTCTATTAAAATTTAGATTGCTTGCCAAACGCAAGAATTAAATCAAGTGGAAACAGAAAATTTTAACTTTAACAAGCCACACGCTTGAATAATTAAGGGCTTCTGTTTTTGTAGCAATCTTCATTTCTTAATTACTAAAATAAACAAAGAAAGTTTCATCTACACTTTTTTCAGTAATTGGTTAGAATAATTTAAAGCCGCAAATTTACATAATATTTGATGCTCCGTCAGAGAAGTTAATAAGTGTAAGTATCATTGTATAGTACCGGAAAAAAAATAAAAAATAAATAAATAAATAAATAAATAAAAAATCTTGCAGTATCTAGCATAGATTTGTTTCTAATTCCGGATACAAAGCAACTGTTTAAATCTATGGTATTGAATTTTATTAGGATGAAATTAATAAATTTATCCATTCGAAATTTTTTTTTGATTTTAAGTCTTTTCATTTTCCAAATCAAAAGTTTTTCCTTTCAGATTTATTACCATACGGTTACTTCACTGAAATAATGCATAATTTTTATTATGACTGATATATATCGTGTAAATAAATATAGATTTCATTTGCATAAATACGTTTTTCAAATATTAAAGACGTCAGCTGATTATAGATAACCAATTAAAATTATTATACATATTAAAAAAATTATTTCAAAATTTACGCAGCCAATTCTAAAACACCTGATGATACACCCTTATAAAAACTTAATACCTTTAAACGTTAGTTATGAACTTATAATTTTCGCTCTAAAATTATGTTTCTGCCGATCTAAAGGACTGTATGCGAGTATTATTAATGAAGCAATATGTCTAATATAACAGCGTTTTAAACGGTATTATTAACAGTTATATTTCTTTTAAAGTCTAGAGTCTAGATGTGAGCAACAGATGGCACATTTTTGCAGACTTTCGTATTTTTCAGGTACTCATTTCCAAACGTATGTTTAAATAATTCCAAGATAAAAAGGACTTTTTATATACCATGCTTTTAAATTTTCTGTTGAATCATATACACTTGACAATTCTATGTATTAATAAATACTTTTAAAAAATTTTTTTGATGAATTATCCCATCAACTTGAAAGAAAATGAAGTTAATTGGAAGTTAACTTGCGTTTAACTTTTCATTCCCGTCCCGGCCGACAGATGGCTGCACCAGTCTACAAAACAAAATTAACGGAAAACAACTGAAAATTAATTTAATTCTGCTTAAAGATGGCTAAAAGTATTTAAAAAATGCATTGTCATCGTGTTCTGAGCTATTCTAAAAGTTTCAAATATCTAGCTAGTCGGGAAGTTAGTTAAAAATCGATTGCAAGATTTGTAAGGGACAAACACACACACAAACAAACAAGAAAGCAAATTAATAAAAACATGGTAATAAAAAGTACCTGCATGATAATGAGTGTGAGTGTCTCGGGCCACAGTTT
>OU015495.1:84397205-84702205 GCA_907164885.2 Dolomedes plantarius | reverse complement strand
ACATATGCTAAGTTTTTAATTCCGTTTCAATTATTTCAATTAGTTTCAATTTTTAATTAGTTTTTCTATTCATATTTATAAGCATGCTCTCAAATTATTATTTTACGACAGATATTCTAACATTAGGAGCTATTGGGGTACAAACTCAATTGCTACCTATCACTGATGCTACACGATTAGAATTGATTCCAAAGAAGTTCAGTACAGAACACGTTTCAGAAACTATGTTTCAGCCGCAACTGGATCGACTTCGTTTAAGAAATGGCAGAAAAAAAATATGGCGCTCAATGGTTCATAATGTTTAAATACTCAGAAAGCTATAACAACAATGAGGAAAAGGCCATTTTGGGGTTTAATTTCGGATACTAACAAAATTAAAGTTTAAAAAAATCACAATACTGTAAAAAAAGGGGGAATTCCAGGTTAAGCTAATACTTAGCTATAAGATTCAACTGATATGACTAAATTAAACGAAGTAAATCAACATTTTCCCCCACTGCTAGAAGATAATCTATTACTGTTTGTTGTTGTTGTTGTTTGTTGCTAATGCCCCCTGGTTGGAGGTTCCATTCACCAGGTCCTAATAGGCTATTGAGATGAAAAGGACAGCCCCCGTTTTGAATTAGCACCACAAGGGTCGGAGTCCGACTTGGCTAAAGGACCGGTCTCGTAATTTTGAACCGAGTCAAGTGACGAGACCGGAACACTTGACCTCGCACCTTCAGAGGTAAATTTGAGAACTTGGCGGACATTGCAGCCACAATCTATTTTACGTGCCCCGGCCACGATTAGTGATCACGGCGGCGGATTTGTAGCGACGAGCATCGAAGCAGGGACGTTCAGATCACTGGTTCGCTGCTCTTGGCAACAGGACCACCGCGTCCTAATCTATTACTGAAACTACCAATGCAAAAGGCATTACAAGTGCTTTTTAGAAAGGATTCCCATTTAACGTATCTTGACGATTTCAAGTCCTTCGCTAAATGTTCTAGAGTTGAAAATTATATTCCCTATTTTTCTCCAGAGTAACTCACTTCTTCCATGGATTTTTCTCATATTAATGGTAAATTTACGCATATCCCGATGGATCCAAACGGCAGACTATTACTCACCACTACGACTTTCGCAGAAAAGTTTGTCGTAGGAAAATTGCACCTCCCCTACAAATGAAAATAAAAACGTCATGTGCAGACTGTGACAATGGAGATCACAAAAATATTCTGAACTGAATGAGACAACAAATTTTATTATAACCCCACGAAGATTGTGACAATATCTCAATTCTTGCGTTAAATAATAAACGACACCCATACCACGGGATAAGAAACAAAATTTGAAAAAAAAAAAAAAAAAAAAAAAACACACTTTTATTATTCTCAGAATTTTCTGTTCAATAATATTCATTTATTTAGCTATCAGGCATTGGCTATATATCATTTCTCTTAAATATTATTAAATGCTTCCAATGCACCAAACAAGGCCCGAGATTGCAACTAAAGCCATTCCGAGATTGAATCCCAACTGGTGAATAGGCTGTCACCACAATTTAGACCGAGCAACCCCAGGGGCGACATCTGGGGGATTCGTACCTTGTCCCACCCTCTCTGACATCATAGGACTTTCCGATCTATATGTGAAGGCCTTATTTGAATAATGGGCCAACTCCATTTTTGTTCCTTTTGAGATACGGAGCCTTAAAGTATAATGAGAGCTGAAAAATAACTGCTAAAGTCTGATTTGTGGTGCGCTCTGTTGGCAGCAGAAATAAGCTGGACGTGCACCAGGTTTAAAATAAGATAGAAATGACTTGTATGAGCATGAAAGTGAGGCTAACTCTATTTTTTTAAACAGTGGAGTTGGCTCACTATTCAAATAAGGCCTTCATATTTAACGTACCCATATCCAGCCAAGACACAAAGGTACTTAATGGCATCGTCGAGATTGGAACTGAGTACCTCCATTCCGAAAAACATCACTCTTGGCGACTGAACCATTTTTCAGAGAACACCGCCAAAGAAAACAGGCCATTTTCAACGGTGATTAATTCAAACCTCTCGCTAAATCCTTCCCATGCTGTCCAAAGCTCCGTATTGTTTCCTACGTATTTAAGATGCATAGCTTAAGTCTGGCGACAGTACTATCAATAAACTCAAAACTAAATCCCCAACTTTGGAGAGCAATTTATAATTATACAACAAATAGCAGATCCTGCATTGTCCTTTCTCCAACAACAATCCAAACTTTTCTTCTCTCCTCAATTCCTCAGTTTTCCCTTTTTCTAACAGAAAATAAAACTTTCAGACAGCAATATTGAGCCTAGTTCTGACTTTCTGTCGGTCTGTAGATCATAATTTTTATTATTTTTTTTTTAAGATAACTTTTTTCTCGGACCGAATTCCCCAGACATATAAATTTTTAGAAACAATTCTCTCACTGAAAAACCGGACACAAGAAAACAGTAATTTGACGACAACCTAGAATTAGCCCACTTAGGCACCCAAGTCATGTATATGCTGAAAATGAAAGGGTTATGATGTACGAAGAATAAACCAATAAAACAGCTTGACAAATAGTGTTTCAACATTTGTATTCCTAACATCCTAACACGAGAACGAAGAGAAGCGGAAACAGGGAAAGATCTTGGCAAACACGCAAGTGATTCCGTAAAGCCATAAAAGGGGAAAAACCAACAACGAAAATTTTGGCAGGAGTTCAATAACTCTTTTACGTGATCCTGCTTGCAGAATTTTTTTTTTTTTTCAATTTAAAAGATCGTGATAGACGATGCTACACATAATTTTCCGAATCACACACACGACCTTACTAACGAGATAACAACTTCAAGTTTCCGAAATAAATCCATTTGCGGGACCCATAAAAATAATTTACCTGTCGAGGGAGAAAAAAAAACAAACCTAACATAATCTTACAATTTTTCATTGGAAATTTTCAGAGTAACCTCGTGGCACGTTTGATAGAGACAAAAATAATCCGCGAGGGAAAATCAAATCAAATCAAATCAAAGACTGGACAGGAAAAAAAACGAAAAATCTCCTCAAGAAACGCCATCAGTTTTTTTTTATTCTTTTTCAAAATCATGAAAGTAAATATCTTTTAAGATTTTGTTCACGGATATATATATATAGATATATATATATACACACACACACTCTCTTCGTTTTCGCTGTATTGGAAAATGGGCGACGTAAAATTATCGATATTCCATCCACCATCCACTTTTGGAAAGCGGAAAGACAAAAATGTCAATTTTTGAGATACACGTCATTCATAAATATCGACAGGAGCGTTAAAGGGGGGCGGAAGGGGGCTCCAAATAATGAAACTTTGCCAAGCAAAAATTACCCCCTCCCCCCCCCCCTTGCGCTCACCAAACGAGCACAGCAAAAATCATTTTTAAAAGCTACAATGGCCGATTACGCCTTTATGAGTTTTAACTTTCAACAAAAGGGTCATTTCATGCAGAGAAGAACCCACAACAAAAGGACAAATTCCAAAGGATGGATCGATTTCTTTCTACCATTTTTTCCCCCGCCCAGATATTTTACAAAAGGGGAAAGAAAGCAATGTATTGAAATGTTTTTAAAAAGACTTGAAAAATGTACCTCTGTATCACCCGGTCATATCTTTTAGCAACTTTTCGCAAGATAACAATAAGTTAAAAAAAAGTGTAAAAGAAGATGCTAAAGAAAAATTTACTGGTTGATTGAAATATGAAGAGACAAACAAATAAGTCCTCGTTTAGAAGCACAAGTTAACTGAGCATTAAATTAAGCGTACTATTATATCACATTCTTTAATACCTTTGAAAATGCATGTATGCCGGTCTGTTTTGGGGGGCGAACACGAGATTACCTATATTTCAGACCGGAGTATTAAATATGAACTTACAGTTTCTCTACACGTCAGATCTCAAATCAATTGAGATTGCGATCAATTTTTCTGAAGATGCTGGTGACATGATTTTAAATTATACTACGAAAAATAATTTTTTAATAAAATATTTAATAAAAGAATAGACCAGGAGGGAAATTATTCGCGTTCCGAAAGCAATTACCATAAACCTATATATAAATAAATAAATAAATAAATAAATAAATATATATATATATAAATATATATATATATATATATATATATATATATATATATATATATATATATATATATATATATATATATATATATATAGTGGAATCTCGATCTATCGTTTATGAAGGGACCAACTGAACTGAACGATAAATGCGGGAAAATGATAGATCCGGGAACATAACAAAGTAATATGATCGTCGGGACTGAGTGAAATAAATGACACATACGAGAAAACGATGATTCTGAAAACGATCGATCAAGATTGTACTGTATGTATACACACACACACACACACACACACACACACACATATATATATATCTTTATATATAAAAGGCAAAGTCTGTGTGTGTGTGACCGAGTTTTTGTCTGCTCGCGGCGCAGCGCAAAGACGGTAGGTCGGACAGTCTTGAGATTCGACACGAAGATGCCTCCCGAGGTCTCATTATGCACCTCGAAGCCCTTTTTTTCGATTTTTAATTAGATTCTCCGTAATTAAATATTTAGTCGCGATTTGGAGCTCCCGGACGAGTAAAAGCCCCGTAAATCCTAACGTATCCGTCCAAGAATTTTTTTTTCGGACGAGCCTATACGGGAAAGATGACACTATACGGAAATCACAATTAAAATTGTCTGTCTTAATTTATCGATTAATTGTGATTTTTTTTCGATCGCCTGTACGCACCCGTTTTTCGGAAAAAAAACGCGATTTTGTCCGTGACCCTTTTTTCCAAATTGTCGAATCGATACGTAAATGTCGTTACATTTTTACGAAATTTTTATCTCAGAGACCCTAGACATCACAGTTTCGAAAGCCAGAACCAAAATTAATTTACAAATTGTAGTTATTTTTTAATAATTTTTTTTATGATTCGGAAACTCTTGCGAGAAATCTCATTTTGGAGATTTCGTTCTTCATTTCCGGACGAAGGTAAAATAGGAGAAAAACCAGTTTTTCGACGTCATGCACGTGATGTGTTGGGGCGTTTGTTTTCTATGACGGATTCGGTGGTTAAAGGAAATCGATTACTATTGCAGTGATAATCGATTAAAAAATCACATTTAGTAATGCCGTAATTTTTTTTGGCCAGCACTTAGTTAATATCATATAATTTGTGGTGTATTTGTGGAAAAAATCTATGAAGATTTCAAAGAATTTCAGCATGTGGAGGATGTGATATATTCGCTTTCAAGGAAATCGATTACTATTGCAGTGATATTCGATTAGTAATCCTATGTCAAAAATTTTGCCAAAATGTGCCAGAAAGGATTAAATTTATATGGGTAAAATAATGTATCGTGGTGAGGAAAAGGATGACAGCGACGCCCATTAACAAAGGGTTAAGGCTACTAAACAATTGGTAATCACATTACCCGAGCAACGCCGGGACGGGTACAGCTAGTATATATATATATATATATATATATATATATATATATATATATATATATATATATATATATATATGCATACATACATACACACAGTGGAATCTCGATCGATCGTTCCCCGAATCCTCGTTTTCCCGTATGTGTCGTTTATTTCACCCAGTCCCTACAAAAATATTTCTTTGTTATGTTCCCGCATCGATAGTTTTTGTGCATTTATCGTACAGTGCCCTTGAAAAATGATAGATCAAGGTTCCACTGTACACACACACACACACACACACGCACGCACGCACACACATACACACAGTGAAACTTCTCTATGGCGGCGAGAAACGGCTCCGAAAAAAAGTGGCCGTATGGAGGGAAAGCTGTCGAATAAAGGTTTCTTCCATAAAATTGGCTCCATAGCGTGTTTAATCGGTTCTAAACAAAATCTGGCCGTTTAGAGGGGTGGCCGGCTAGAGAAGTTTCACTCTATATATAACTCGAAACTATCATCAGAATCTAAGAAGGAAATTTAATAAAATCTACCGCATACTGGTATCTGTGTTTTTAATACAGTCTGCTTGTAAATATTCGCGACTATGTAACAAGTTTTAAATATATCTTAAGCTTAAAGTTTATAATAAGCTTTTAGTAATGAATATGTGCACTACATGTATTGAGATTGATAATCACAAACAGTGCTCATTACGTTATAACATGAAAAATAAATTGTGAGTCTGAAGAATTAAGAAAGTATACTTTATCATTCAAAAAAAGAAAAAGAAAAAAATGATGTTAAAAATGCTGATTTAACTTTCCAATCCTAAAACAATTTTTTTTTATCCAAGCAGCAATGGTATTATATATCTTTTAAGTTCTAATAAGAAAAACGAATTTCGTCAAACAAAATTACGCATGAAAACGCTTAAAGATTTCTTTTTCTTCTTTTTCAATGCACCTTACGGAAAAGAAAATAAAAGAAACAGTTTCAGTTTTTAAACGTTTAAAAAAGAAAGGAATTCAAGGCGCCAAATTTACCTCTTAAAAATATTTTTATTTTTCACGTTACTTATGATTTTACATATTTACAAAAAAAATTCTCCGGCAAATTTTTGGGTGCAAAATTTTTCTTTCTAATGCCGATAAAATACGAAAAAAGCATCTAACACAAGAAAAATACCAAAGACAAAACTGCAAATGGTTCGAGACTAGAAATAAAAGGTTTTACTCTCCTTTCACCCTAAAAAATAATGTAAAAGTAAATTTTTAAAAAAATTTAAGGAAAAAGTATAAAATTATTTTTTATTTATCAGCTCATCAGAGCATAGAAGTAAGAAAAAAAAGTCAGTTTGAGTAATAAGCGTAAAAACATATTTAACAAGGAGAAGTACAACAACAAAAAGTAAAAAAAAAAGTAGCAAAGCTATATTTAAAAGTACATTTTATATATCAGTACCTCAAAACTAATATTTAACTAAAGTGTAGTTAAGAATATAGAAGGAAAAAAAAACTATTTTAGCAAAACATTTGTTCATTTCAAAACTTGTACTTGGTACAAAAAACTTGTGACTTTTTTTCCTTTCTTTACGTTGCGAACTTAAGACAATGGATTCCAGAAACGCGTCTGGTTCTTGTCAAAATACACGAGTTATTTACATGACAAATGCCCTGAATAACGAGAATACATTTTTCTAGACGTTTCATACATTACGCCCTACGTGAGACGGGTTTGCGCAGAGTGCTTGAGTGAAATCAAAGCAAACTTTAAACAGACTTGATTTATTTCAGTCCATTTGCGTATGCCTGAAATTGTGATAGTAATGCTGGATGTCCATTACACACACACACAGAGCGAGAGACTCTGAATAAATAAATACTCTGAAACAAAATTTCAAACAACCAGTTCCCCCCGCCTAACTATCCCTGGAGGAATCGTGACTCACAATACATTATACACAGGAATCAGCAAATTACAATCACAGACCTTTATTCTCAGCAGCAGAGAAATATATATTTAGGAAAAGCATTAGGCGGCACACACACACAAACACACAACAAATAAATTTTCCAGCCTTATTTATTTTCGAAAGCATGCCTGGAGTAAATCTATTTTTCCGAATTTGGGAAAAGGCAGAGCAATTCAATTTATTCAAATCAAAAATATATCCAAAAATACAGAAATACGGAAGGAAAGCACATTAATCTTTTGAATAAAACATAATATTCCATCAATTTCAAATACTTTTTCTTACTCACTATGTAGTTATTTTTTTTCCGTGAGGAAGGCGAGGATTTGCCGCGCTGAATATGACAATTCTTCAAAATTTTGTTAAATGGGTTTTATGACGAATATTTTTTTCCCTTGAGTTTAATTTAGCAGTACTCTTATTTGAAAATGCCACTTTAAAATATTGAGATTTTGTGGTTATTGGGAAAAATTGTTCATAGATTAAAACTTTATAAAATTAATGCATAAACGTATCATAGTTATTTTTCGTAAGGAAGGCGAGGATTTGCCGCCCTTAATATGACAATTCTTCAAAATTTTGTTAAATGGGTTTTATCAAAAAAAAATTTTCCCCCATTTTTTTTATTCATTTAACAGTACTCTTATTTGAAAATGTTACTTTAAAATATTGAGATTTAGTGGTTATTGGGAAAAATTGTTCATAGGTTAAAACTTTATACAATTAATACATAAATGTATCAAGTTATGATACATTTAATAATATACATAATTATAATAATATACATCAGTTATTTTTCGTGAGGAAGGTGAGGATTTGCCATGCTGAATATGAAAAGTATTCAAAATTTTGTTAAATGGGTTTTATCACGAATCTTTTCCCCCTTGAGTTTTATTCATTTAGCAGTACTCTCATTTGAAAATATCACTTTAAGATATTAAGACTTAATGGTGATTGGGAAAAAATTATTCCTAGGTTAAAACTTTATACAATTAATACATAACTGTATCAAGTTATGATACATTTAATAATATACAATAGTTATTGTTCGTGAGGAAGGCGAGGACTTGCCGTGCTGAATCTGACAATTCTCCATTATTTTGTTAAATGGGTTTTATCAAGAATTTTTTTTTCACCATTTTATTTATTCATTTAACAGAACTCTTATTTGAAAA
Organism: Dolomedes plantarius; assembly: GCA_907164885.2. Classification (NCBI taxonomy): domain Eukaryota; kingdom Metazoa; phylum Arthropoda; class Arachnida; order Araneae; family Dolomedidae; genus Dolomedes; species Dolomedes plantarius. The sequence continues at coordinate 84,693,576 of OU015495.1, read as the reverse complement.
TATCAATTTAGAATATTGAGATTTAGTGGTTAGTGGAGAAAAATTGTTCCTAGGTTAAAATTTTATTAAATGAATACATAAATGTATCAAGTTATGATACAATTAATAATATACATTACTTATTTTTCATGAGGAAGGCGAGGATTTGCCGTGCTGAATATGACAATTCTGGAAAATTTTGTTTGGGTTTTATCACGAAATTTTTTCCACTTGAGTTTATTCATTTAGCAGTAATCTTATTTGAAAATATCACATTAAAATATTGAGATTTAGTGGTTATTAGGAAAAAATGTTCCTAGGTTAAAACTTTAATACATAAATGTATCACAGAAAAAAGTACCTGTTTTGTCTTAGAAAAATAGAGAAATAACTCATTTGATACCACTCTTAAGTTATATATATATTTGGATTTCAATGAAGATTACCCAGTTAAATATAACTCTATGTGACATTCATTACACATTATGCGAATCGCAAGAGCACAGACAAACACTAACCATGTTATCATATATATATATATATATATATATATACAGTGATTTCCGCTTATAAGAATCACGTTTGTTATTACTGTTTTTGATTCTTATAAGCGGTTGATTCTTATAACCGAAATTTAGGTTTTTGGACTGGAACACACACACCTATATATACATATATTAGATAATTTACCATAAAATACTCTTTAATTTACATTAACTATCTTTTATTAAAATTTTTTTTATAGTTTTAAAAATAAAACTTAATTTTTAGACCTATAAGTAGATACACATGATTATAGTAAGAGAAGAAAAAAATACAATATTTGTTACAAGTTACAACATACCTGCTTAACAGTTTTAACATTTCAACTACAGGAAGGGAGCAAGAAAAAGTTTTCTACTGTAGTTTGACGTAATGAAGTTTTCAGAAGGCTGTTTATACCTCTTTCAATACTTATAGTCTCAGACGAAGATTTACTCGGACGGGTAAAGTTGCCCCCGGGTCAAGCTAATAGGACAGTGTTGTGGTAAAGCGTTTAAGGGGAAACGATTATGTTATGTCTAATAAAGAAAGGGGTGAATTTTACGACTATAATCCATCCCATCTTATCAATCTTTCTTTAAAAAAAAGAACGAACTTCGTGCCTTTTGAGGGTTTAAGTAGGTTTTTTGGAAAAATGGAAGTAAAGCGAAGAGTGTAAACTGATTCTTAAAACCGGTGGATTGATTCTTTAAAGCGAAAATTTTAACATGGAAATAATTCATTTGTTTTTGTTTTCGCGATATTGATTCTTATAAACGGTTGATTCTTATAACCAGTGATCACTATAAGCGGTGGTTACTGTATATATATATATATATATATATATATATATATATATATATATATATATATATATATATATATATATATATATATATATATATATATATAAACGATAAAATCTCCCCACTCCTTATTTTAGATTTAATCCAGAGTCTGAAAATCTATTTTGTTCATGGTAAACTCATAGATAACAGCGTGCATGAATGGAAAATAGGAATAGAGTTCAAAGAAGACTTAGGGCAAAGTACGAATTTAACTTGAATTGACAGAAGAAAAACAATCTTCATTGAATGCCAGAATTTTACGGCTCAGTTATTCCTTTAACGCCCCAATTAATCCTGCCGCATATAACCACATATATAGGGTTTATCCAGACGCCAAGAAATCGAAGGGAATTTCTTATTTGAATAATGGGAAAAAAAAAGTTCAATTTAACGTCTGAGGTGTTTATGAAACTTTGGTATATGATACTACATACGAAGATATTACAAGTCGGCCGTCATTTAAACAATATTACACAATTAACACAATTATACAATCGGTCATTGCATTAAGCTATGTGATTGGTTAGATTTTTTTAAAAATTTTTTAAATTTTTTAAATTTTTTTTTTTTTTTTTTTAAATCGCTGACGCCTTTAAAAAAAATCGACAATTTTCGATAGACTCCAAAAAGTTCAGTGATAATAAACAGTATTTATCAAAAAGTCGTTGTCAAGAGTTTTTTTAAAAGGATTATTGGCAGAAATTTTTAATATTAATTCATACTTCGATGTAGAATTGTTTCTGTAAATACCTAATGGTTGAGTATGTCGAGATGTGTGCGTTTATACAGAGTAACGCACTGCTAATGTAAAAAGTTTAAGTTTTACGAAGAATAACTAAGCAAAAATTCTAATAAATTTATGGGTTGTTGATAGTGCCTTCACTCCAGATTTTCCAAAGATGAATTCAGTAGCAATGATCTAGCTTTTAACTAACCACGACTTCTTGAAAATTCTTCAGAGTCCGTTAAGCGTTAGATTTAATAAACCACAAGATATGGACATTTCTCACCTTTAGACCTGTAAGGCAATGTCGGATCGCGATCACTGCAGCCGATATTGGGAGGAATATTGAACAATTTATACGTCAAACCATTAATACGCGCTTGCCAATGGAACAATAAATGCGTCAGGGCGCAGTGGCCCAGTTGGCTAGAGCAGCGAGCCAGTGATCTGAATGTCACTGGTTCGATGCTCGCCGCTGACAAATCCACCGCCGTGTACGAGGTTGGTGCACGAAAAATCTGTTGTGGCTGCAATGTCCTCCAAGTTCTCAAATTTACTTCCGGAGGTGCGGGGTCAAGTGTACCGGTTTCGTCACTTGACTCGGTTCAAAATTACGGGACCGGTCATTTAGCCAAGACGGACTCCGATCCTTAAGGTGCTATAAAAAACCGGAACCGCACCACTCTGTGCCCAATAGCCTTAACGGGCTTGATCTGATACACTATCGGTCAAAGGGCATAAGCTACAACGACAACACACAATAACTACGTGCTTGCCATTGGAAATTTAAAAAAAGTTAAAGGTATCAATTAGATATCAAAAATTATATTTCATTCCTTTCTTGTAAACTAAAAGCTCATGTAAGAATAAAATTTAAACGCTCATTTATAACACCAGCTAACAAGATTAGCAGAACAAGAAAAAGTAGAGGTGAACAAGAAAATAGATCGAGTAATCAAGCATAAAAATGAAGAAGAAAAGAAAAAAAATCATACTTTTTCAAAAAGACAACATTTCTCGCAGTGAAAAATCATTTAACGATGTATGAACCATTAATCAAAGAAAATTTTTAGGGAGAGAATTTTGTTTTTGAAGAGACAAAACACGTTTTTTTTTTGGCTGATTGCCTTAAATTTTGCGACCTACTTTCAAAAATAATCTTTTTGCTTTCCTCGCGCCTCGAAACAATGAAAATTAAGATCTCGCTGAAGAATGCGAGGCTAAATGAGGATATAATTCTCCAGAGAATGCGCAAGATCTTAAAAATCTTTTCGGAATGTTTCTTGTCGAAATTAGAGACATAATTAAACGAGAAACGAAGTTTTTTGCAGAGCGTCATGGAATATTCACCGGGAACTAAAGTGGAACGTTGCTTGTTCAGACTGTGTCTGCTAATAGAAAAGCATGAATAACAATTTTCTATTTTTTTTCTCCCAATCATATTTCTCGTGAGAGTTGAATGAAAGACTAATTTCAGAAGGAAAAATTATAATTTGCCATACGTCAAAATAAATATCAACTTAAGATGAATAAAATTCAATAAACAGTATAGAATAGAACAAGATAATTTAGTTTATATAGAGAAGCGTAATTTTTCTTTCAGTGTGTTTCAATAGAATTGGCGAAAATTGGACAAAATACAACCTAACTATAATAAAATAAGTATGAATTAAACAACAAAATACGAAAACACAGAAATTAAAATTTAATATATGTTTAGAGCTTTTTAATATGTATGGTTAAATAATACATTATATTCCCTTTGGATAAAAATAGTTTTTCATGCTAGAATTAGAAAGCTGCAATCAAAAATAACACTGTTATAAGGATAATAATAATAATAATAATAATAATAAACCCTGCTAGAAATGACTAAATTCCTCTTAGAGCTAATATCATGGGATTTGAAAAGTCAGTAAAGCTTTTTAACTTTCCAATATACAAAAGCTGGGATCACAATTTGATCATGAATTTTTAGTAAGAGAAAAACTCAGAGAAAAAGAATGGAATTACAGCATTACAAAAATGAATTGATGAAAATAAGCCCGAATATGAAATCACATTAAAAAAAAAAATCCATACTAATAATTGAATATACAAGTGGTGACATTTAACATGTATGTGTAATTCTTTAAAAATCAAAAACCTAAAGAAACCTATCGCCATCTTGACCTTGATCCTATCCTGATGTGAAACTAACTAAAAATCCCGAAAAAAATTGATAGAAACTGCACTTTTGTTAGCAGCTAACCCGTTACTTTTGTTCACTTTTCTTTCCGCCCATGTTTTAAAGATTTCCTAAATACTTCATGTTCAATAGCACTAGACAGAAGAAAACCTTTTCGACCACTATGCAAATGTAACGATGAATAGGTACAGGAAGAGTACAAAGTAAGCATAAAAGTTTTGACAAGATTTTGGCTCCGTCTTAGTACAGCTGGAGGTATCGATTTCGAATACGGTAGAAGCCAGGCAACGCAGTGTGCTGCTTCGATAGGTGGGACCAGTTGTTAAACTTAAAACTGTTAAGCTAAAAACTGTCGTTAACTAAATGACGTAATTTTAGCGAGAGTTTGTTCCTGTTACTGCGCAGAAACTGGACATGATACTACCAAATAACCGAGAATTTCACTTCTATTAAAACACAATTAGGTGAAATTAGATTCTCCTTAGCTTCAGTACTTTTTCTTTCTGTTATACAAATAGGTAATACAAATGATAGGTGTCATATATAGTCATTAATAACAAAAGTTTTTTTCTTAAACTACTAATGGCAAGTTTAAAGACAGTTGAGACGAAAAACTTAGAAAAAGAGAATGAAAACAATGACTAAAGAGGAATAAATCAGCAAAACACTTACGAAAAATTAGACGAGAGTCCTCTTTGCTATTTACAAATTTATTAGTTGCACAATTTCCAGTATTATGAGGCCTGGTGCCTTCAAAGCAATACAACATACATGGTTCAGCAAGCAAGCTAGCACATAGACAAAAGTCTACACTTTTATACACAAACAGCCACCTGGCGAAATCGAAATTAAATTTTCATACAGCTTTCCGCTGAACAAGAGTGAAGAAGTCGAAGTGCAGCGAAAACGCTATCTGATGGCCACATTCCGCTACAATGACATAGCAATAAATGTCGGCTACATTAATAGTCTATGAACTCAGTAAGTCCCTTGCTTCCCAACAACGATCGGAAAGGGAAATCTTTCGAAGAGCAGGACAGTGAAAGTGAGGCTCATCCACCATCTCCCTAAGATCGCAGAGGCCGCAGAAAGGATCAGCGACGATTTGGAGGCGATACAAATATTTTGATAAACAGTTGTGACCATTGGCCAAGCGAAATTCAACAACAGCTCTACGCCTTGGCCACTCAGGGATGTCTTTCATTCTAATCCACCAGGGCTTTTGATAGTTGTTTTCAAACAGCTGCTGCCGGGTGGCACCATTGACCGACTTACGGATAAGTCGTATGACAGTACTAAAATGGACATGGCATTGGAACCTGTAAATCGGATGCACCTTTCTTGGAATTTAATAAACGAAGTTGACTGAATGATTTCTGAGCGATACGGTCCAACTTTTGTCACGAGGGTAATTTCCTGTACACTCTAGATCCAATCCCAGGGATCAATCAGTTCAAGTGCCGCGGTTAGCAATGATGTTAGTAGTCGTTTGGTATTGGTTTATATAGGTCCTCTTCTGTTCAGCCCTAGTCTATATGATAATAACAGTAAATATTTTTAATCCAACTTTTACTCAAATAATTTTTATTTATTTATTTTTTTTTTACACAAAATTGTGGTGGGAAGTCGCAGGATACTGGGCTATTAGTAGAAAGGGGGCCATAGTTGGTTAAGATAGTTGGTTAATATAGTTTAAGAGAGAGCTCGTTGTACTTATTCAGAAACTTCTTATTAACAGACTCGGGAAACTCTGGTTCGCGTTTCGCATGGTCGGCAGATATTACCTGAAAGATTGGTACAATTGCGATGGAATACATGTAATACGTTTTCATATATATCCTCCCAGATATTATGGCTGAGATATCACTCCTCTTTTCGGCAGACCGTCGTAATGACGCATTACGTAATCAAATCCTTCTACCCCCCCCCCCTCCCCCAAACTCTCATTTAACTGGTCTGAAAAATAAATTCATTGAGCCCTGAAGTCTAACCCGATGTCGACATCAGCAAATAAATTAAATTTTATAAGTCAGGCATTGATTCCTATAATTTTCAAACGTCCTCGGTTGCATTCAGACACTTATTAGAAAATGCATATAATTGAACTGAGAAATATGCGGTTATAAAATTTCTAAGCAAACATTCCAAACTCTTTACAGACGTGTTTTGCCAGTATTGAGAAAACGGTAAATTTTTACGTGCTCCCTCCTAACAGAACAATACATCTGTCAAAAGTAATTGTAGGATGGGAGAGTTTAGGAGAGGGGGGGGGGGGGGGAGGAAGGGAGTCTGAAAGCCAACGTCGTTAAATCTGGCGTCAATTAAAAGTTATCTGAGCCATGAAAGGAGTCCCATTCAGGGAGAATTCATTTTTTTTTTTATAAACTTAAGTTCCCCTATAAAACGCATTTTACCTGAAAGGGAAGTAAGTGATAGTTAGCGAGTAAAATATACATTTAAAAAATTATTACATCTGACTTATCCAGGGACAATAATCTAGACTTCATTTTTCAACAGCTTCCTTCGAAAAGGGAATATTTTTCAACGACTTTTCACGTGTAATACGAAGAATTTTTACGGCACGTTGCAAGAATAAAATTCCTCATTAATGTTTTAGTTGCGATAAAAAAGAAGGTAGGGAATATGTGTTTTAATGCTAAACGGAAAAATGATTTTTTTAACAATACAGTGATTTCATATTCACCGATAATAATTTGTTGAAATAACAGAAGTACTGAGTGACAAAAAAGGTAGGAAGTAGTGTAGGAGGAAAACATTAATTTTAAAATTTTAATTTTTAGTTGGTAATTACAGGAATGGAAATCTTTTTAAAGCTACACTGGCTAAAGAGAAGTAAATGATGTGTATTACACTTTTGTACTTACTGGATGGGTGCGCGTGCGTTGAGGGGGAGAAGTCTAGATAAATCGAGGCACAAGTCCGAGGCAGCAATAATCCTCAAATAAATCAGGGAATAGTCATCTGATTACATCGAGCGTTTTACTTTTAATGTAAAATAACTCTTGTTATATTTGTAGAGAATATATATATATATATATATATATATATATATATATATATATATATACACACAATATTTATATTTATTTTAAGAAGCTGTTAAGTATCTGGGAACTAAGGAACCAAACAAACTTTGATGATATAATAAATAAGATATCTTTAGTTTTAACAATGCATTTTGTTTTAATCTTATTAGACGTTTCCAAAGCATTATCTTAATGTCTGAATGATAATATTTTTTTTTTGTTAAGGATCTATTAAAGGTTTGGGAGCAAAGGAACCAAACTATTAAAAACTTTGATGATATAATAAATAAGATATCTTTAGTTTTAACAATGCGTTTTGTTTTAATCTTATTAGACTTTTCCAAAACATTATTTTTATGTCTGAATGATAATATTTTTTTGTTAAGGATATATTAAAGGTTTGGGAACCAAGGAACCAAACTATTAGAAACTTTCATGATATAATAAATAAGTTTGCATTAAATAAGTTTAAAAAAAAATCTTATCAGACGTTTTCAAAACGTACTTGTCGTTCATTAAAATACTTTTGTAATGTCTGTCTGTTTTTTTAAACATACATTTTAAAACTCACGCACATTATATGCAAACACAATTACAATCTAGATAATTATAATCATATATGCATATTATTGCGAAGTAAAAACTTACGTAGATGTCGGCAGCATGAAATCACTGAAATACTTGCCTTGCGATCGATTACAGAATTGTTTCTTTCAACCCATATTTCCGTCGAAAATCGCAGTATTCTATTGGGCGCCAAAGTTATACACCTATTTCTCACACCACCCTAATTTATATTTGTCTTCCTCAGTAAAATCGAACTATGTCCAGGGCAGGAATCACACCGCCTCATCAGCCTGGACAAGAAAGATAACCACTTAAACTACCAACAAGTAGAAAAATGCAAATCACCGTCGGAAAAATGCAGTGTTTTCAGAGGAGCAAAACACGAGCGCTCATTAATAAAGGGGAAGCGTGGCTAAAGGTGTTTTTGAAGAATAAGGGTGTTTTTTTCACCCATTTTGTTATGATTTTACCCCACATATTACTCCAAGCCATGATTTTATATTATATTTGTTAAGCTCTAGTCAATAGATATTAAATAGAGTGAAACTAGCTTTAAAAGACCCATACTGATTTTTGAAGCATTATTAAAGCATTATTTTAATGTATCATTTTAACTCATTACACTAATATAAATATTATACCAAGCTAGGATTTTATGTTATATTTATTAAGCTACAATCAATAGATATTAAATAGAGGGAAACTAGTTTTAAATAACCAAAAGTGATTTTTTAAATCATTATTTTAATTTATTATTTTAACTCATTACACTAATATAAATATTACACCAAGTTATCATTTTATGTTACATTTATTAAGCTAGAATCAACAGATATTAAATAGAGGGAAACTAGCTTTAAATAACCCAAACTGATTTTTGAAGCATTATTAAAACATTATTTTAATGTATCATTTTATCTCATTACACTAATATAGATATTATACCAGGCTCGGATTTTATGTTATATTTATTAAGCTACAATCAATAGATATTAAATAGCGGAAAACTAGCTTTAAATAACCAAAAGTGATTTTTTAAATCATCATTTTAATGTATTATTTTAACTCATTACAATAATATACATATAACACCAAGCTATCATTTTATGTTACATTTATTAAGCTATAGTCAATAGATATTAAACAGAGTGAAACTAACTTTAAATAACCCAAACTGATTTATGAAGCATTATTAAAGCTTTATTTTAACGTATCATTTTAGCTCATTACACTAATATAGATATTGTACCAAGCTAGGATTTTCCTATATTTATTAAGCTACAATCAACAGATATTAATTAGAGGGAAATTGCTTTTAATTACCAAAAGTGATTTTTTAAATCATTATTTTAATGTATTATTTAATTCATTACACTAATATAAATATTACACCAAGGTATCATTTTTTGTTACATTTATTAAACTATAGTCAATAGATATTAAATAGAGGGAAACTAGCGTTTAAATAACCAAAAATGATTTTTGAAATCATTATTTTAATGTAATATTTTAACTCATTACACAAATATACATATTACACCAAACTATCATTTTATGTTACATTTATTAATCTATAGTCAATAGATATGAAATAGAGTGAAACTAGCTTAAAATAACCAAGACTGATTTTTAAAACAATGTTCTAATGCATTAACTTGACTCACTTCCCTAACATAGCCAAACTTAGCGGAAAAATTCCCGATTAAAATAGATCAAGTTATGAAAAAACGGGACAGTGTAATATTTTTTGCAAATAAAACAGGGCTACGGTGCATTTAGAACAATAAAAAACAGAGTTGGACTCTGGGAAGTCAAGAAAATTCAAGGAAAAATATTAAAATATTAAAGTAGATTTTACTATGTATTTACATAAACTTCGAAAACAGGGCGTTAATTTACGCCGGACATACATAGGCATATAAATTTAGTAACAGTTTCAGTGATGATATTAAAAAAATAGGGCACTACTAAATTGTTAAAGGAAGTATTTATCGAACGTAGGAAAATTATTTAAACAAAGCTCTAAACAACCAGCTTAAAAATGATGCAAAAATATTTAAATAAAAATATATATTTTAAGTTTTTCACGATTAATAAAATTTTTCCTCTCCACATTTATAAAACGAAAACATCCTGACAACATAGAAGGAATTTTTGATCTTTGAACCTGTAACATTTTTCTACACCCTACTCTAAAAAACATATTATCAGTTCTGCCGTATCAGCAATTTCCTGACTCATTTTAAAAATGGAACTTTTCACTGATAAAAAGGCTAAAGGAATTTAACGCATGAAAAATGAGACTATAGGGGGAAAAATATTCATCTTATTTTCCCATGGCCTCGACACAAAATAATAGGTTCCATATACTTCTCATTTAACATATATTATAGCCAAAATTTTCTCAAAACACTTTTGGCGCGGAAATGGATCTTTTCTATTTAAGGCATGAAATAGTCTTCTAATGATTTATTTCTCTCTGAAAGGGTTTAAAGAACCAGCTATTGGAAACTTTAATGATATTTATAATGAAAACATCTCACTAAGAATAACAAAGGTAATCAATAAAGCAAAAAATAAGGCCAAAAACAATTAGCAGAGTATTAGATTAAAATCATACGCATATAGAGTAGCCTAGCGAAGGGAAAAAAATTATAAAAAAATTTCAAGGCTAAAAATCACATTTGTTTAGAAAAAAAAATCAATACTTTAGATCCAGCTCATTAGATATCAATTTATCTTTGAACCTTTAAAATATACACACAAAAAATGGAGGCATATAACCATTAGATTTTTCAAACGTCCCACGTTTTTTTTAACCCCCCCCCCCACCCTCAAACAGCCCCGGAAAAAAAAAATATAGCCTCGTACACGATTAATGAATGGCTTTTCTTTATGTGAATTTCGGACAAAGAATCCTTTCTTTTCTCCCGTCTTATAATCCAAGAAAATATTGGATGGGAGACTTTTTGTCGTTTAATAACAAAATCCAAGATGATAAATAGTCTCGTATTTGATTTATAGATAAAAACAGAAATTTACAACACAGCGTAATTTTCAGGATTCAATTCAAAGTACATATATTTCCACACAACGGGAAGTTTGTTTGCAACTATCATTATTACACTCATACGGAAGTTATTTCCAGGCATGCAAGGAACCTTAACAAAAATGTCCCTTATTCATGAATTGATTATACTAACTAATGCTAATGATACAGAAGGTATTATTAGTCATTCCAATACTAATATTTATTCTTCACATGGGAAACATACATTACCATATATGCATGAGAGAGAAGATAAATCTTCTGTACATTACTCAAAAAGTTAGTGAATGGCGTTCGGCAAGTGGCTCTATCGGGTATAACACGTCTGTGCGAAACGAGATTCTGTTTATGAATTTGTTTTGTTAAAATCGAGATTATATATTATGGGCATCTACGGAGATTTTTCAAACTCAGTAGAAGTCCATAGGAAAATTTAGAGTGGAATTTCTCTGAATTTTTGCTTGTGATACACAGATTCTAATCAATCCAACCCACAATGGACAGACAAACGCGTCTTTCAAGACATTTAGTACAAAATTTAGTTTAACCCAAAGTCTGATCGAGATCAAATCAAAATCTTTATGTAGTTCACAACATCAATCTTACTGAAGATTTAGATTTTAAATCTACGTTCTGAGCTACAATTCACGGAGTTACTTTCATGGAACTACAAACCATGGATCTTACTTTCTGTTGTGGGAAGTATTGACCAGGATTGGGAAGTAACTTTAAAAATATAGAGGATTACAGCCTTTAGAATTTTGTAAGGGCGCAGTGGCCCAGTTGGCAAGAGCAGCGGGCTAGTGATCTGAAAGTCACTGGTTCGATGCTCGTCGCTAACAAATCCACTGCCGTATACACTAATAGAGGCTGGTGTACGTAAAATCTGTCGTGGCTGCAATGTCCTCCAAGTTCTCAAAATTACCTCTGGAGGTGCAGGCTCAAGTGTTCTGGTCTCGTCACTTGACTCGGTTCAAAATTACGTGACTGGTCCTTTGGCCAAGTCGGACTCCGACCCTTGTGGTGCCAGTCAAAACAGGAGCCGTTCCTTCATTGTCCATAGCCTTCGGGACTTGATATGATGTTGCTGTCGGTCAAGTGGCATAAGCAACAACAACAACAACAGAATTTTGTCATCTCACACATGCTCAAAAGCGTGAAGAGCCTATAATGAAGGTCAATAATGAGGGTCTATTGAAGAGCCTATAATGAAGGTCAAACAAACCTACGTCATTGGCCAACATGGCGTAAATGACTACTGGGGACTTTACTAGGGTGAGTTTCATGTAATTAATTTGATCCTCCAAGCAATCCACACTGTATGATGATTAGGGTGGGGAAATCATCACCACGTGGGCTCGAGTCCGAAACCTTGCAAAGACAAGCATGTTTCTGAACCGTACTTTCGTAGTGAGCAATACTGGATCAATGATTAGCATCTGATTTAATTGAGGAATCAATGATTTCGCAGTGAGCATGGGTTTTTCGCAGTGAGCATGGGTTAATGATAAATTAGAAGAAATATCTACTTGAACCTAAACCTTTATTCGTGACACTTCGGCTTGCCAAGTTGGCACTACAATAATTCTTTTGAAAAATATGAAGCAGATCATGGAACGACAAGGTGAATTCTCCGACCAACCGAGAAATAAAGGGAAAGTGAACAACGAGCATCCCCCCCCCCCATCACCGAACGGTTTACCTTTCATAGACGACAAACTGACTCTACTTGTCTTCTTTCATCTATCTCCCTAGCTCCATTACATGTGTTGTTTTTCTAGCTTCCGGAAAATGTGACGTCTCAATATTAATTCCCACACAAGAAGTTAAAGATTTAATTTAAATTAAACAATTCACAAGCATATTTATAATGTTGAGGCTTTATTCTAATTAAAAACTTTTATATAGCAAGAACATGCACTGTCTCATGGTGTTCATCTTCTAACACAAGTGTACAAACTTTCCAAATCTGCAGTTAAAAATCTCCGTAATCAACAGTTCATTAGAGTTTACTGTCATATAAATGACTGTTATACATATCTAAATATTATGAAGTAGGGCATTCCTCGAAAACAATCCAGAATACGATATATCTAGTATCCAAATACACGCTCCTCGTACACGTACACATACGCATTCACGTATTAAATATTTATAATTCATCCAAATGAAACATTAATATTTGCACATAATTAAAAGGTACTTGGATACAAAACTGCGATTTAATATTCCGCACGGAATTACAAAAGGTATATCAATAATCATTGTATAATCACGCTGAAGTGAGACCGATAATAACAACTGATATTTCCCGATGGTATAGCATATCCCAATTTGCGGATGGTTTATAATGAATCAATTTGGCATCACAATATAATGGTAATAGCAAAGCACTTAAGGCGTAGAGTACTAATTACGAAGTTGATGCGGGAAGGTAGCGTTTCATGTAGCGTAATGTAGTCTGTTAAACATGAAGCGCTTGAATTAAGCACCAATTTCCACGAACAACATGATATGTAAATGAGTGACGAGGTGATATAGCATAGACAAATTAATAAAATATGTTATTGCTGTGCCAAAAAGCTAATACAAGCGCTGTACTAGCTTAAAGAAAATAACTTTTTCCTACCAATGAAAAGTATTAGCTGGAAAGAACAATTCTACGTAACTTTAGAAGCGTCGAAGGTTTTTCAGCTTTTTTTTCGAACTCAAAAAGTCAAGACCTTTTCATGAAATTTTTAGATCCTTTTTGTAATTATTTAAAGGTTTAACTTCTCTCTTTGAAGAAAAAGTAACATTCGATTAAGGTAATTATATACATATGACGTGTTCCATAACTGATTTACTAGTTAAAACAACAAGCAAGAAGAGAAATTTATTTTGATTAAAAATAATAATAATAAACGCAATGCAGAACATATAACATATAAGATATATTAAAGACAATAATACTAAAATCTTACACATGTGACCCGTTAACGCAAAATTCAATGAAAAACGTCTGATGTTACAATAGAACCTATGTGACCCTAGGTGGCGAAACTATCAAAGTATTTACAAACTCAAGAAAATTTCGACTATATTATGTCGTTCAGATAAAAATGGATATCCTAAAAGAATGATAGACTTTATCAACTAGCAAATATTGCAGTGCTTTTCTCTTCCACTACCATAATCCTATTCTCTTTGCAGTGGGAAATAACTAACTAAAGGTCTGATTCTGGTACGTCTTTCACATGGAACCCTGCCAACTTCGGACCCTGCATTGCACGGACGAAGAGATTAATACTAATATCTCGTTGAGTTTGATCCGAACTGGAACGGAAAGCACAGCTCAATGGTGACCTGCCCAATTGAAGGGCCCAGGGGTAAAACCCCTTTACAGCTATTTTTACGAAAATGAGTTAGCAGTGCCATCTTGTAGCTTTCAAGGAGTACTAACACCAAGTGCATTCATATCTGGGGCAGGACCGCTTTAAAGCCGTTAAAAATAGCGATAACTTTCGGTGTGCCGGGGAAAAAAACCACTCCGCAACATTCAAATTCGTTTTTCTCAAAACGAAGTTTTGGGAGTAAAACGGTTTTACCCCTGGACCCTTCAATTGTTCTATCCCATTTTTTTCTTCAGATGTGAGGCTCTACGGGCTGAAAATTCAAGAACTTCACATTTTTGGTAAAGAATCAAGGGCGTTGAAGAACTCCAAAAATGTATGCCAACTCTTGAGGATTTTTTAAGATTGTGAGAACCTTCCGCTGATTCATCCAAGATTCCCTCTAGAGAAAACTTTTTCCCCTTTCTGTAGATTTTTTAACTGACAACGATTCTAAAACAAGCCTGAATGCCACGTACTTAAATTAGCCTTAGATGAACATACATACATTTTAATCGCTTCCCGAATAAGAAAGCCAAATTTTTCCGAAACATATGCCCCCCCCCCCTCACACATACACACACAAAAAAAAAGAAAAAAAAAAAAAAGAAAAAAAAAAAAAAGTGCATGTGTTAAAGGCCCAATGGACATAACTAACGCTTTATGATTCATAGATATTCCCAGACTTCAGTATAAAGTAATCGACCGAGACATTGGTCGTAAGTTGAGTTGGTCGTAGGTCGAGTTTCAAACTTTTTTTTTTTTTGGTATATGCACATATATTTTTTACTTTCGTACGTAATTTAAAATATATTGTATTTAAAAGACATAAATTATTCTTCATCAGTACTACCTATTATGTTAGTACAATCCATTGATTTAGAATTTGCGACAGAAGATACGTTGAAAGTTTTTTTTTAACAAAGTTATCCAATGTAGTTTGAACAGTTTGCGTCTTCTTTTGCTTGTATATCGTCTGGTAGCAATACAGATTTTCCTGAAAACAACGATTTACACTTGTGAATCTTTCTTCATTTGGATCCATTGCTTCTAATTGTTGTAGTCCTTTATTAATACAATGAAAAACTGAAGCCATTTCTGAAGTCAATGAAGGTTTATTTGATTTATCGTGTGGATATCGAAACTATTACATAATGCATTTTTTTATTGCGTCATAAATATTTGCAGTATAGCAGAATATTGCATCATATTTTTTAATAATTATGTAATACATAAAGGTATTTATTGTACATTCGTAGGACAGTATTTTTGAGAAAAAAATATTCAATTTAAAAATTTCGGTCGTAAGTACGAGCGGTCGTAAGTCGAGGAATACCTGTATATGTTCATGTGTATGTGTATTAAACATATTCGTATCAAAATAATACTTCAAAAAGTGTATGAAATTTTAATTGAAAATCGACAAATATAATATATACACAAAAATAATTTGCTGAATTTCACGTGCTTTTGGAAGCCTCTTAATAATTAGAAAATGAAAAAAAATACATAAAAAAAATACAGAGAATAGAAATTAAAACTAGATTTGATTTACATGCTTGAAAAGTATCTTATAAATAAAAATTCTTGAATTGCGCGCAAAAGAAATGCACAAGGAATATTTTGAATTAAGATAACATGTACCCTTAAATAACAAAATTTTAACAACTGAAAATATTTTCAACTTACCAACACTAAATTTTAATTACGTGTGTTAAAAAATAAAATAAAAAAGCTTAACCAAGTTTCGAATAAATCGACAAAAAATGTAATAAATAATATTAGACATCCACTGTTCCCTTAATGTCATTAAACAAAGTTATGCTAGTGGCTAGTAAGGTAGTTCAATTTATTCCGAATTATAAAACAAACAAGCCTAAAGCATCACCTAAAGTACTCAATGATCAAAAGATAATGACCAGACATATATTAAAACAACCTTTTTTTTTAATTAAAAAGAAAAAAAAATAATATACAGAAATCATTGTTTAAAAATTTTTCAGCTTACAATATTTTCTGATTACAATTTTCTGCAGAAAAAAAATTTACAGCAACCAAAAACACAAGTAATATAAATCCTTATATAATTGAAAGAAAAACACATACCTAGGGACATACAAACAAAGAATGTACAGTCCAATGCTAGTGGTTACGAACGCAAGCATTGTAATTTAAAAAAAAATATATTTTTTAATCATAAAAGGAATAAAAGTAGACTGACAATTAATATGTCTGCAAGGGATTCAAATATTCTTAACAGTATGATTTTAATATCTCCTGCCTCTTGCATTTTAGAGTCGGCTTAAAGAGTATTAATGTGAAAGAAGTAATGAAAAAGGCGAAAAAAAGTATTCCCATCTTACTTCAAGGAAAATAAATAAATAAAAAAAAAAAGGTTACCCAAAGGATTTTGGTTAAATTAGAATTTTTTTTTTCTATTTTAGATGTGTTGATAATTTTATCTCCAGTTATCTTGAGTAAATTACAAAAAAGAAAAACGATCCTTATATCGTTTTTTAATACATAATTTTGGCTTCTGAAAATTGCTTTAAAAATTCACATTGGGAACAGAAGAAAATAGATTCAAATAGAACTAGATAGAATCAGTTTTTTGATTATAACACCCTGGCAAAAATTTTTTTGTTTGTTAAATATTTACTGAATATGCATGTTCAAGCTTTGGAACTAAATCCTTATACACGACCATTCGCTCAGATTAAAATGTAATAACTTTTGAAATTTTGAAATTAATTTAAATATAAACAATTGCACAATTACATGAGCTCACTGAAATCAATCTAGCACATTAATATTCAACTTTCAAATATACATGAATATTAATTTCAGTTCATTCTTCAGTATAAAGAAATCGTAAATTCATCATCAAAATAAGTCACGCACAAAAAGTTCAACTTGCAACTTCTAAAAAGTGACTATTGCTCATTTTCGTCGACTAGCTAAATTCTTAACGAATGAAATTACCATCGCAGTACACCTTGATTCCTACATCGAAATATCTGGTAAAATGAACGGGTTTGTTTCGCTGGTATTGTCTCGTGTGGAATAAGCTAAAGCTGGTGCTGCTTTACATGGCCAAAACTCTCTCTTATTACTAATATTTCTAGTTCTCTTAATTTTGGTGCTTATTAGTGTGGCTAAATTCTGTTGTATTCATGATTTTTCTAATTCTCCATTCTCGTCACACTGCTATTACAAATAATTGTTCCAATCACATAAGCAAAAAAATTAGATAAAGTATTATCGAAAACACTTGTATAATTTCCTATGACTGGAAACTGAGAAACAGAGAACTAAAATAATCTTTCACGACACGAGCGATGAGAAATTTCAAAACAACATGAAGATAAAAGATCGACAGCATAATTATGCTTACTAACACACACACACATATATCTTTAGGATATATGTGTGTGTGTACAAAAGTAAAGCTTACAAAGGAAGAAAAAAAAATCTGCTCTTCTGAAAGCGTATACGAAGAAAGACATTACACAATTATCTTAAGCCTGGTATAAAGGGATTAAGTCAAAAACAGTGATTTAAATATACCAAGTTATTTTATACCACTCGCAGAACTATAATTTCGACTTGAGTCTTTTATACAAAGAAATGTAACGTTGTATACAAAATTGATATACTTAAGCCTCTTATACCAGTCATTTTTTAAAAACTATCAATACAAACAAATACCTAAAAATCACTATTTTTGACTTAAGCCCTTTATAGCGTTCTTCACAAATATATATATATATATATATATATATATATATATATATATATATATATATATATGTATATGTATATATATATATATATATATATATATATATATATATATATGTATATATATATATATATATACATATATATATGTATATATATATATACATATATATATATATATATACATATATATATATATATATATATATATATATATATATATATATATATATATATATATATATATATATATATATATATATATATATAGAGAGAGAGAGAGAGAGAGAGAGAGAGAGAGAGAGAGAGTGGGGAGGCAGGAAGGGATGGTGGAGTGGGAACAATGGAAAAAAAATGGAACAGCCAAGCTTGTCTCTCAAATACTGACAGTTTAATCTAAAATTAATTTTATTTTTTTTCAACGAGGCTTCTCTTGTCAACCGAATGAGATATAGCGGCAGATCAACCATAAAGCTGCAACCGAATTCCCGAGAGATAATTTTATACTTTGTAATATATTGATAAACAGAAAACAAGGCTAAACTATACATCTTTCATAAAATATTGATAAAAAAAGAAGCACAGACTAAGAAAAAATAGTTTAATCAGGGATATGTAATTTTCTTCTTCCAGAAAACAAAGAAAAAGTAGAGATGATTAATAATACTCTGAAAGCCGATGATGGGAAAAAACTTCTTCTTTAAAAAAATATAAAATAAATAAATAAATAAAACCCTTCCTATTATCTTGCATTTACGATCTTCGGCCGGATAGGGGGGGAGGGGGGAGCATAAAAAAAATAATAAATAGAAAAAGATATCCAGAAGAAAGGAACATCGTCTAATGTACCATTAAAAAATTAAAACATACAATAAATTTCAGAGATTTCGTTTTTCTTTCAATAAATAAGTAAAAAGAAAAGGAAATTCTGCAGAGAGGATTAAAAAGTAATAAACATACAATCGGAACGGCAAGAAAAGCTTTTCTCTGAAAATACTTTTTCCCCGTAAAAAGAAAAGAAAAGAAAAAAATCGATCATCAGTTATATTAGGATGTCCTCCAGACGCAAAAACCATGCATAATATTGCCTGTGAGGCAATACGCGATTTAATGCGACGTGAAAACATTTAAATGTCTTTGATAACGCAGCTTTTTCATTTGTAGTCATTTGTTTTACAAATAGCAAGAATTTCTCCCCCCCCCCCTTACAAAAGTAAAAGCTTAAAAAAGAAGAAAAAAAATCTGCTCTTCCGAAAGCGTATACGAAGAAAGACATTACATAATTATCTTAAAACGCATTTCTTGCAATTAGAAAATTATATTAATAAAAAAAAACTGGTACCTAAAAGTTCCTTGCAGTAACATATGGTTGATAGCGATTAGAGGCATAAATAAGAAAATTAATTACTTAAATGTATAAAGGAAAGAGTTCATTCTTTAGTTAGTATTTAAAATTTCGTTAGTTTGCAATTTATTATTCTGAATTCATTATACTTGATTTAGGGTTTACCTACTCACTTAAAAAAACTAAAAAAAACTAGCAATTCTTAAGGTGTTCGTAAAAGCTCCTAACAAATGCTTAAAAATCTAATGTAAAACATTTTTCATTTATATCTATTGCGCTTTTTGCTTACATAGCACGAGCAAGCCGTTAATACCATATGAGTTTTTCAGGACCAATATGTAAAATTAAAAAAAAAAAACCCGGAGTGTAAACTCTTATGTAATCAAATTATACTTATTGAACAGAAAATATTTAAATTCGCTGCCAAAAAAATTAAACTCTAATAACTTTTTAACAATATGTCATTTGCATTAGCTACTGTTTTGTTCAGCTATGTTTTCCCCCAACATTTTTACAAACAAAAAGATAAGCCCCCCTTAAAAAAAAGAAAGCTTAATGATACAGATAAATTTAGAACCGATGAGTAAAGTGACAAGACAATTATAACTAGTAAAATGTAAAAAATTCAACAGAGAAAGATATTAAATAACAGGAAGAATGCAATGACAGTCAAACGAAATAAACAGATATCCGGCACTTGAGCTAAACGTACCATAAATGCAAGATTCTGTAGCAGTAAAACGAAAACATACAATCCTAAAAAGAACACAAATGAAAAGACAGAAATACAAAAGGCACACTCACCCTAAACCGATAAATTGTGAAGTTACGGTTATAACTAAAAAAAAAGCAATTTTAACCTTAAGAATTATGCCACTGCAGTATAACAACAGCGCCACACCCAATTGAAATTTTAAAGCCACAAGTATTGAAAGAAATTGTGAAACCAGAAAACCCTATCTTAATTGTCTTTAAAATAAACACGAGTCTAAATACCATTTTTTTAATACTTGAGATTACAAAAGTTATTGGGGAAATTAATTTAAAGTGACAAGACAATCCGAATATGTTCTCCATATTCGGGGATTTGCGTCTGTTGTGGGTTACCTCAGAGCATTATTTTTGCAAATTGGTACGGTTCACCGAATAGAAAATTTGTGAAAATTTTTCTTAACATTTATAAGCTGGTCCTGAACCGCACACACAAACATGTATCCATTCAGAGATATCATGAAAAGTAGAATGTGTCTTACGAACTGGTTTGGAAATTAAAAATGGCGTCATGACTTTTGCTAGTCAATGAAAATGAAAACAAACGGATTTGTCACACGTGGTATATTAGTAATATTTAAACAGTTATCGTGTATTTTATACTTTTTGAATTTTTCCAGTGAAAAAAAGTCATCAATTCCAAAAAAATGGTGGCTTGTGATCACGAATTCAACTCTGGATTGAAATTTTTGAAAGAAAAAAAATAATTAAGACTTTTAAGGAGCGCCATGCAAATATAAATAATTTGATGAGACCTTAAAATATAAATGAAATTTAAACTTCATTGTCAGTTTACCAGTAAAAAGTCTGCCATAGTGTAAGAGGTTATTACACGATAGGGAAGAAAAGCCAGCAGTCTAAACAATTGCAGCATGAAGTTAACAAGTTCCAGAACAAGGGAATCGCTTTTATATTAAATTATAACTTAGCTTGTCTCATTTTTTTTCATAGTTACATGAACCGTTTTAGTTGTGAAAAGTGATAACATTTTAACATAAGCTGACTGATTCAATCTAATGGAATCATGATGAATCAGTCGATATTTCACGTTAAGGACGCTAGAAAGAGGCATTGTCTATACAGCTGCAATTCCATTTTTCTTCTGCAAACTGACGCCACATCAAGAGAGAACTTCACCTAATCGCCTGTTCAGGAGACTGTGGATTTTCCGAATGGGAGTAGAATGTTGTTACCAGGAAAAGCCCTTCAACTGGAGGTCAGAATACTTGAGATATCAGCGGTTTGAGAATGTGAGCCAGAATTATGCAACTTGTGTGGTTAATGATTACAGAGTTTACAACAAGATATTCGCATAAAAGACACACTGGAACACAAACAAAACCAAATTTTTGAATAAGCCAACAAAAAAGTACACGGTTAATATCCAAACACTTTCATAATACACATATACTAAACACTCGTCTCAGTTTAAAAGCTTAACGCTGTAATAGCTATTTCCTTTTCTTAACTTCTACTTGATAAGACATGGATATTACGAGAAAATCACGTAGGCTGATTCTTGTGAACTCACTAATAATTTAGAACAGGGTTTTTCGACCATTCAGGACGGACGGCCAGTAGTTTTGATACTAGTACGGTAGTATTGCATAAAGTTACAATACTTGTATACAACTTTATTGTGAAACTTTGGGATAAACCCGCCATTTTTTTAAAATTTCACTCAAGCTGCATTAAAAGTCCAAATACTAAATTACCAAGTGTCCAGTACACGTTTTGCTATCAGAAACATGCTTTTATTTTTTATTTTATGATCGTAAAAACACCCTACACAATGCATCAATTCTAATTTCGGATTTCTTTCAGATATTTCCCTTCGCGAAATAAGATCTATGAAAGAGACACACGTTACATTTATTTTTGTTATCGAGAAGCGTTGTAAAACGTTGGAGTAACACTCGACAAATTTCTCTCGGATAAAAATGACAATGGATTTAGAGACAAATAAAAATAAAGCGAAATTTCTTCATTTTAACTTTTCCCTTTGTAACTGTGGAGGAATTTCTTTTCTCTGTATTTTTACTGTGCTGGTAATTTGCGTACCTAATTTTTTTTTCTCTTTCAATTTCAACTTTTAACGTTAACTGGTTCAAACGGCTACGTGTGGCCCCGTAGGGCAAAGGTTGAAGTCCTAACAGTAACTGCCTGAAGTTATCAGGTAAGTGAGCACTGAATCTGCAACACTCACAGGTAATTACGTTTTAGGGCAGCAAACATTATCGGTGTTTTTAATACCATCAAGGATCCCAGTAATTTCAAACTGAGCTTCAAACTTTGGTTTAGGCATAATTATAAATAGAAGAAAAAAAAAAGATACTATATTTTTCAATTATTTTCATTTATCCTCGATGTTTTTACCACCTCAAAAGTTCAGATTGCCTACAAGATTTAACCAACATAAATTCTTAATTGTCAGATTGTTTTCATTGAAAACGACATATAATGTTCAGATTAACGGTTATTCCTATGTAGGCTTAGGTATTTGATTTTATTGTGGCTTATGCCCCTTGACCGACAGAAACATCTGATCAAGTCCCGAAGGCTATGGGCGATGAAGGTGAGGCTCCTGTTTTGAATTAGCACCACAAGCGTCGGAGTCCGACTTGGATAAATGACCGGTCCCGTAATTTTGAACCGAGTCAAGTGACGAGACCGGAACACTTGACCCCGCGTCTCCACAGGTAAATTTGAGACCTTGGAGGACATTGTAGCCACGCCCTATTTTACGTGCCCCGGCCACCATTAGTGAACACAGCGGTAGATTTGCAGCGACGAGCATCGAACCAGGGACATTCAGATCACTGGCCCACTGCTCTTACCAACTGGGCTACCGCGCCACTTGATTTTGTGATGCATTGAATTCAAACCCGGCTGCCTGAATACAACTCGGAATTACTCACACGGCGAAATCCCATAAATAATAACTTACATAAAGCAATTCATTTAAAATATTGTGGAAAGGCATTGTTTGAGAAAAAAGGGGATTACTATGTTGAACAAATAATGATAAATTACAAATTAATTATTATTGATTTTATTTTATCACAAGAAAATAAAGGTCAGTCAATCTTGGAAAGCAAGTGAAACTGTTGGAAATTGTAGTTAGAAATCCTTATTTTTAATATAATCATAAAAAGTACGCTACTAAAGTATAGATATTGTAATGGTGATAAGCGAAAATAAGAAAAAAAAAACACGAAAAGAATTAAAATATAAATGTTAGAATCGAGAGTTAAAATCAAATGAAAGAAAAAATTAACTCAAACACAAAAAAAAAAAGGACACAAATTACGTGGCCATTTTTCATAACTAATAAAAAACATACTTAACTAATTTTGTCAATTGAAACCATTTGGTTAAAAATTAAACATTTTATTTATAATTAACGACTTCAGAATTTTAAAATAGGAATTTTAATACAAAGAAAGGGAAAGGAGCAGACGTTGTAAGAAACAATTTTCACAACTTTCGCAGTACCTTTATGATCAAGTTCCAGAAAGGGGATGAAAAAACAAGATTAATCACATCGCCTTTCCCCAAAACAAATTTACGTGATAAGACAGAGCAACGAAATATAAGATTGCAATGCAATTTTGAGTTCCTCTCAACATATCCAGTAAATTATATTAAAAAATAAGCTCTATATTAAACCCTATCCAAATGTTAAAAATTAAAATAAATGAATTAAATTTTTAATACGAACTTGTCTCGTGTGACACAAAAACACATATAAAACTAAAAAACACACCGTATGACACAACGGGGTATTTGTAATTAATGAATAGAAAGTTGGAAAATAAAGTGAAAGAAAACATTGGGATATATATATATATATATATATATATATATATATATAAATTTTATATATATATATATATATATAGATAGATAGATAGATATAATTTTATTTCTTTTCTGCCGTAGGTTTTATCAGGTATAAATAATTGCTGGATAAAATTCAAGTATTATTGGCACAATAGTTAAATAATTAATATCTCCACAATATGCCGAGTAAATTAAATAAAAAAATGAGTAAAACTCTACCAAAGAAAGAAAGCTTATTAAAAATTAAAGAAATTAAGATTTTAGTGTCACTCACACCAAAACGCATTTAAAGCTCAAAACATGATATAACACAACGGGAGGATTTGTAATATATTAATTACACACACACACAGAAGAATTTCTCCAGCCGGCCGAATCGAATCAAGACTCTATGCAGCCAATGGAAGAAACCACTTTTCAATGCCCCCCCCCCCCCTCAAGACGGCCACATTTCCATAACTGGCCGCCATAAAGAAGTTTCACATTGTATGTATGTACATATATATGTATATATATATATATATATATATATATATATATATATATATATATTTTTTTTTTTTGGCCATAAATTTTTCTTGAATAAATATAAGTTTCAATACTCCGTGATATAAAACAGAGACATGAATACTTCCAATAAATATTGCTAGATGAAATTCAAATATTCTTGGCAGAATGGATTAGTAATTAATATCTCCTCTTCCATCTCTTTCCCGGGAAGAAAAAAAAATGTTAAAAGTAAATGAAACGGATACAATAGCAGACAAAATTTATGCTTATCTCTTCGAGAAAAAAAAAAAGTTTTCTTGATAGCATAAAGGCTGCCGCATGTAATTAGAATATTATAATTCTGGTATTTGCGAAATGCGGAAGGATGATTGAAGCTACACGAGGACAAACGAATTTGCATATTTCCCCGACTTTTTTTTGACAGTATAAAGGTGTATTAAATTTGAATAACAAGTTATTTTTATACCGTTTATTTTCGTGAATTTATATGTAAACTGGGAAACACGAAAATACGCAAGTCATGCATATGTATATTTATTTATATGGGCGATTGCTTGATGAAAAATTGGCATCATGTATTTTTGCTCGGTTACATTTAAAAGTTTTTAGATTAACATAGCTGAAACCTATGCTGTTGTCGTTTCGAATGCCCCCTGGCTGGAAGTTCCAAACCAGATCCAAATAGACTTTGGACTGAAGAATGCGGCTCCAGTTTATACAGCATACCAAGTTCGGAGTCCGTCTTAGCTAGTTGCCACCTCAATTTTGACTGAGCAACCCCAGGGGAGACATCTGGGAGGATCCTACCCTTCTCCCACCCTCTCTGACCTCATATAGAACTTTCCGGTCTATGGATTTAACGTGCTCGCAGACTGCCTAGACATGGAGGTATTAAATGGCACGTGTCAGGATTCGATCCGAGCACCCTCAGCCCCGAAAGCCAGCGCGCTACCGCAAGGCCACCTCGGGCCCAGCTGAAACCTATAGCTGATAATGTTAAGATTATGATAAACGACAATTATTACCTTCGAAAAAAATTTAAATTATAGCTAAAAATTATTTATCATTATTATATCTCAAATTTTCAGAGCAACCTATTTCAATAATGTTCAGATAACAGTTTGTGAAAGTACTTTTTAGTAGAAAGGTGTTATTGTTATCACTTTCAAAGCATTGCGTTCCTTCCTGTTTTAAGATCGCCAAAATTTCAAATAAAACAAGTAAAATAGCAATAACTTGTCGAAGTATAAGAGAATGAAAAAATGAATTTAATCAATAACACTAGGATGCATTTGAAATTTCGATTCAAGATTTTATTCATAGTTTAGTTATAGTCTCACGCAATGCTAACAAAGCAGTATCAGCGATGAGATTCGTAATTTCGGAAAAAATTGTTCAAAATAATATATATATATATATATATATATATATATATATATATATATATACAGTCGAACCTCCATATATCGAAGTAGCAAATTGCCGGAAAAAAATTCGATGTATAGAAATTTCGATATATAGAATGGAGCTTAGTTTTATCATAATTCTCCTTAAAAAAAATTAAAGCTAATTTTCGTATACGAAACTACATTTCTAATTTATAAGCGAATCCCATTAAATGAAAGTTAATAACAAAAATGAATTAATATGAAAGATTTATTGAGTACTACATACATTTAAAATAGCAATAATCCAGACAGTGGTTATAATGATCACAGTTACATTTTTTATTTATTCAGAACACTAAAAACTTAATCGGGGACTTTTTCCGCGAATTGAAGTCCATGACATATTGTTTCAAATGCCAAAAATTGGGAGATTTTATTCTAAAGTGGTGTAAAATGTCCCAATCTGTCTTGAAAAAAATTTCGATATATAGAAACAATATTTCTATGTAATGAACATGGAGATTTGCTAAGAGTTCGATATATAGAAAATTTCGATATGTGGAAGTTCGATATATGGAGGTTCGACTGTATATATATGGGGGGGGGGGGGGCCTCTGACACCCGCCGCTGGTGCTTCTGTTTTCCAGCCAGCGCCATCTGTACACTCCCCGTGAACCACTGAGAGAAGAATTGACTTTAGTAGTGGAACGACGCACCATCCCAGGAGAAGGCTGGGGAGACTTTTGCTGTGAAAAGAATTCCTACTCTATAGCAGCAGACGGCTATGTAGAAAGACAATTTAGATTATTTGAAACGACGTTATATGTTCAATGTTATATGTTCAGTGTTATATGTTCTATGTAATAGTTAGTTTAAATATAATGTGTTAGTCTAGTGACGTACCTCTACCTTATTTTGGACTCCTTCTTTATTCTACGTAAAAGTGTGAGTCCGCTTTCGAGTGCTGCCTGAATTTGAGTCACTTAATGATTTAGAAGTTTTACGGCGACACCTAAACCTCTAGACCCGAAGTCACTCAGTCAGTCAGTCTTTTTCTCTCTCTGTCTCTCTCACTCACACACATATTAGAGTTATAATTTTCAGAGAGTCATTATTGCAATTTATCTTATTGTAATAACAAAAATTACTTGTAGAATTAACGAGATGAAAATTACCCCAAAACATTTTAAAGTTGTTCTCTTCTAATAAAATTTTTTAACGTATCAGAGGAAGGTTCTCTACAAATATTGCAGATTCTAAGATAACTTACAAGAGCTCATAAATGTCATAATTTGGCAGTACAAATCAACCGAGTAATTTTATTGGATATAAATCGTAAGTTATTCAGTGATTGGAAAAGACAACTTTCAAGAGGTTTTGAAAGGGAAATCCATTACAACCTAACGGGCTATTTTGAGAGAACATAAATGATGGATGGGTATTATAAAAACGATTTTTGAATTTTTAATACATGCAAATTAAAATACGGTTTGTACATGTATTATTTACTTACTGTAACGAACGTATCCTTAATAAATTCCCATCAATCGACGTGTTTTCCCATCCATCATACCGTTGTGACAATCAATACACAGTTAAGTTTTAGTAAGCAAAGTTAAGCCTTACAATTATTTTCCCATTTAGCACACGGTATAGAGAGGGGAGATTGTTTTTTCAAAATGTAAGCATGACCTTAAACTTTTTTTTTCGCGAACATTCTTAATCGATTAGGAATAATCAACTACGAATGGAACAACCTACAAAGTTTGTCACTGTACATAATTAGCTTGTCACTGACTTGTACTTGCGTAACATTAACAATTAACATAACTTGATTTCCCTTTAACCAGACACGCGTAAAATTCAATAACTTTAAAGCTACATACTTTAATCAAGCCTTTCAAGAATTATGTTTGACGCTCTAATTTCACAGATGGGATTTAATAATGCACACACATAAGATTTACAGCGTTTCTGCTCGAAAGAATCTCAAAATAACATAAATATATATGCATGTAGTACAAATACATATACAAATATGTAATCAAGTACGTGCATACACGCATGTACACACATGAAATATACATACTTGTGTTTACACAGCGTAATACGGCCCTCTGACTACAGCATTTACTGATTTATCAGACAAAATAATAATATTTTTGTCATGGTATAACCACGGAAGGATAAAAACCAAGAAATCAAACTTCAATATATTCTCCCCCGACATACAAAATTTCGGATAAAAATAAATTGGTTTTGACACTTCTAATTACTAACAGTAAATATGAAGATGAAATGTCGGAAACTTTGTTTGAAAAAATAAAGCATATTGATGTAAATAAAGAAATAAATAAAATAAATGTCACACTTAAAAGAAACCAGAGAACTCCAGAGTACTTTATAGTTCTTTTTTGATCTTATATGGTACAAAACGACCCTAACGTTCAAGACCAAACACCACATAACAAGGGTAAATCAACTTCAGAACGGAGAATAAATGTAGGGTAAAGTTTTACAATTTTTAAAAGGGAAAAAAAAAAAAAAAAAAAAAAAAGCATAGGACGATTCTGATGAAAAATTTTCTGATTATATCGTTAAATTTTATATCAATTGAACAATACCATCCGATTTGTAGGCAGAAGCAGATACTTCTTTAGGATACAGCACTAATGTCTGTGACACTCCCTTTAAAAGTTTTATTAAGATTTTTATTCATGCCACCCACTTCTATTTCCTGAAAAATTTCAAAGATTCTTTAAGAAATTTTTAAAAATTCCCAAACCCCAATTCTAATGAGACACAAAGTAGAAATCAACCAAATAAAATCAATAATAATACGTAAAGAAACACAAGAATAAAAATAGCTAATGATTTCAGAAAAACAAGGAAAACTCAACAAGTAAAATTTTCGCCACTTTTTAAATGTGCTTAAGGGTCCAGGACACAAACTTCTTCACATTTTCGAAAAATAAATTTATTGCATTAAATTTTTTTTGGTTACTTTTCGCTTAAAATGACGTTCAAATCAAGTTTCTATCTTAATTAGAACAGGAGATATTAAGTATTTGTTTTGAGACATTCTAACAGCAGCCAATCTTTGTTTAAACCTTTAAATACGTTTTTCTGCATGATGGGAATTTTCATCATTTCTCGTGTTTAAATTGTTGTAAGTCAAGAACCGTTAAAGATAAATGGTTAAAAATTGGAAAATGTCTTTTTCAATTATTTTACATTAATTTTGATTCAGGAAATTTGAAAAAAAAATTCACTTTGAAAATCTGATTTTTAAATATAAGTTACATCATTTTTTTAAAAATGTTTACTCTAAATATTTTTAATTAAAAAAAATTTAATATTTAAAAAAATGCTGAATCAAAATTAAAACTTATATATTCATGTTTAATTAAATGAAATTTTTTTGAAATTCGACAAATAATATTTCGAGTTATAACAATTTTATATTACCCCACTTTTTTTAAAATTTAAAACTTTTAAAAAACTTTATGAGAAGTTTTATGATGTGATTTTGTTTACAAATTATATGGTTAATCATCACAAAAAAAAATTCAAAATTTTAACTCAATAAATAAAAAAATTATAAAATGTGTCTTGGACCCCTTAAACCAGCGGGAATTATGAAAGAAGAAACAGATAAAAAAGGAAAAATACATAAGAAATAAATACAAAGGCCTAAATAAAGAAAGAAAATGACAAAATTTTAAAAAATAAAGAATAAAAAATATCTTCAATAATTACTTGATTTTCTATTTAAATATAAAATTTTTGGTAAATATTCATTTTAGAGACGCTATATTATTTCTATCATTAATCGTACAAATGAGCACATTAATCTAACCTTTAGGCATTTAATGAATTATCGAAAACGTTATTAAATTACGTTAATAAAAGCTATTAATTTAATGTTATCTCGGTTTAGCAATGAAGATTGTCACTTTACATTAAGGCCCCATTAATTTATGATCAGTAGTTATTTAATCTGCATACTTTATTTCTAACAACAAAACGGCTAATATTATGGTCCAAGAATAGACATTTTTTCTTTTATGATTTAAGAATTTTTCCAAGTATAAATAAAACTTCAAAGCACAGATTAATTACTACAACTTTAATATTTCAGTCTGTCATTTTTAAAACAATAATTAAAGCAGATTTCCAGCCCAGAAGCAGTCCCCCTTAACGCGTGGAACATTCATTCTGCGTCCGTTCCATCTCTTTCCAGGGGGTGAGAGATTTTAGTTTCGCAGTTGGCATCTTCCCCTGACTAATGTCTCGAGGAAACGTTAAAGAACCCTTGAAACTCTGAAAGGAAGATAAATGCTGGAAGTAAATTAGAAAACCTATAACATGAATTCTAGTCCTGAGCCTTGTTACTTAACACACCCACGAAGAGAGAGAGAGGGAGTTCTGGTTATTAAATTCAGGAATTACAGAAATATTCGGAATAAGTTTTATAGTTATGCTGATTAAAACCAGACACTCTCATTCAACCATGACACACTGTGAAATATTCACGAAAGCAAGCGTGAAAAATTCATAAATATTTATTTTTCCGTCCTAATTCGAGATGCGAAAAATGTATCCAACGCCGGTTTTTCCACAGTGAGGAGGAGGCAACAACGCCAGAAGAAAAATAATGATGGAGCGCTATGAAAACTGTCAGATATTTCGAGCAAGAGCAAAAACATGTCCTGTGAATTATTCATCAGCGAAGAAAAGTAATTCTTGTAGATAAAAGAACAACAATTTATGCGTTTCGCGGGGGGATCAGCTGAAAACAAATAATAAAATAAAATAAAAAAAATACATAAAATGTATCAATAGAAATGAATGAGGAAGATATACGCGAACACGCGAATAAATAAGCGTTTGAAATCTGTTGTGCAAAATATAAATAACATGAAGCCAATTTTCAGTTACGGTAAAATTCAAAAGCTTTCTTGACTTTGGTAGTTTATCAAGCAAACAGTTTCTGAATTTCGCCCTGAAGAGTTTTTGTTGAGTATTAAGATATATAGAAAACTGCAGTGTGAAGATCGGATCGCCAGTAATCGCTGAGAACTGCGCTTATATAACACAATAATAATAGATCAATAACATCCATTGTATTGGATCTTTTGATTATGTAAGATTCCAATGTTGCTGGGAATGTACTGTTGCAGTGACAAAATTGAGTTAACTACAAGTTGTAACAATTTATGTCCCTTTAAAAGAATTTAACTGTTTAGAGCAAACTACAAATACCTGTCACCTGTTCAACACAAATACTAAAACAAACGTACTTATAAACACCTTTTGAAAATGTACCTAAGACGCCATGCTCTGATATCAGTAACGACCAAAACAGCATAGCAACTTTCATTTCCCCAAATGAAACAATTACATGCGCATACAGTGTGATCAAAAACCACTACAACAGTACCTGGAGATGCAAAGACAATTTATGCCATCGAAAGCCCATTTTCAAAACAGCATAGCAACTTCCATTTCCCCAAATGAAACATTTACATGCGTATACAGTGTGCTCAAAAACAACGACAACGGAAAACTGGAGATGCAAAGACAATTTATGCCATCGAAAGCCCATTTTGGGTCACAAATTTATACTGGGCTATCTGGACATAACTGTACTATTAAAAAAGGTTAGAAGATAATTACTTTTAAATTTAAAAAAAAATTCTCGTAAAGATCTAAGGTATTATACGTGCTGTGTGCAAATTTCATGAAAATGTAAGCTGAAATCGAAATGAAGTAATCCTGTACACACGCACAAAAAGAAGTCAAATTCAACCATGCAGTAGAACGAATACATGATGATTATGAGTGATTTACGTGTGCTTTGAGCTAGATGTAGAATTTAAGACTAGGTTTATATATGAGTGCCTGAAAGAAAAACTCATTACTACATATGTACTTTAGTTCTCTCACGAATTATATTTAATCTAGTTGCACATTTAGTTATATTACCGTATCGACTGCATTAACCACCAGAAGAAATTTCAAAAATCAAGGTACATAAAAAACGATTCAATGAACACCACCGGAACGAAACCCAAATTAGGATTAGGTTTTGCTGAAGAAGTTTAGGTTTTGTATAATACACATGCGTTAGTATATCGAATGGAACACTCACTGTACCTAAGAAAACAGAATAGACAACGCCATAATCAATTGTTTCACAAGATCTCTTAAATCATTTTAATCAATACTACCTGAATGAAATCTTTGTAACCCTTAAAGAAATGAGACAGTTTCTTTCTAAGTGTTTTCCAGCATAAATTTTTGTTTTCTAGTTTTCCCTGGTCTAACAACTAACATCATGATACAGAAAAACCTCGTTTACGCGGCCCTCGTTGATTGGGATCTTCGGATAATCCGGAGTTGTAGACATTATTTAATGACCACATTAGATAATAATTTTTAACTATGATAGCAAGAACGTAACTACAAGACCGCCAAATATTCGCTTTTTAGTTTGATTCAATGCACAGTTACTACATGGACTGTACAATAAATAAATTATGGTAATAAAATGCTTTTTGTTGAGTTTAAGAAAGCTTTACTAGACTTATCAATTCTTTGTTAAGAAATGATGTGAAAAATTATTCTTATATTTTTTAATGTCTTGTAAACAATATTATGCAATTTTGTTACAAAACATAGTTTTTTTTATCGTAACAAACGGTAAGTCTGCTTAGTTAAGGATTTCGTTTTGCTTATTACCCATATTACCCGGATTATCCGGATTGCCTACGGTTCCAGTTAGTCCGGATAAACGAGGTTTTACTGTATATACCAAAAAACAAAATATATATAATGCATGCATTGTCAATTTAAAAAAAGAATGCACTTTAACTTTTCTCTAAAGGTGGACAACATTCATATACAGAAATATTCACAGACGCAGTATAAGAATTTTTAAAAAATATTTATAAGAACATATTAATGACTTAATGGAAAAATTTGATTTCTAAAGATATAGCGTAAGATTTGTATTTGAGCCTTCCTTTACAAACAAGCACAAAGTTAACTCGTCAGTATAAAGCAGTAAGTTTAGAGTACTAGTAAAATTCTCGTTGTAGCAGCGCATAAAGCTTGACGGGGAAAATGATCAGTGCTTGAAAGTAACAAACTTTTATACAGTTCCCCTACATACATTTATGTTTTGTTCTTCACAGCAAGTTTAGTGAACAGCCGAGTAAGAAAAATAGCACACAAGGGTAGACAGGAAAAATTACCAGTTCTTTTACTACAAGCTTTTACACATTTGCTACATTCATTTTTATAGTTGGTTCTTCGTATAAAAATCTATTCCATCGTAGTTCACGAAATTTAGTTCTCAAAAAACGCCTCCGGAATTTATGATGACATCATTATGCGGACGCTTGAAGTGCTTTTATGTTCCGAAGTACCGATTTATTATGTCAAACAAAGGAACTTCATTTTTCACCGGCGACATGCATTTACATATGAATGTGGAAAACTCAAAAACAATGGCCATAGTGTACAGAGGAAAAAGCAGGTACAACTAATAGCTTTCAAGGATGTTATATAGATTAATCACGACGGGTTGTGTAACTTCTCATAATAAATTAAAAAATGTGTTATGTATCTAAGAGAAAAGTTTTTGAAGCTTGGTTAATATTTTTTGGAAATAGATGGCAATATAATATTTTTTTGACTTAACTTTCTACTTATTATGTTAAGCATACACTTTTTGAGCATAAAGGTGGATGTAAAACAAGAGTCGTTATTACGAAATTTTTTTTAACTTGGCGAAACAAAAGTATTTTTATGTAAATATTCGCCAAACAGTGTCTGTGACAAGGGAGTGGAAAGGAACAATAAAAAAACACTTTTATCTTACGCAGCGCAACTATAACTCTGCTTGCTTAAAATTTATCTTCGAAAAATTATATTTAAAAAAAAATATTCTAATGAAAAAACTGTAAAAATGTTAAAATTGAAAAATACACTATTTTCTCACAGGAGTAGTAAAAACATTCTGCGTACAGAACATATTGGAGTATATACAACAACAATTGTACTCACGTCATACAATTGAACCCCGTTATAACGAACTTCAAGGGACGAAAGGCTTTGTTCGCTTTATCCGAACCGGGATCACATCTGAGTTCACAAAATGTATAACTCATTAGTTGCAATGTGTATTCAATAATGATGTTTTAAAAAAATGGTAAAATCTATTAAAAATGATCATTAATGAATTAAATCGACTAAAATTGATTACATTAAACTGACACAATACTAATTAAATTACGTACAATAGGAAAACGGCGGGACCAAAATTTTCGTTCGTTATATCCGTGAGTTCGATATATACCGGGTCCGCTATAACGGAGTTCGACTGTATATTCTAATGTTTTATGTGCAAACATTCTATTACAAGAATAATTTGTATCTATTTAGTATATGAATTTATATTTTATCAATGATAAATAGAATTCGTACTGAAAAACCGAACGTAACGCTCCAAACCAATATTATTTACCAAATTTTAGACCGTATATAAAACAGTCAAATAAATCCCCTCCCTCTTTAAAATATTCTGGGTCCCCTATTTAAAATATTCTGGGCTTACACTGTTTAACAGCAATGAGGGTAAATGAAAAGATTTTTAAAAATAAATCAATTTAGTGTAATCCCAATTTCTGTTATGAAAAGTAAAAATGAATTAAGGTCGGCAGTAGTTTTCTACAGCCGCCATTTTCAAATACTACAATTTAAATCTTCTGCTTGGATTAAATTCATTAAAAATTGCAATAAAAATTAATTTTATTCGCATTTCTTAAAACATAATTACATGTTCTTCGAAACACTACAAGATTATTTGGTCCAAATGAAATCGCCATAAAAGCTCTTAAAACAAATGAGCTTCAATAATTTAGTAAACTTAAACACGGGAAAGACTCGTTTCATAGGACCACTCTGACAGAGTTAATACTATTTCACCCGAGAACTCGCCAGCAGCTCTTCCCTCTCACTGGTGATCTCGATTAACATTCATACACTATTAACTTTAAATGGCGAATTTCGGGGACAATTTTAGGGAGAAATGAGCTTAACAACGCGGAATAGGACCTGTTTAGTAATATAAAGAGAATCAAATATTTGTCCTTCGTATTTATTATTACAGTGGGGCAACGTGGAAAGAGGGCTAAAGGGGTAAAATTGTTACGATGCTTCAGAAGGGAAATGGCGTAATAAAAGTTGCGGTTACAGTCAACTGGGGAAAAATTAGAACAGGGCTTTCGGAACTGGTTCATATACAGCTAGCTGACTGAGTGGAACTCTTCGTAGTTTTATAGAACTCAATAATCAGAAGTAGAGGACGCTAACTTTTGGCGATACTGAAGAGCTTAAAACAGACGTAAAAGTTCTCGACTTCAGTCCGCATTCTATATTTCTAATTATATGCTATAAATCTAATTTATCGGATTTCGGACAAAATGGTACTAGTATATATGGCAAAATGTCTCGTTTTATAAGTTCAGGGATAAAGAAATCCTTTTTGTTCTTCCCTTGGAATCTACATACGCTCGAACATTCCGAATTTCCTATATAGATATATTTTACAGCAGTTACCACCCTTGGGACTTCGAATGGATTGATATCAACTTCAGCAGTTTATCTAAATCTGCAATCATTTCTTCTAAGAAATTTGTTAATTAGGAGGTAGTGAAGATTATAGGAAAATGTTATTCACTAATAAAGCACTGTTAACTCATTCTGCATCCAGTTAGAAACAATTAAAAAAGAAAAAAATAGAAATAATTTCCTTTTTTTTAAAGTTATTAGTTGAATATAAAATACTTAAATATTAGAGCGATTATAAAAACAGCACAGTACAAAGCCATGATATAGGGAAAGGAATGCAACTAGAAAGTTTCAGCGTAACGTGTTATTGTATTATGGTCATTTGTTATAAGAATTAATTTTTTACAGCACAAAGACAAACCTATTCCCATTAATGAATCATGCCTGAATATATAGACGAAAAAATTAACAAATTCTCAACACAAGGTTTTTACAGTTTCGCTTTACACATTATTCTTCAGTAAGATCAGGGAACATACCAAACATATTCTTAGAAAAACCACGCATAAGATTTATCGGGAAAAAAATTTGCCAATACTTTACTAGAGCCTATATTTCTATTATTGGTTGTTCCGACATAGTTCATAAAATTTATTCACCAATAAACATTTCTGCAATTTATGATGACATCACTACGCGAGATCATTTCATTACGGGGATACGAACCAGTACCATATCCTTTATGGTAAAGAATTTTAATTCTTCTTTATTATGGGAAAAATTACCAGTTCTTAACAACAACATTTATAAACAGTCACTACACCTATTTTCATTCTTGGACCAAAAAATATTTCTTTGTAATCTATATATAACATTAAAACTTATAAATCAGTTCAGTGACTGACTGACTGACAGATAACGTACAGACCAAATCGCCGGAACTTAAGGACTGAAATTTTGCATGGCGATTCTTCTTATAGTGCAAGGGTGGACTAAGAAAGATTTTTGAAAAATTCTTCTTAGATTTTTTAAAATTAAATTTTAAAGCTGTTTTTGTAAACTTTTTTAAGTTTGCATTTAAAATAATAATCCGAGGGTTATAAAATTTATAGCACGAGAAATATCATAAAAAATACTTTAAAATGAAATCTTTTTCGAATATTTGCTTCCAATTTCTGATTTTTGGTGAATTTTCAAAGATTAATTCTTAGAATTTAATTTATTAAATGCTAATCATTTAATTTATTAATTTCTTTTCTTTTTGTGATACTTAAAATTAATTTTGCGTCATGTGCATAACAACGAAATAAATTTACAAAAAAAATATTGAAATACGATAAAAAATAAAATTAACCAATAGACTAATTGAGATGGAAGTTTAATAATTTAATTCAAACTAGTATGTTTCATGGATATTAAACATGCAAATTAATTGCATACATTGACCGTTGTATTTAATTTGAATATTTTCTTCTACATTATTTTGTCTATAAAAGTAACGTTACAATTTTTTAAAAATATATATTTTTTTGGCATTAATTGCATACATTGACCGTTGTATTTAATTTGAATATTTTCTTCTACATTATTTTCTCTATAAAAATAACCATTGCGATTTTTTTTATAAATATATTTATTTTTGCATTAATTGCATACATTGACCGTTGTATTTAATTTGAATGTATACACCGTAACGAAGCACGGGTATTTAGCTAGTCGATTCATATATAACATCGATAATATCGATCCTAATTTCCCCCCCTGGAAAGAATTAATTATCCCATTTTTGTACTGAAATAAAGTTGGCAAAAATACCACTGCCACTCGGAAGTAACATTTAAAAAAAATCCTATTAAATTTGGTTAGAAATTTAAATTTAATATTAAAAAAAAAGAGTCATACAGAATTTTTTTTCATATCAAAGCAGCCATTAAGAAGTCACTTTAAGCAATTGCTGAGCGGCATTTAAACTTACGATCCTAATAAAATTAATATTTCATTAACCTGATAGATAATTCCATACCGTTTTAATTTAGAAATTTCTACATTAAGAAAAATTTTAATTGAATTTTGTCATGACGTGATAAAAACTGCATTAAATTTTCGTAATTTCTCCCCCTAAATCTAATTTAAAAATAACGAAATCATGAGTAAAAATCATACGTTAAGTAAATTAAAAACATATTCCAGATTGTCATTTATATGAATCATTTACACTAATGAAAATATTAATATAAATAAATGAAGTCACACACGGATGAAATAATTTGAATAGTGAAAATTAATTATTTTAGTTCGAAAACAAATTATTAGCAAAAATTATCCTAAATCATATTTTCATAACGTGAACACAAATTTGTCAAATTTCATTAGTTATGCAAGAAATTCGTTTTTGATAATGGCGGAAAATTTTCATGCAATTAAATATATTAAATCTCCGACAGAGATGCTTTGCATAATGGTGAAAGGAAGAGAAACATTATCAGACATATATGCCATAAATTAAGCTGATAATGAATCAAACTAACTACACAATAATTTCGAGAATTGCTGGAACTTAATTAGATCAGGAGCAGAAATAAAAACAGCACGGCAGTCAGTACGAGGGCACGATTTTGTTCCCCGAAACACGCAAAATAATTAATACTCCTTTAATTTCTATCACACATGCTAAACTATTCGCTACTAATTGTTCAGCCCCATATACTATTAAAATTTACGGCGCAAACACGTAAACTGATTTCCCCCCAAAACTCCAACGGCGAACGAAAACTTATTTCCGTAGAAAATCTTGGCTAAAGGAAATAAGTGGCGAAAGCGCACTTATTCACTACCCGTACTGCTCATTATTTTCGTTTTTAATGAAAGACGCTACTGCATAGTTGGGCGAAAGCAGCAAGGCCTTGATAAAGACGTTATGTAAGGAATAATGTCAAGTATCTTTAAAGTCAGACAGAAATAATTAAATTCGCTTTATTTCGTAGTCATTTTAAAAATACGAGCACTGCGATATTTAATGATATTTGATTACATATACACAAGATTAAAGGGAAGAATACGGAGTAGAAAATGCTAGTTTAGTGTAACGTCAAGAAAAACTGTAGGAAAACAAAATGCTTGTACAGAGTATCGTAAAAAAAATAATAAAAAAAAAAACTGCAGGAAAGAAACGAAATTCAAGATGCTTGTTTAGAGTAACGTCGATAAAATTATATGAAACAAAGGAAATATAAAGCAGAAGTTTAAAGTAACGTCAACAAAAAAGTAACTGACTGAAAAATTTTTTTTAACACAACTTTTGTCTTTGTTACAAAGAAAACATACAGTAAATATTCGAAAATTGTTCAATTCAGTTGGAATAGTTGGGCAAAAAAATATTATAACAGAACTGTATATGTTGTGCGAGCACAAGTTTTGTCACCCTTTATTTCACAGGATAAAAATTTATTTGAAGTCTTTCTTGAAAAAGTATGTTTGTACATATATAGAAAAAGAAAATTTAGTTTTTTAAATTTTATCAAATTATTGCACTGTGAAGAGTTAGAGCCCAGGTGTCACGGCCATGAAGGTCACTAACATTATAATATACAGATAACCCTCCTATAACACGGTAGATAGGTTCCTAGAAAATGCCGTGTTGTGTGAAACCGTGTTATATGAGACCCAGAGACAGTTCAAAACTGGGGGGGAGTTACGTTCTGAAAACTTTTTTTTTAAATTCCATATAAGCAACTTAATTTTTATTAAACTTATAAATGTATGTATAACACAAAACGAAAAGAAACGAAAAAATTTAATTTAATATATACAACCTTAATTTAATAAATTTCTTCCTCATCACTGCTCGGTACAATCAAATAAGAACGTTTTTTCGATTGAACGATATCACCTTCACTTTCAGATCCTTTTTCATCATTTAGATTTTTTGAACCTTCTATCCTCTTTAAAAAATCTGTAATTTTGGTTTATTTGCTGGTTCTTACCAGGTCATTGCATATTCACGGTATGGAGATAGACAATTTTGCAGCTCCCTTTTGAATTTTCGGCTTCTTTCAGCGGAAGGGTCTGTATTCAGGAAAAATGATTCAACATTTTTAGTTAAGCTTAGACCTTCTTGTAATTTTATTAAGTTATAAATGAATAAATTATAATTTGTTTATACATTTCCATATAAAGCCACTATAGTTCATTATTACTTCCCGTCATTATTTTAAGGTAATTTAGATTTTAAATTTGTTAAACAAAAATCATGTTATCTAGTGCTATAGAAGTACAGTGTTGTACAAAGGTTTTCGCATTTTTTTATCGTGTTGGAGCGAAACCGTGTTACAGGTTGCAGTGTTATACGAGGGTTCCCACAATTTATCCTATCGTGATAAAGCGAAACCGTGTTGTAAGATGCCGTGCTGTAGGAGGGGTAACTGGACATGAAAAAAAAAACATATAACTGAGGGATATTACTTTAATAAGGAAATAAAATATTACGCATACTGCAAATATTTTTAACAACTTTGTTTGCACTGCTTAGTCCTGTACAAAATTTACGAGGGGTTTGATTAAAACACTATGGCAACATAAAATACTAGATTTTAACTAAGCCAACATACTGGGGAAATATGCATTTAAATTATTAAAATGTACAGAATTCAGACTAAAATTAATTTTAGAAAAAATGTATGAAATTCAATATAATAAGAGAAATAACTTTAACCTAATATTGTTCAGATTGTGAAATTACACAAAACAGCAGCGATAAAGCGTTGATTTGGAGGACAATATTACAAAAGGTGGAGAAAATATTTAACCAGAAACAAAAAGAAATCCGTACCGCGATTTCTCATTAGCTTAGCGTTAGCTTGTTAACTTGTTTAGAGATAAGAGGATAAAATATGAGCACAGAGTTCAAAGAAAATCTCATGACTGGGATAGAAATTCCAGTTTATGATACTAGAAACAGATTCATATTATTTTATGATGATTTTGTAAAACATGAAAAGTACAATGAACAAAGAAAATTAAATTAACTACAAAGTAAAATATTCAGACAGAAGAGACAAAAATATTGAAGGGTTTCATATGAAATATAAAGTAAAAACTCACTATACAGTTCCCCTCATAACATTGTTAAATTGCAAAGTCATGCACTACATTTGCGAAGGAGAAAACGAATTTAATGCCTGTAAATTCGTTTTCTCCTTCATAATAATGCTAATGCTAGAGAAAAAACTTTCCCACCAATTTTAAATGTTTGAACTGAAGAGCAGAGGTGCGCTAACTGTGAGTTGCTAAAAAAATTGGTGGGGTTGCGGATTGTCTGAAGTAAATTTATATCATATAGAATTATTTAATTTAAAAAGTATGCTTTGAATTTTCGATGATCATATTTTCTTAATATTTTTAAATACAGGAAAATATGAGTATAACACGGGAGTTATTCCAAAAAATTGCCGTGTTATGCGAATCCGTGTTATACGAAACAAAGAACTAGTGCGAAAGGGGGGTTTAGGTTCCAAAAATTAAAAAACACGATGTTAAATCCTTCTTTACATTGGATTTATTATTCATTTTTTTCATGGGTAAAATATTTATTATTTAAAATTTTTTTGGGAATAATCCTTTTCTTTCCAAAGGATTATTCGTCCTATATGATGATCTCGGCAGGAGTATGATCAACTGGTAAGAGTTTTTATTACATTTCATGTTGTACGAGGGTATTATCCAATTCCCGAACCGTGTTAGAGTGCACCCGTGCTATAAAAGCATCGTGTTATACGGGGATGTTCCCAATTCTCGAACCATGTTAGAGTGAATCCGTGCTATAGAAGTGTCGTGTTATACGGGGGTTACCTGTATATCCTTTATATGTTAAAAAAATATGCGTTATGATATTGTTAAATAAGGTGTGAAATAGTCTAACTATAAAAATTTCTTCAGCAAAAGTCTATATTTACATAGCTTCCATTTGCTTTTACCTATATGTAAGACTGGATTTTCGTATATGGATTCTTAAAATAGTTTGTCTAAATTTGCTTATATATTTTGATCTCTCTTTTATTTTTGTTGTTAACATTTTTCTAATTTTTTCATTGAGGGGTCTTTTTTTAAAATTTATTTAAAGAATGTTGGTCACGATCAAGAAAAGTTTGCGAG
This sequence comes from Dolomedes plantarius, assembly GCA_907164885.2. NCBI lineage: Eukaryota > Metazoa > Arthropoda > Arachnida > Araneae > Dolomedidae > Dolomedes > Dolomedes plantarius. The sequence continues at coordinate 84,651,954 of OU015495.1, read as the reverse complement.
CCCCTTGAACACTTAATTATTGTATAGTAATTAACACTGAACTGAAGCGCTTGCAAAACTCTGTGTATATATATATATATATATATATATATATATATATATATATATATATATATATATATAATATATATATATATATATAAAGTTGGAAGATAATTTAAAAGCTTGAAAGCATATTTCATCTATTTATATTTATCCCTGCCGAGTGCGATGGCCCAGTTGGCAAGAGCAGCGGGCCAGAGAGCTGAACGTCCCTGGTTCGATACTCGTCGCTGCAAATTCACCGCCGTGTTCACTAATGGTGGCCGGGGCACGTAAAATAGGTCGTGGCTGCAATATCCTCCAAGTTCTCAAATTTACCTTTGGAGGTGCGGGGTCAAGTGTTCTGGTCTCGTCCCTTGACTCGGTTCAAAATTACGAGACTGGTCCTTTGGCCCATTTGGACTCTGACCCTTGTGGTGCCAGTCAAAACAGGAGTCGCACCTTCATCGCCCATAGCCTTCGGGACTGGACTTGACTCGACTCGATGTTGCTGTTGGTGGAGTGGCATAAGCAACAGCACAACATTATTATCCCTGGTCGTACGCTGGGTCTCAATCTCAGAGTCTAAATGGTCCAGTCCTGATGCCGACACGGCTTTGAACTGCCTATTTAACCCTCATCTAACAGAAGATGACCATAACACTTAAAATCCACCTATTCACTAACTACTGTGACACAAATGGTAGATTTATAATACATATTTTAAAACAAATTCATTGATACTAACATATATGTTTCATTCCCTTTTTAATCAAGAGCAAAACTTAAAAAGAAAAAAAAAGTTCGGCAACGGAAAGTTTCAAGCTTCAGTAATTAAAAAGTAAGAAACATGAGTTTTCTTTCTTTTTTTTTAATTGAAAACCTATATAAAATGTTCACAGTTTTTAAAAGAAAAGACGCGGTAAAAAAACTACAAAGCAAAAAGTTTGAAAGCAAATATCTATAAGAACAAAAATTTAAGAGAAAAAGAAATGTAACCTTCTACGTTAATGAAAAAAAAATTATGTATAAGTTCGTGCTTCAACCCTTACAAATATTTAATATCAAAATAGCAACACTAAAGAGGTGAAAAAAGTTTTTTAATCATCGATGTCAAATAAGAACACCATAATAATAATAATAAAAAAAAACCAAGGTTAAAGGGGATTTTTAATCATCGAAAATAAAGAAACACAGTTCCTTACAAGGAAGAGAATGGAGCGGGGTACGGAAGGGGTGTTTCAGATACGAAATTATTTTATACCCATCGCATTAAAATGATGATAGCAACAGATTTTTGACATTAAGAAGTTGGCAGCAGGAAAAAAAATGATAAAACAATCACAGAGAGAGGGAAAATTATTTGGAAAAGAGGAAGAAATTTGGAAAATTTTCCGTTTATATAAAAATTAAACCGAAACCCGGATTTTAGGAGCTGAAACAATACGCGAGTCAAAAATACATCATTGAAAACTAGGAAACTCTATCTTAACTTGGCAGAAAGCAAAAAAATAAAGTTGCATTTGCATTTATTTTTCTCCCACACGCTCATTTAGAGGTAATTATAAATATTTTTAAGAAGATACGTAATAATTTAATAATTGGCTCTCTCTCTCTCTCTCTCTCTCTATATATATATATATATATATATATATACATACATACATACATTCACCTTTCAGCCTGAAAGAAGTATCCAAATACATTACATCATCCCGTTAAAAAAATTTTAAATTGAAAAATTCTAATTCTTAGTTACCTTTGAACGGTAAGACGAATTTCTAAAACCCATTCTTTTTCGAAATCTTATAACAAGAAAATTCTTCGAGAGACAGAGTAAAAGCTTCTGTGATCAATATTTAATCAACATGTTACATCACGGCATAAACAGCCAAAACAGAATTTCCAATTAGATTTTATATGCAAAAGTTACCATGAAAAGAAATCAATCCTATCCAATTTAATGAAATTTTTATCACATTCTCCAACTTGAGATTCCAAACAACTCGTTTGTTCTAGTCTTTTAATTGAATAAAAGCAGCATTACCACGTGTCTTCATTTCGAATTGGCTTATTCTGGGTCAAGGAGGGCCGAAAAGAAAAAAATTTCGTCTTTGTAAAACTTTCCATCCCGTACATTCTAAAGAGTCAGCGTTCCATAAATAAGTTAATTCTTTGAAAATTAACTACATTTGTCTTCAAATGGGAAGAAGTTTTTCGGGCCCAGGCGTTTTATATCCAGATATTGCAGTTCGGTAATTAGGAAATATAATTACACGATGAAGTAATTTTTAAATAAACACGCGGAAGTTAATCCTTTATAATTTTTACTGAGGACCCTCATAAAAGATAAAGATCCCGAAAGATCATTAACTTGGATTAAAGTAATGGAAGTATGTAGATATAAAGTAATATACCAAGATTTAATAGGGAAAAGGTAGGTATAATTTCGATAATAACATCTGTATTTATAGCCACTTCAGGCTAACATTAGTTCCTTGAAAATGAAGCTTTGCTATTTAAATAAATGCTTAAATTTTAAACAGGCAAGCGTGCATTGCCACCCTTTTGTGGGAGTTTCATCTTGTGTATGATTAAGAAGAAATCATTATATTAAATCCTTAAATTGAATTGCTTTCTTAAATTACACAATAACCGCAATATCAATGTATTATTATTATTTTTTTAATATAATTTACGGCCGTATTTGATAAATTAAATAAAACTTTTGCTCGGGTAGTCCTACGTTAAAGTTTTGTGGCAAAGCAAAACTTTAACATAAACCAAAGTTTAACTTTAACGAACTCTAACTTTAACTAAAGTTTTGGGCAATTAATGCAACTTTAAACCGTTAACTCTCCTTTAATGACCGCCCTTACATGTATCCAGCGTAGAACAGACAACTACTATTTTCGAATTGAAAAATCAGACATCTTATTAAATTAAAGAGACATCAATCATACCGAGGCGTGCACGTCACTGATGAAAACGCAGATAGATTCAGCTAAATTGTCATCTACAATGGGACCAGTTTCAGTGTCCACTCTTTCCAGATGTTTGAGTACGATCAAAAGAGAAATGTGGATATTGGAATAACACTGGATTCAATCGTCACCTTTTTTCAATTCCAAAGAGGAATCAAAAGATCTCAACTAATTCAGGAAAATCCCTACCATTATTGCTAAAGCTAGGTCACACTCCCACTCAGATCGGCTTGATCGGATTTCCCCAAGCGGATTCCAACAAGTGTCTTGTTTGTTCTGGTGGAAGAAGAGATCCTGGTTCTTGTTTTTCTGCCTCGGAGAGAACTTTTAAGGACTATTTTAACAAATCTTCGTCCCCCCCCCCCACGTTTTTTTTCAATATTTCGGCAATTCATTTTATGTGTATTGCTGTTCTTGTGCATAGAACACATAGTGAAAACGGCGTCAATGCGACGGACTCACTTGCTAAGCTGTAATTGCAATTAAATTACGTAATTTCTATTGCATTATACTTTCTTCCGTTGGCGCTGTTTAAGGATTGAAGTCCAGGGCTCATTATGAATATAATTTTAAGTACAAATCTCCGCTTGCAGAAGTGATAGGTAAGTGATAAGAAATGATCTACAAATTGTAAGAAGCCTAAGTTTCGTAAAATTGAAACTAAAAGAGACGAAATTAGTTAATACTAAGTTGATGTTCAAATTCAGAGCAATTTCAACACGGATATGCAGTTCTAGATAAGGATTAAACAGAGATATTTTGTTTATTTAGTTAATTTTTTAAACCCTTTTGAATATTTTGAACCATTCTATTTAATAATTCTAATCCACATCGATATGTACAAAATAATAACCTAAACTTTAAAAAAAAAAATTTCTAATACAGAAACCAGTGGACTTAGCTCTTAGGTTTACAGAAAAGGGAAAAATACAAAACTGCAAAGGAGATGAAAATGGGAAATACAAAAACAAGAAAAGCAACTAAAACAAAATTCTCACGGTCCTCCCCCCAATAACGTCTCTACAGAGATCGCTTAGTCCATAACCTAAACTTAGAAATAAAGAGATCTTAAAATTGCATTTAGTAATATTACTCAATCTGTACTAAAACAGAAAGCAATATTGACGCATAGCAGTATAAGCTTTAGGTACTATTTTTTTTTTCAAACACGACCGTAATTCAGTACAATCCAATTCAACTTAAAATTCATGGAGTTATCTCTTTACTTAAAGGTGTTCACAATGTCAAAATTAATTTTGAATCCTACAAAAAAGAATTAATTACCATGTTTTTATTAACTCACTTTCTTGTTTGTTTGTTTGTGTGTGCGTTTGTTTGTTTGCTTGTCCGGTACAAATCTTGCAATCGATTTTTAACTAACTTCCCGACTAGCTAGACATCTGAAACTTTTAGAATAGCTCAGAACACGATGACAAAGCATTATTTTAATACTTTTAGCCATCTTCAAACAGAATTGAATTCTATTTCAGTTAATTTTGTTTTGTAGACTGTTGCAGCTATCTATCGGCCGGGGCGGGAACGAAAAGTGAAACGCAAGTTAACTTCCAATTACTTCATTTTCTTTCAAGTTGATAGGATAATTCATCAAAAAAATTTTAAAAATTATTTATTAATACATAGAATTGTCAAGTTTATATGATTCAACAGAAAATTTAAAAACATGGTATATAAAAGGTTATTTTATCTTGTAATTATTTTTAACAATATTTTTTAATGCTAACAATAATTTTAAAGCATTTTTTAGAGAAATTTAATGCAACAGGAATACTGAAATATACTTGAAAGATGACTTTCATGATAAACATGCTAACAGTTGTGAAAAGTGGGAGAACGTACGGCTGAGTCAATTTATTCACTGTACTTACTGTGACAGTTTCTACCTTCGAAAGCTAACTGAAATTGGGTTACTAGGTTATTTTCCAATCAATGTGATCTTGAAAATCAAAATCTACCCCTCTACAATAAACTTAGACAAGAAATGTTTTCGTAACTTGTCGAGAGTTATTCAATTTATTTTACTGGAACACACACACACACAGTACAACTTTAAAAAAATTTAACATCTAATATCCAGTCTAATATAAATACACGGTAAAAGAAATCGATTAAAACCTACATTTCAATACAGTTGCAGACAACTTATAATTTAACTTTGAGTGTGTTGACAAACTATGATTATCTACAAAGCTTAATTTTGCAGTAATGTAATTTTCAGCATGAATGATAGCGCAGTTCCTTAACAAATAGATAAATATTGAGTGTTGCACGCAATAACTGTAATTCATAAATTCATATTCCTCAAGATTTACACGCTGATTACTCTCTGAGGACCTTTCAGCACATTTGCGTGGTTTCCTTTTACTCACTTATGAATGAATTGCCCGTAAATTTCAAAGAGCAATATTTTATCACTCCTCCAGATGATGATTCCCTTTGATTCCATATGACAAAGATGTCGCACAGTTTTGTTAACTGTATTAAGCATAATGGTAAATTAAAAAAATAAAAAACCTTTTAATAATAACTTTTAATTTCACCTACAGCAGAAAATGCTTGCGAAATTAAATAAGAGAAGAAATAAATAAATAGTTTTACACGAACACATCTGCGATATTTGAAAACAGATCGGACAATTTAAAACAAACTAGCGAAGATTTTGGGATAAGCACAAATACGCAATCTACTTCCATAAAGAAATATACAGTGCTCTGAAATTAATTGATAAAAAATAAATGAATTTTAGTCAAGTTTCAATTTTTATAAAAGGTATGAAGAAATGTAATTAAAAAAGCCGGTTGATGGTAAGCAAGCTACAGTTTAAACAAAAAAAAAATTGCATGACAGTGCATTCTCTCATGTAGTACCAACAACATACCTGCACAGTGATATTCGATAAAACAAAAACGACCAATACAATTGCAAACGAAAAAAATGGATTAGATTAGAAAGAAATCAATAGGAAAAAGAAAGTATCGGCATTTTAGAAAAAGTCGGATTTTCAATGAAAAGTAAGGTTAAATGTAATGAAAATAAAAACGTTTGTAAAGAAGCAAACCAAGGTGAAATCAAAACAAAATTGCTTATTTTAAACGCACTGATCTCGCATAATTGAAAGCAGATTGGGATACTGCCATTACAAATACAAACAAGAGAAAATATTAGATGAAATATGGGTACTCTGTTTAATTATTTATAAATACAACTAATCATTTATAATACAATACATACTCCGTTTAATTATTTATAAATACAACTTACGAAATTCACCGTAAAATGAAATTAATAGGGAGAAAAGTATATGGAAAGCAGTAATGATTTCTTATAAAAACACGGTAAAAGAAACAAGAAAGATCTTCCAAATGAAAGAATATCAAAGTTGAAATCAAAAAGGAATCTCATGTCTTCAAACTCACATATTTGAAAGCAAATCGGAAAAATGATAAAATTGAAATTAAAATTTAACCTTAATTAAGGTGAAGGCGCTAGGATTACTTTCTAAGATTTGGGGTAAAATATGGACATGCTTTTCAGTTATACACACTAAAATTACATCATAATGAAATGAATAAACAAAAAGTATAACGATTTCAGTAAATGTAACTTTTAACAAAATGTACGATGAAATATCATTAAAAAAAGTCGGATAAAGGCAAAATAACATTCAAGTTATATCAAAGCAAAATTGCATGTCCTCTCGCACTCGCATCCATCCGTACAAAGATATCCCATAAACAGTATGCTCCTTTTTTTTCATTCGAGTACAGTTAAAATCAATTACGACTTATTATTAAAATCCTACAGCACCGAGAAAAAAAATTTAAAACCCCACCACTCGACTCTTTTAATTTATATAAACGTGTTGAATGGAAGAGCGAAATTAAAACCCATTCTCGTGCTCCATGGAAAACATCATTCAAAATAAATTAAAATTTAACGCTTTCGCCCCATCGCTTCCGTAAAAGAAATTAGCAAAATGTAATGAGCAGAGAGAGAGAGAGCTAGAGAGAGAGAGAGACATTGGCGCCCACACGCGCCTTTGATGCTCATTTCCCCCTGGCCGAAATGTTTCTCCGGAAATAGTTGCGACTGTTGATGCAGAATTGCGGAGTTATCGGATTGAACACAACGCTGTGAGTTATTAGTAAATAATGCGAGGAAATGTTTGGAGGCGAATAGTTAGGGGGATATTGGAGCACTGCGCGCCCTATGAAAACGCCGACAGAGGCTGGAGAAAGTTATCCGTTGGATAATAATTGCAATAATAATAATGATAATAATAATAATTAATAGCACCGGTGGGTAAAATGTTTCTAAATGGGATACTTGGTGTTTTCAATATATATTCATACTGAGAAGCGGGCATGTCTGTTGCAGAGCCTAAAGTTACCAATACAAACTCTGAATAAATAGTCTAACTTAAATGAGCGGTTTTTGCGGGAGATGTTTAAAGGAATTAATGTTCATTCCGGTCACAAGTAAAATATAACCCATTTTGACTTTACATAGATTAAGGAAAATTTAATTTTTTAAGGGTATAATTAAAGCGAGAGACCAACTCCATAAAGCCCGCACCTCAGAAAAAAACGGAAAATAATAAAACTAGCTTCAGTTTACATTTAGTTCACTTCATAGAACATACAGTTGTCTTATTAACAAACCATGCAACTCACATTACCTATTTTTAAAATTACCTATTTTTACAGGAATAACAAAAAACTGATTTAGTCGAACAGTGAAAAGATACATTATTACCGTTTATTCTTAAAAGTGTATATTATATATATATATAGATATATATATATATATATTAATCATATATATATATAATATATAGATATAGATATACACTTATTCTTATATTCTTAAAAAAGTGTGTGTGTATGTATATATATATATATTATATATATATATATATATATATATATTATATATATATAATGATATCGGCTTTACGCGCACGATAAACTTAAACCAAACTATGTAAGAAGATGAAACACGACAGTGTAGACGTGGCCAGAGAGACGAGAAGAATACTATTCCAGGAGAGCCGTTGGCACATCGGGGATGTAAAACCACAGGGAGAGAGGCATTGAAGGGACGCACAGAACAGAAATGCGACGCATATTATTTTATTCCGGATTATTCTGCAGACAAATTTTATTCAGCAAAGCACAGGTACCTTTACAACTGGACCCACACAATAACAACGCCACCGGTCCTATCTGGAGTGCATTCAGAAGTCAGACTTTACATCGTCGTATTGGACAGCAGCGGAGCAGCGCGAAGACAGGACAAGGTTAACAAGAGAAGCGAGGAAGCAGAGCACAGAGGCAAAAATCCTCCGTCCCATCTTTTAAACCATGGAGGCGCTAACGTGACGCTGGGTGTCAACATTTCTTTAACTGGCTAGAGCCGATCAACCGACTTGACCACGTGAGCCATAACTCAAGATTCCTAACATGCTATGCAAGCCACATGGTCTCTGAAACATCTTTAATCATAGGCGCCTGACTTTCAGCGCGTGGATTAAGGGACAAACTAGTTAGTTAGTTAATTCGTATACTTGTTGGTCGCAATTTGGCAAAAGGGACTGGGCTTTATTGAAAAGGGAATAATTTAGAATACGCGTTAAGTAAAAAAGGTGGGGCGAAACAGTTAATACTGGTGGGGCATTATTATTACTTACACACACACACACACGCACGCACACACACACACACACACATATATATATATATATATATATATATATATATATATATGCCACAATGTTATTCAATTAAACATAATTCATAATTAAAGTGGAATTACAAGTTTAGAAACAGTTAAATTAAGGAGTTACGTGGTATGTGTTGTGGAGTATCATGGAGATTTTTCAGTGCATTTTCGTTTCATTAAATATGTAATAAAATAAAAAACAATTTAAATGTTTTCAGTTTAGAAAATCTGATGTTTCATTTTAAATGACAGACCAATTTATTAGCAACAAAGACTGGGGGAACGATCGAATCGTTTTGCAAGCAGAAACAGTATTCATGAACAAACAGTGTTTGCAAACGCATGTTTAAAAGTAATTGCTGCTTTGTCAATTAGCAGAATAAGAATTTTAACTTGGCGATCTGCCACATGAAAGGAATCTTCTCTGTAGAGTTGCTGAGGTACTTAGATTATAGAGATGCAATCTTCCAATCTTCACATAATGTTTGGCAGAAGTTAAGTTCCTCAATATCCATCCGGAACCCCACATTTTCTAATACTTTACACATCTTACAATATATATATATATATATATATATATATATATATATATATACCATTTTAATTGCAAATCTAATATCATAAAAACTTCGATAAAATATAATTACAAAGTTTCGACCCTCCAAAAATGCATAAAATTTAATGTCATTTGATTAAAAACTCTCTTTTTGTTTTTAATGATTTCCGAAAATTTTTTTTTCATAAAGTGGCAGTTTTTATTAAATAAGAGCATTTTATTACTGTCCTCAAAAAGAATTATTAATATGATTTCTAGAGGAAGATGCAAATTTTAATATACTTTTCTTCGGATTATCAACTGAAAATAATGACCTCAGTGGTGTTCTTTCTAGAACACAGAGAAGTTACGATTGAAAATTATGAAGAATTACAAATTCGAATGCGTGAATTATAAATAACACGAAATATTTTGTTAAATTACCTACGAATAATTTTTCAAATTCGGTTTAACTAAATGGTGTATCTCTATAGTTACTATAATTATGTCATAAATATTCAGAATGAATGAAAAGGTCATATATATTTATATATATACACACACACAAGCATAGTCTATTCACAGAGGTAAAATAGCACATTTTGCCTACGATTTGACACTGAATTTAGCGACAACATATTTCGTTATTTTTCAAACATATAGTAATATTAAGCCTATCTTAAATGACTGAAATAACGTGATCTGCATTTTAGATATATAAATTTTTATAAACAAACTGGGCGGAAACGTGAACATCATATTTGTACTCTATAGAAAACATCCTTCAAAATAAATCAGAATTAATAATTAGAATGGAAATATTAAACTTATCTAAAATGACTGAAAGAACATGCTTTCGATTTTAGAGATAAAAAATTTTAAAAACTAGCTGAGAGGAAACACAAAAATGATTGCATTCTATAGAAAATATGCTTCAAATTAAATTAGAACTAATTATTAGAATCAATAATTATTTGAAATATTACACCTATCTTAAATCCATGAAATAACATGCTCACCATTTTAGAGTTGCAAATTTTATAAGCAAACTGAGAGGGCAAATGAAATTATCTTTGTACTCTATAGAAAACATCCTTTAAAATAAATTGGAATTAAAAGCTAGAATAGAAATATGAACCCCTTTTAAAGACAGAAAAACGTGCTCTTAATTTTAGAGATATAAATTTTATAAGCAAACTGAGAGGGAAGATGAAAATTATCTTTGTACACTATGGAAAACATCCTTCAGAATAAATCAGAATAAAAAATTAGAATAGAAATATTGAACTCCTCTTAAAAGACAGAAATAACGTGCTCTCAATTTTAGAGATATAAATTTTCAGAAGCAAACTGAAAAGGAACGGTAAAATTATGTTTGTACTCTATGGAAAACATCCTTCAAAGTAAATCAGAATAAAAAAATTGAATCAATCTTGAATAATAGAAATAACGTGCTCTGAATTTTAGAGTTATAAATTTTCATAAGCAAACTGAGAGGGAACGCGAAAATTATCTTTGTACACTACAAAATACATCCTTCAAAATAACAGAATTAAAAATTAGATAAGAAATATTGCATCAGTTTGAAATAACATAAATAACGTTCTCTCCATTTTAGAGATATAAATTTTCATAAGCAAACTGAGAGGGAACGCAAAATTATCTTTGTACTCTATAGAAAACATCCTTCAAAATAAATTAGAATCAAAAATTAGAATAGAAATATTGAATCCATCTTAAATGACTGAGATAACGTTCTCTCCATTTAAGAGATATAAATTTTCCCAAACTGAGATGGAACGCGAAAATTATATTTGTACCCTATACAAAACATCCTTTAAGATAAATTAGTATTAATCATTAGAATCAATAATTAGAACAGAAATATTAAACCTATCTTAAATCACTAAAATAACCTGCTCTCTCCGTTTTAGAGATATAAATTTTCATAAGCAAACTGAGAGGGAACGCGAAAATTATCTTGTACTCTATAGAAAACATCCTTCAAAAAAATATATAACATTCTGCGCTTTCATCCCTCCGATTCCGAAAAAGGAATTTCGTAAAATATAATGAGCAGAGACGCTCGCCAAAGCACCTTTTACCGTTATTTCCCCAAACAGAGATTTTCTGCGGAAGTTCCGACTCCTTTCATCCCAGCACTGCGGAAGTTATCCGATTGCGAGCAATGAGGAGGGGGCTGTTAGTAAATAATACGGACGAATGTGCTCCGAGGCGAATATTTTATGGAAAATTATTACTGCAAAAATGTGTGTAGGAAGTGATACATCTTGGGAAGGAGATCATGCTCCCAATGTCGGCTCTTTGGGATAGCGTGCTAGTTAGGAGTTAACGTTTGTAGAGTACGCCAAGAAGTCTAATATCAAGTGTATTTATTTCCCGTCTATATAATTTTAGTTTTTAATATTAAGTAGCATCGAGACTTGTGAACTATTTTCGTTTAATCAAAATTAATTTTATTCTGTTATTTTTAAGCCTACAAGTACAATAATTTTCGTAAAAGGTTTATGAGCAGCAAAGTCTAAAACAGCTAAAATTGCTTAGAAGGTAAAGACGTAAACAATGTTGCAAAAACAGTTAAAAAAGATACTATATTGCAGTTAACTAAATTCAAAAACACACAAAATTACGCCAAATTTAATCTATAACGTCACGATTTAACAATAGGAAGGAAACACAATAAGCCGTATTCGGGGAATTTTCTCTTGTTATACACACACAATATATATATATATATATATATATGTATAATATATATATATATATATATATATATTATAATATTATATATATATATAATATATTATATTTAAATCTATGGTGCCTATAAAGGGCTTAAGTCAAAAAAGCTATTTTCAGATATTTGTTAGTATTAATAAAACAAACAAAATCTTTTGACTTGTATAAAAGTCTTAGGTCTATCAATTTTGTATACAAAAGTACATTTCTTTGTAGAAAAGACTGAAGTCAAAATTATTGTTCTGCGATTGGTATAAAAGCCGATAACTTGGTATATTAAAATCACTGATTTTGACTTAAGCCCTTTATACCGGTCACCATATATATATATATATATATATATATAGCCGGATTTTGCTTCACGCCCATAATTTAAACCATTGTAATCCGAACTAGTTGAACAAACCATCACATAAAACAACAGTCGACCCCGGAAAATTCTCCATCTTCATCTATCAGCAGTCAGATGTGGCGAGTGGCAACAATATCACACCAAATCTCTCTAAAATATCTTTATTAAATATCATACTAGGCTCAGCTCTATTAATAAGTTTTATTTCGTTCCGTTCCTATTCAAAATGCGTGGCAACAGAGCAGCACGACCGTCTCATTTACTCATCCCATTGTCTCTGAAGATTTCAATCCTTTACGTTCAGTTTTTAAGTTACTACGCATCTCCCACTGTCAGATTACGTCAGTATGACGATTGCACCGAAAGTGAGGCTGGGGCGAAGACTGACTGTCACTCAAATCCAACCCTGCAATCTATTTTCTCTGCGATGTTTATTCCGATTTTTACGATGTCCCAACCCTTTGTTGATAAATGTTATTTCTTCTTTGACAAAGGCCCCATTTTCATTTAAAGTTTACGCGATCGCCCCCTCCCCATATTTTATAGACTCACACACACACACACACACACATATATATATATACACATACATACACTCCTTTTATCTCTTTAGCTTGAGTGCCTATCCCTAAAGTGCATTATCTGCGTGAACGTAGAGGAAACACACTAGTAAAACGAGTCTTCCATCTTTTAGAGTTTAATACTGACAGTTTCAGATGATTGTACAGTGCCAGGTTGTGTACACCAACATCACAACTTTCAAAAACACTCCTTCATATGTTTACTTTAATGCTAACAATTCCTCGTTTAATGACGATTTCGGCAGTGTTAACAAAGGGGTATTTTCATTAAACTGTTGATTTCTGGTATTCCTATCTTGGTTTTCGGTATAAACTCTCTAGCCCCCCCCCCCATCCTCTCCCCTTCCATTTCTATTGTGAATTCTCCATTTGATTAAAAAAAAATCCTTTTCAAGACGAAGACTCGAATTTCAAGAATTAAAGGCGATTATCCGAATTCCTCAAAATTATAAAAGAGTGAAGTGTCATGAAATTTGAAGCTACTCAATCGATTCCAATTTAACGCCACTGGCTGTCAAATTGGACGAATGCAAACGCTTAATGAAGCTGTCGTTGCTACGCTAATGCAGTCGCGTCTCTTATTCGTATACAACAGTTGAAAAGTTTAGACAGGCAAAGACGTCCCCTTCGTTAGCGCACAACCCCGGAAATAAAGGGCGGACACGGCCTTCGTTTAATTAGAGCCCGGTTAGAATTTGCATAACTAGGGAATGCGCCGCGGTTGTTTCGACTTTTCAAAATTAAAGGCGAATGTATTCGAATCGCTGGATAGTGTGAGAAGTTCGAGCAGAAATTCGTTTCGAAGGAAGCGGCTTGGAGAGAGAGATCTCGTTGCCTTCACCTGGAACTACTTTAATTTTATAAGGGTGAGGGAGTGGCAGGGGGAATATCAGGCAGTTGGACAAAATAATCCGGGACGGCAGTTTAAGGAACGCTTAAGACTTATTCCTCACGGAATACGAAATTTAACGAATTGGGGAGAGACGAGTCGGCGTGGGAATTTACAAATTTGAATTTCAATCCTTCCGATAAAAAAGGATTTGCGAGCACGAATTTTAACATTCCTAAACGCCGGGGAAAACTGTTCGGAATCTTCTTGTGTCTGTTCGGTTCTGATTCAATAGTTATCTGAAACGAGTTTGGGAAAAGTCGGGACATTTATTCAGGGTAAAAGAGGAAAAGAAAATTTCTGGAGTGCATAAAGAGTATAAAATGAAACAGATTTTTTTGGGGCGTGAGTGGAAATATCTTGAAAAGGGCTGAATGAAAGGAATTTTTGAGATAGTATAGGGGGTGAATCTTCACACCATCACACACGCTTTTATTTTATATATATATATATATATATATATATATATATATATATGTCATACTTAGAGGCGTTAACTATATTTAATTGAGTTAAAATTAAGCTCTAGACATTATTTAAATAATTGGCAGATGAAGAATTAGTCATATGAGGATTAAAAGAGCAAACAGATGGCGATACGCTGTCTATCTCTCGGTTTAAGAGAGTCCTTGAGCGACCAGCAGAGGACTGCGTCATATTTTCGAATGTTCCACGTACAGGTTTGGGAGTATGACCGTGAGTCACGCATCACGAGATGTTTTTCGCGCCCACGCAATTACGGCGCAATTTTGGATATCAAAGCAGACTGGGAGTATCGATTAGACAGGACGGCCGTAAAAAGGCCGCTCCGTAAAAGAAAGTGGCAATTCGCAGTGATAAATTATTAAAATGTGGAAGGTGGTTAAAAATAAGTTATGAATAAAGATTAAAATTGGGATTAAGGTGTTATTCCTTGGAAACCCCGACTTCAGCAGCTTTCAAGAAGGCGAATGATGGATTTTTTAGGACTGCACGAAGCAGGCTTGATTGATTGATTGATTGATAGATAGAGATACATACATACATACATACAAACACACACATAAACGCATAGTGTATTTCACAGAGGTAAAATAGTACATTTTGCCTACGATTTTCAAGGGATCACTCGGATTAAATTATTCTTGAGTTTGAGTACAGAGTTACAGGGATTTGTTTTACCTGTTTGCATATCGTATATGAACAGTTAGAAATTAAAGTTCAAAAGCTTGGGAATATGCGGTTTTTCCACTTCTGCAAGGTCCCTATCTACAAGGAATATTGACAGGCAACTCTTATTTTCTTCTTACAGACGACTGTTGCCAATTTATGATGCAATAATAGGGAAAAAAAGAGTGGGGAAAGATGAGTGTCGCAAATACCTGTATTCTGCCACATTTAAAAGAGCATTTTGAAATGATTCAAAGTAAAAAGAAAATTAGACGAACAGTGATTAAAATATCTGAAAACAAGGTTTCATTTGCGTAAAAGACTCGATTACTGCCATTTCACATATAGCAAATAACCATACGATAACGATCAGATCTAGCAACAAATATAATTTCCAAATAACTATTACACGGCCAATCAAATGCAAGAATGTGTTTGAATTAAGTACAGCAATTAGCTACGAAAAACATTGTGAATAAGAACGGACTTCCATTTTTCTCAGACAAGTCTCACGTGAATATATTGCAATTCAGACTACATAACCGACAGCAAAAATATACATAATTAATTATTTACTTTTTCAAAAGTACTGTGTCTGTGATTTATGTAAAACGAAGATAATAAGGAAGAGCTGTAAAGGCAATTTAATAAAAGAAGAACACTCTTATTAAAAGAAGAAAATCGGAGTTTTAAGCTCAGAAGAGCTTTTTAATTTGTTAAATTGATACTATAAATATTCTTAAAAAGAATAGCTGGTTCTTAAGACAAATTTATGCTTTTTAAAAAGTGAAGCGAGTAATTTATTACAGCTGAATAGCACAATGAATGAAATTTCTTTTTAATCTCAAATGCGTTTTTTTTCTTTTCTTTTTAAAAAGGAAAAGAAAAATAGACAGAAATTAGCGAGATGAATTTAGAATGCCATGGCGACTCCTTAACAGTATGACAGTTTAAAATTTAGAATTTCCTGCCGTCTCAGACCTGTTTTGTTCCTCGTTATCAAAAGGAAGTTTTTTAATTATGTTATCTCTCAGAAGTTACCATACATCATATGTTTCGCAACAATATTAAACTTTTCGCGAATATGTTTAACTGGAAAGCAAAAAGTTGAGCAATAATTAAAAAAGATGAAAATTTCAGAGACTGCATTTGATTAGTTTCTGGACGATTTTTTTTTTCGGTTTTTAATCTTCAATTTATTTTAACTAATAATTATAAAAACTTTCACATGAAAATATAAATTTTTAAGTGAAATTTTTATTTCTTAGATTCATTATATTATCTTTTGTAGTCATGCGATTTGTATCACAGATGTTCAAAGATTTATTTTTTTTTTTTTTTAAGGTAATGATTAAGGGTGGTAAGAGTAAAAAGCCTCACGAAAACTCAAGAAACCCGAAAAGAACGATTTAAAGAAAAGCGAAAAAAAATAAATGAAACACGCACTTTCTTAGGCATATATGTCATAATTTCATAAATCTACGGGACATGTACGTTAAAATCGCAGTGATATTATATTAAAGAGCCTATACGTTCTTCGTACGAATCAATGATCGGAATTATATCAGAGACTAAGACACTACAATACACTCCCTGTTTAAATAATGTGGTAGTTCAGTCGAAAAGTTTTGAAATAATAATTAAAATGTAATATTAATCAATGTTTTTAGAATGTTGTGATGAAACGAATTTAAGCGATATCTGAAACATTACTTCGCTGAGTGGCATTCCATTTCACCGGAGGATTTATTAATATTAAAGAATGGTCAGAAGTTATTATACGGCGGTTTGCTATTATTTTTAAAATGTAAATTAAAAGAAATTTTGATAATTCAAAGCAAATTTTTAAGTATCTTATGTAAAATACGTTTTCAGCTCCTATGAGAACGTTTATCGCACGCACATTTGATGATTAGGCATGTTGAACTATAGTTTTGAGCCATTCAGCATATTGACTAATTTTAAATATTCAGAAACAAGATAACAAAATCCCTCACTCTGAATTAAATGAATTAAGAGTTACAGAAAGAATGATAGAGCATGCAAATTTAAATTCACTTTTGAAACTTTGAAAGAATATTATAACTTCAATATTATAAATTATAAATATAATAATTCAATATTATAATTTCTAAACTGTGTGTATTCCTTCTCATATATTGAAATTACAATTTTTAAAGCAAATTTTTCCCCTATAATATTTAAAAACAATTCGAAAAATTCGAAAAAGAAAAAATAAATAAATAATTAAAGACAAATTCCAATCCGAGAAGTATACAGACATGATAGTTTGGAAATATGTTTCAAATCAAGAACTGACAACAGTCGATTCGTTACCATATTATAGAGTTATATTTTTGAAATAATTTACAAGTTGACAAAGTCTATGAAATATCTTCCTAAACCTTTGCTGTTTGGTCCTGAGACACATGTACATAAGTCGATTTTTTCAGACCAATTGCGAGCAAAAATTGAATCTTGTGTAACGATTTGCACTTGAAGCGACGCCAAGATTGGTCAATGAATGTACAACATACAGATCGGCACGGTCGTGCATGAGTACTAAAATCATTCCAGTGTATTCTTCTGAATTTTTAAGAAACTAAAAGACACGATATCTTAAAAGTAAAATATGGTAGCTTAAAAAAAATTTAAACCATTAGATTTCAAATGTCAGTTAAAAAGCATTCTTCGCTTGTTGGTTGGTCGGAAATAAAATCATCTTTAAAAAGATTAATGGATGTCTAGCCGATAAGAGATTAATTTTTACAGTGTCTTTAAAACATTTTACTCAAATTAATAGAGTTTCAAACCAATGTAAAAATTCTGTATTACGCCCACAACAGCTTATTGAGATTTCAGTTCATAAAATCTTCTGATTTAAAGTTTAGTTTTTTTTTTCGTTTGGCAGTATATTCGACAATCTCCATGAATAACGCCCGAAATTGTCCACATAAGTTTCATTATATCCCTTTCATAAGTATAAAAGAAATTCGTTTCACCAACAACCATGTTTGAAAGTTTCTTGCGTATCATTCAACAGAACCGAAATTACTCGACGGATTTCTAATTCCGCAGGGGGGGCCCCATAAGTATTCATAAATCTTTACCTGTTCGAAATTAAAAGCTTTCAGAAACTATTAAGACATCTACTGACAGCAACAGAAATTAAAACCCGAAAATCCACTTTTCCAGACTAATACGCGTGAGAGAAGGCCTCCCCCCAATTAATCGCTAACTTTACTGCCGTCCCACTCTGTCACGAAATGAATCGCCGGAAAATAACGAATTGTGACACTCGACTTTTAAAGTGTCTTTGCAGCTTTCTTACTTTCTCTCGGCGGAGATTTCCAGCGAAAATTTATTCCATGAGTAGTTCCGAATTACGAGAATGCGCGGGGGTTGCGAGGCAGCAGCTATGGGTAAATAATATCCGCGGATGATTGAAAGCGAATAGTTTAGAAAATTGGAAAAGTTACAGTGTTTCTGCTCCGGTTAAGGGAAGTTTGAAGAATTTAATAGTTGTAAATAAATGCGACGCTCGGGGGAGATTGGAGAGGTTTTCAGTGATAACTATTCGTCGAGACTTTTGCAACAGATGAGTGTGAGGCAGTATAGTGATACTGAAGTTAGGGAAACAATTAAATGTATGACGGTATTTTAATTAACGATTTCCTTTGATCTTTTCATTCGTCTTGATGCTGCATCTGTAGCTCAAAATTTCTCTCTCTCTCTCACAGACACATATAATTTAACCTGCATATATTAGTTTTACTTAGAGAATTACCAAATGACTAAACTAATATTCTGGAGAGAAAAGATCCATAAGTATGTATGTGTGTGTCTATATATATATATATATATAGTGTGTGTGTGTGTGTGTGTGTGTGTATGATATATATAATATATATATATGTATATATATATATATATATATATATATAATATATATTATATATATATGCGTGTGTGTGTAAGAGTAAGTAAGTAACAGAAAAACACGTATTCCTAAATAACTTTAAAGCATATTCTCTTTTTAATAAAGCACGACCCCTTTTCCAAAATTGCAACCTAAAAGTAAAGAAAGTTATACTTTATATTAGCCCTGCAGATCATTAAGCAGGCATGTGAAATATCTGGAATCAATAACATCCCCATATATCTCTGGTCCGAGTGCTCGAAGTTTATGGGATTCCAAACGTCAGAATAATGTCAAAATTCTTGAAAGCCCTCGAACCACTCTAGATTTACGCGTTCTATAACGTCGAAACCGCACATTAGAAGAACTTTATGGCCTCTTATCCTAGAGTTTATGCGACCGTCCAGATCAATAGTTCGCAGATCTAACAAGCGCGTGATCTAGCATAAAGTAATCCCCGGGAAAACCGAAGTGGACACGTGAACTCCACGAGACTAAATTCGTCCAATTAAAAATTAAGTAGTTTAGGCCCTCTAGTGTCAATATCGCAAAACACTCATTTAATATTTGCCTGAACGGAAGACTTCTCTCTCTTCGCACCTAACTCTCGTTGCTGTCCACAGATGCCAGAAGTCTGGTGGGCACGGCGGCTTTCTTCTCTTAACACTCCAATGTAAGCACTGCTGTTAACACGTCCCGTCCTGGCATGGACGCCGGACAAGTCATGTGGCCACTGCAGCTAATATCTTCGTAATGCTTACTGATCGAATACAGGTGATTTCATGGATATAGTCTGGAAATCTGTGTCCTTCTTCTATGGCTCCATGTGTGTGTTTCTCTCCTAAATTTCTTCAGTGCTTTCCTGGATGAACATTTCGCCCGACTGCATGACTCTCTCATGCCGACTGCATCTCCAATAAGTTCTACGCATCAATTTCCACGTGTTAAATTAGTCCCCATTGTGATTTTATCATATATATATATATATATATATATATATATTATATATATATATATATATATATATATATATATATATATATATATAATTAATAATATTATACACATGTAAAATAAAATATTATTTCATACACGGTATTTTAATTAACAATTTCCTTTGATCTTTTCATCCGTCTTGATGCTGCATCCGTAGCTCAAATTTCTCTCTCTCTCTTCACACACATAATTTAACCTGCATATATTAGTTTTACTTACAGTATTACCAAACGATTAAACTAATATTCTGGAAAGAAAAGATCCATAAGTATGTGTGTGTGCTTTTTTATGTATATTATATAACACACAGTGGAATGTCGATCGATCGTTCTCTGAATCATCGTTTTCCCGCATGTGTCGTTTATTTCACCCAGTCTCGACGATCATATTGCATTGTTATGTTCCCTCATTTATCGTTCAGTTCAGCCGGTCCCTCGGAAAACGATAGATCCAGATTCTATATATATATATATATATATATATATATATATATATATACACACACACCCTATACTTATGAGTCATAAGTATGAAATCTGGATGTAGACATAGCTTGCCTTCAACATATTCAAAGAACGAATTGTGAACGAATTTTCGAAAGGAGCGTTAGAGATGAGCACTCGCCTTTAATAAAAAATAAAAACAGTAATTTCTTCCTCCACCCATCTCTAGCACCTACGAAAGCGAATAACAGTGGTGCAACATCACAAAAGTTAATGATGCCTATAAGCGTTGAAAATGAGGAAAAAGATTGACCACCTACGAAATAACGGTATGCATCATGCAATTCGGAGAACTGGAAGTAACGCCTTGTCAACGGCAACGAAGTGATTCCACGTAAATCTTAGCTTTACAATGATATTTCATAAAAATAGCGACGATTTCACGGAAGAAACACTTCAATGAAATGAAATGCAGGCGCTGTGCGAAGTTAAAACACACTCTTGAACATTATCTAAGAGTGAAAGAGAAAATGAACAATGCCTGAACTGTACCTTAATTCCTCTAATTTAACTGAAAAATACCCCAAACGCACACAAAAAGCTTTGTATTCGTGTCGCTGGTTGGAAAATTACAAGAGGCTCACGCTAGCGCAACTAAATTACTAACCAGAACCTAAACCATGGCAAGGAATCTGTCCATTTTACTTCAGTAGAACTTACTACCGCTGATTTGCAAATTCAGAACCTGCCCTAACAATATAACAGCATAAATTTGAGGTAGAAAACCCGTGGACTTAGTTCTTTATAATGTCATATTCTACCAAAGCAATATTACAGTGGAACCCCGTTATAGCGAATCCGGTATATAACAAACTCACGAATGTAATGAACGAAAATTTTGGTCCGCCGTTTTCCTATTGTACGTAATTTAATTAGTATTGTGTCAGTTTATTGTAATCGATTTTAGTCGATTAAATTCATTAATGATCATTTTTAATAGATTTTATCCTTTTTAATACATCATTATTGAATACACATTGCAACCAATGAGTTATACATTTGTGAACTCCAGCATTTTTCTTAACGGTTCGGATATAGCGAACAAATTGTTGGTCCCATGAAGTTCGTTATAACAGGGTTCGACTGTATTAGGAAAAAAACCCGGTGGGGAATTGCTTTGATCAACAATGGATAGGATAAATCTTATAAATCCTAATAGATTATCAGGGATTCTTTATTTTTTATTATTTCCAATAATTTGAACACGATTTAATGTGTCCAGTTACCAAGACATGGTTATCAAATATAACTTTTCTCTAACATAAAACGAATACCTATGAGTATAAAGACTGGAAAATTATTAGAACTACACGTATATAAATCATCTAAAAAATTTCAGAGATTCAAAAAAAAAAAAAAAAAAAAAAAAAAAAAAAAAAAAAAAAAAAAAATTCTTTAAATGAAGTTAAAATTTTTTTCGCGGTACCCGAAAGTTAAGGCATATTTTTCATCTGTGCTTTTATAGCGTACTTTCAATAAAACGACAATTATTTAAAAATTTTCATTTATAAGATTTTTAACCAAACGAATATCTAGAACATCTAATTTAAAGGAAACTGAAATTTTCGATATAAGACACAGCTTTATCACCAAAAGGATCCGCATTTCAAAATGAACATACGTATTATAGTAGAATAATAGCTATAATCGTGACGTTTTGTGAAGTGATAACTTACTCGCAAACACAGAAACATTCATTAGCTCGCAAGAGGAAATTTATCTGGAGGACCTTACACCCTTCACTGTTCGCGAGTAGCTGCGTCGTCATTAACTCTCCTAGTTTCCATACAACAAGCGAAGAATCACTCTAATATTAAACGGATAATCCAAAAAGCAATTGAAACGCTCCCATCTCAATGTATTTAATTAGCACTGTCACCAAATGAATGCAATACATCTACTTTAAATCTTATAAAATTTTGGCTTTTGAAAAGGAATTCGCTTTAATGCAGAAGAGGAATGAATAACATTCTCTTTCAATTAAAATCTCTATAGAAATTGAAATTGAGACAACCCAAACACGGGGACAGCGGCACTTTAAAATTAAAGGTTATTGTTTTCAAATTAAGGAATTCCGACACAATTTGGGGCGGAAACATTTGGGAAACGGGCTTTGTAATTACTCTCTGCAGATAAACAATTCAAATTTCCCAAAAGGGAGAAGTCACCGTGACAAGTTTCAGCGATCTTGCGAATAAACAGGACGAGTGAAAAGACGAAAGAAATTAAACTGCGATATTTAAATGCACAGCGGTACGTGGGTATTTGGGGCGGGTTGCGCGATAATATAGCACGGAATAAAAGCTTAACTGCATAACCCATTTTGATCAAAAACCGAATAAACTCATGAAAAGGTAATTTTGATTTGGGAATATTCATTTTGTTTTAAACTTGCTAATCAAACATATTTAATTATTTCAGGTTTAAGTAATGGAAATTTTTGCCTGCTTCCATAACAACTAACAGTACGAATCTGATGAACGCTATACAAATAAAGTATATGAAACAAAAGTATTCCTTTGCGTGAACGTTATGACAAACTTCGTAAACGAACAGGAATACAGAAATGTTTATTTCAATTCAGAGGGGAAAAATCCAAAAACGTAATTTAAATTACCTTATTTAAATTCCCACATTCTTTATAAAGCGTCTATTGTATCAAGATAATTAAGTTACACTGTTACATTTCCGTACTGGACACAAAGCAACGTTTTATTTTCGTCTCTCCTTCTTTTTCCCAACTAATTATTAATATTATTCTTTTAATTCGTATCCCCCCCCCCACTAACTCAGCCTTCTATATTCTATTTTGTCACTTTAAAAAAAATTTTTTTTTCTATTTAATATGTTATTTTCGTCAACGAGTGTGTCCCGTGTGTTGTCTTGGGTCGTAAAACTTCTCCCCACTTCTTTTTTCTTTCGAGCTTTCAGCCACCTCCGTTTCGACTAGAATTTCCGATTGATTACCTCCCCTATTATATCAAAGAATTTCGACAATCCTCGAATTTTGTTAATTGTTCATAGTGACAATCACATCCAATCTCCCCGGCCGGACGATGATTTGTTAATTAGTTCGAAACATTTAGGCATCCTTTTAATTACATGTGGAATTTTAAGAAGTTATTTGTTCCCGATTGCGTTTTCCTCAAGTTTCCTGTATGTCACAGTAGCAAGTGCAGTTAATACAGTTACTAAAAAATAATTAATTACATTGCTTGTGTAATTGATACACTCTTATTCCTTCAGCGGGAACATGATTAGTTTCTCGGTTGTTGGGAACATCTGCCTGGAAGGCAGATGTTTTCCAATAACCGAGACAGATCTAATATCTTTACAGATATAATATCTATACATATGTAATATCTTTTCCCATGTATTCCTAACTAGAAATTCAGAGGGTATTTGTGGTTTATTATATTTCATGGTAGCCACAATCGTCAACCCCATTTCTCTTTAATTCATCTATTGAACAGAACCAATTATCACAGGTTATTATTACGGTTCATTTAGTAGAGGCATTTAAGAAAATCAGTCTTACTCAACCTTCGTTTAAAAATAGGTAACATAAAACATGGTTTGGCCAAAGTTTTCCCAGAACATTCAAAAACTCAAATCTTGAAAGATTTTCAGCCCTACTGTACATTTATACAAAATGTATGAAGACTATCTGCTATAACAGTCAGATATTTAATCATATTTAGTGGAAATAGCTGTCTAGTATACAGACAATGTTCCAGAAAATGACTCGTACCTGAACCATAGAAGACTGGCGTCACGAATCACCCTTCCACAGTGAAGACGAAATGTTGACTGAAGCCCTTGTAAACTCAGGGTGGGGATGGATCCTTATAGACATTATAAGGATCCATTGTTCTCATTTATATAACAATGGATCCTTATAACTTCTATAAGGATCCAGTTGTTATATAAATGAGTATATTAATGATTCAGAAAATTTTAACAAAGTGATAGGAGCACCAACTGATCTGCTTATTTTGTATGATGTAATGTAAAAAAACATAATATTTGAAACGTAATGTATTTCTCACGAAGATTTTTTTAAAACTGGGAGCACTGATTTATACAGTGTCCATCAAAATTTTCACCTATATAGGTGAATAATGAAACTTAATAGGATACCCTTATAGGTAGTACCTATAATAGGTAGTACATGGGAATAAAGCGGCTGCATAATCTATATATATAAAACGCGTAGGTATGCGGCACAAAAATCGGCGATATTTCTACAGTCCGAATGGCAACAGCTGGAACTACCAGATGTAAACATTAGCGGCCAACTTCGTGTGTGTAGCGGTACGAGGATAGCACGTAATTTGGTGCAATTTTATTGCTGTATTTTACACTTGAATAATTTGAATTTATTCACGAGATAATTTATTCTTTTGTTCCATCGGTTTTTCTAAATGTATGTAAGAGGACAAACTTTTGACAGAATATGTTTCGACCTATCATATCCAGTGTTTAGTCGCGGACAGTTGTATGTGGGTTTATCTAGAGTCTGTTCTTTTGATTCTGTCACTGTAGTATCTCCTACTTCTGAAATACTCAACTGTGTATATCAAGAAGTTTGAGGAATATCATAGTAAAATATTAATAATTGCATTATAATATCTTAATAGTAAGTAAGAGTTAATTGTCTACACTTATTTTAGTAGTACTTGCTGAATTTTTACTCCATTTTATAAGTGAAGAAATTTTCCCAACAATTTTTTATTTGGTATGATTAAGTGTAGATATTTGAATTGTGAACAATAATACATACAGAGAGTGACGTAATCCACACTATATTTAGTACTTGCTGAATTTTTTACTCCTTTTTAGTGAAAAATTTGTCTCTAACAATTTTTTATTTGATGCAATGATAAAGTGTAGATATCTTAATTTAAAAAAATATTACATACAGAGAGGAATGTAATTTTTAAAATATTTGTTGTGGGGTTTCTCAGTCTTATCTTTAACTCTGTTCTGAAGTAACGGAAATTCATATTTTTTTACATCACTATGTTTAGAATCAGCCTTATAGAGAATTTGCAATGATATAAATTTTTTGGCTGAGATCGCACTGCCACTTAACAACGTATATTTATGATGACAGGTAATAGTAACATTCATTACATACGTTTCTTTCAGTTCAGTTGTGTTGCAAAAGAAATTATAAAAACTAAAAGCGACCATGCTGGTCGCGCAGCGGCTAGTAGAAGTAATAATACACGCGGGACGTTTATCACGGTAAAGATGTAGTCATAAATTTAATCACTCAATTTTATATTTATTAAAAGCTAAGGCAAAACTTAACCTGCATAACCGTACACAACTCTCTGCGGGAATACAAACCTGAGGAGTGTCGTACTTGGAGCCTGTTCGAACCTAAACCGTAAATTTGAGTAATCTCAATTTATATATGAATTTCATAAGATGAATGTACGAATGGGAGTTTATTACAAATCTATAGTTTCAGTTAACATTAATCAACTCGTGGAAACAATATTAATCAAAATATTTTATGAAGAAAATGAAATGTACGTCATCAATATAACACAAGTAATAATCTACGACAGTGTGTTCGGATAAATATTCACGTACACGGTAGAACTCTCTCATGACCCAATTTCGCTTCTGCAAGGAAATTTTTATATTCTAAATTTCTTTGCACTTGCTTTCTAAGAAAGACCTCGTCACGAAGTCTTAATAAATCCGAAAATTTAGCGTTCCACTTAATTCTCGGGGAATTAATTTCCTTAAAATTACTCTCGCTTTAATCTTGCTAAACTGTAAAGTAATCCTCTCGTCTACCTCTCTGATTTAATCTACTCTAACTCATTTCAACGGGGCTTTCTCGTTCGCATAGAGTTTTCAGATGATGGTATATGCAAATAAAAAATATGCGTTTCACTAGCAAGGACTTGCAGTAATTATCAAAGTGCTTGGAACCTCTAGAAAGAGAGAACAGATCTCTGAATAAATAAATAAGAAAAATATATAAAAATTCCAGCTTATTGAGCACTCTCAACCTGAAAACACAAAAACAAAACTTTTTCTAAAACGCCGAGTTCTACTAGATTTCTTTAGTGTTAAATTTCACTTTCAAATTATACTTGCTGAGCAAGTTTTATCATTATTTTTGATATATATAGTAAGATCAGATTTTACAAGATTGAAAATAAAACAAGCAATAATAGGAAACAACAAATTTAAATAAAGTAACATTACTTCCAATATAAATGGTTAAGCAGTTTTTACAAACATCTTTAGAAATAAACGCACTAAAACAAGCTGAAAGAAAATTCAATATAGCTTAATAAATACACTCCCAATAAAGAAACTTTTTCTATTTCGTGTCAGTTTCCTTTTTTACTAAATACTAATCACATCATCTATATGAAAAGTTAAAAAAAATATACAAATAGATGCTTGTGTTTCAATAAACTGGTATTAAAACTTCATTCATGCTTTTTCCGCAGTTAAAATTTTTTTTTTCTCTTTGAGGTCCCATTCAAAAGCTTCCCGCTGTCAAATTGCTTTGGTGATACTTTGTCTTTCATTATATATCGGACTTAATACAAATGCGGGCATTTGGTGGAAGACATTGGCTCATACACTAAGATGATTTGTTGGGCTTCTTCTTAACTAGAGGCACCATTCAGCTGAGGCCAACGCAACCATCTGGTGCCACCACATTTAGTCTGAACGCCCCCAGGTGTATTCATCTTAAATCTTCAACACAAAGGGGAAAAAATCACAGATTATGAGATTATAAAAACTGTTAAATTATATTTTAAAATAGAATTTCTAAAGACAAAATAGTAAAAAGTATGCTAAATGAAAAGTTCGCATAAATAATCAAAACTGTCCTAAATTTTCAACAGTGTTTTTTTTTCCCCAGTTACACATTGTCTTTTATTATATACTCTGCACAAGAAAAAAGTTAAATTCAACTTATAATTCACAATGTAAATTGTATTAAGTCGATATAGTTTCAAAATCAAGGTGAATGATGGAAAACTTGTATCTAAATAAATTTGTACTAAAAGTGGATAATTTTAAGATAAAAAATAATCCAATACCGTCTTTGAAATAAATCATCACGCTGTTCAAATCACAACATGACAAAGGTTTTCAGGCAATAAATATTATATATATAAAAAAAATAGAAAACATAATATAAACATCAACCTTCCAATTCTCAACTGATTAACTACACGATTTCAATACTTTTTTTTTTTTATCTCCTATTCCTCTAAAATTTTCTTATTAACATTTCCACGATCAATCTAAGTTCGTAATTCATTGCATCGTATTTCAAAAATTAGTTTTAGCTCCTATTTCAATTCAAAAGAAATAAAATAAAAACGAAAAACCTCGTACTCAATTATTCCATTCCCTCTGTAACATTTCGAGTCATTACTCTGTTTTCGGGCAAATTCAAAACCATATCAGTGAAGATTCCCATAGCTCAGGGAATAAGCTCTAAGATTAACATCTAATTCATTTTATTTTACTAGAATGCTTATGTAACTCCGCGATACAGCGCTCCGTAACAATCAGTAAAGAACTGAAACTTCTTCAAACCTTGGAAAATTACTTAGATCTGGGCAATATATTTCAACTGTCGAGCCCCCCCCCCCCTTTTTCAGTAATTTCTTTTCTTTCCTTGCTTTGTTTCTTCCTCCGTTAGCAGAAAATTGGTGGTGAGAACAGAATTTCAACTTAAACGATGGCTGTTTGATTGATTTTATCGCTTAAAAAAAAAAAAAATTCCATTCCGAAAATGGGACCTCGAAAAAGAGACTTCTATTTGCCAATGGCTGAGGATGAACGGTGTATAGATAAATTGTGTGTAAGGAATTCGATTTGGATTGTAAGATTTTTTTTTTTCTTCCTGTTGTTTGTTTCACACGGAGATGAAGCTCGGAGAAGCGGATCGATTAACTATAAAAACTACAATCAAATACTTCAGAAAATACAATAATTATCGAGAAGATAATGTATCTTGTTTTTGTTGCAGGGTTCGCGTTATTAATGGAACCAGATTATTAGTTATTCAAAGGGGTTTAAAAATGCGGAAATTGAAGTAACACCTTATCGCTGTCTCAATACAGAGATTCCACACTACTGGAATAGAGTGAGTTTTTTAGCAGCAGTCTTAAGGCTGCTGTGTACTAACCCTATTTGGTTTCGTTCACCTCAATGTTAACCTATGGAGAAAATTTGTCCAAGGATTGCCGACTTGCATTTAAATATTTTTTTTCCTTTTAATTGTACTAAGTAATAAAGAAAGAAATTTTTCACTTTGCGGCATTTTTCGTTTAAAAAAAAATGCAAATAATATTTTAAAATTTAATTATTCGGGTCAAAATCTGCTTGTACTAACCCTATTGGATTAGCTCCAACTCAGTGTTAACCTATGGAGAAAATTTGTCTACTATTTACAGCTACATAAATGCTGATAATAAAATAAAAATGGTAGTTTCAGATAGCCTGATCTTTTCCACACCTTGCTACAGGATTCATTTTATAAATTTCGTCCACAAAAGGAATTGATGAGCATTTAAAACACACTATACCAGATTTACTACCCCCAATATTTAAATATTAAAATATTATTTGCATTTTTTAAATGAAAAATGCCCAAAGCGTAAAATATTTTTCTCTATTACGGTTACAATTTAAAAAAAATCTTTCTATCCATGTCGACAATCCTTGGACACATTTTTCTCCATGGGTGAAGAAGCTTTAAACGGTGTCATCAGATACCAACATTTTTAATTATACTCTTCTGTTACAGAATATTATGTATTGATCAACATTGCATTCTCCATTCCCATTTGAAATGTTGAAACAGTTTCATCTGTGGGATGCAGATTTCGTCAGTTCAGAGGGAAATAATTTTGGAAGAAATAACTCAAGATGCACTATCCCTTTTCATTCTGCATTTTTAAAGCTTCTTGTTTCCAAACTTTTCTAACTCTGGAAATATTGCGATTTCACTATGATGGTTAAAACTAGACATTAAAGGAAATTAAAGGGAAGCAAAAAGAAATAATTATTGAGAAAGTAAGCTAACTTTAAAACATATTATAAAGAGTGAAATGAATCCTACGCTGATCTAGAAGACAGTGGGTGTACCTTCAAACAGAATGTACAGAAATAGCTAAATGGAACCATATTTTCAAGAAATAATATTTCATACACTAAATAATATTTAATGCGTCATAATATGGTGATGACTGGAATATTAGGTGTAATATCCCAAGTTTACTTTGTGTCTCATTTTAATTTAAGGTAGTGCAAGACTTGTGTTACAGATTATATTGGCATCCGTAAAAGAATATATTTAATCTTTTCCTTGCTGGGTGGGATAGCATGTATCCCAAAAATAAATATATATATATATATATATATATATATATATATATATATATATATATATATATATACATACATATACAGTTGGCTCTCTGTTTAACGACGATCTCTATTTAAGGACGATATTTCCCAGTCCCGACCCCTCCGACGTTATGGGAAATGTTATTTTTTCACAAATTCTGTTTAAGGGCGATCTCTACTTAAGGAAGATTTTTCACGGTCCCCTTGAAGAGTCGTTAAACAGAGAGCAACTGTATATACATACACTCCCTTAATGGCATTCTTACAAAGGGGGTATGAAATTTCCCTTAGATGGAAGGAAAAATGGGGCAATCATCCTAAAGCGGGAATCGGAAAAATGGGCCCCGTAAGCTAAAGGTTAATAACAGATCTATGGTATGGAGAGGACATTCATATTGCTATCCCCATACCAAAGTTTGACATTAAAAAGACCAGAGAAATGTCCTTTATCATTTCAGATAAAGCACAGTCTTCTGGTCATTTTAATATCAAACTAAATTATTTTTTAAAAAAGCAAAGGTGTGGCTTAATTTTCGATGTTGACCGGATTTAGCTTAAACTTGCCTTTTGCAATTCATTAAAACCTTTCGTAAAACCATATATCCTCTCTACTAGGCATGAAAAGAAAAAAGTAAAGTAGAACTATCACATAACACGTAGGTAGTAATAAAATCTGGTCCAGAGCTGGAAGCTTTATTCACTACACATATGAGAGACAATTAGTCGGTGAAACATACTCACGACCTGGACAATTACGTATTGATCGTGAGCTTTGAAACGTAAGAATGCTCATCGTCAAAGAACTTTAGATTAAAATCTAAAGGGGTGAACTTTCAGAAATTCATAAAAAGAAAACATTTAATAACCAATGCATTAAATTTGTGTCTTTAACAATACGATTTAATTATACAAATATATATATATATAACGTAAACTGCTAATTACATTTAAAAAGTATTCCAAATTAAATTAAAATTAGGTAAATTTAAAGTTTAGTTTTAAAGCTAAGCAAACTGGATTACCTCTACATACAAATATATAGAGTCACTTATATATACACAAGATTACCATTCATTAATTAATATGTATTTAGAGATAGGGGACATTTACATGCTAGTGATTGTTAAAGAGACACATCAGTTGTCACAGATTTTCAGTCATCATGCTAGGCTACTGAGAATTTTCTTTTCAGTATCTTTCATACCTCAAAACTAACAAATACGTATATTTGAGTTCTATTTTTTTATATGTGAAAGTGGAACTTAAAATACAATGTACGCTTATTTGAAAATGGATTCATTTTCATTGAATCTTATTAAAAATAATTTAATAGTTTACCTACAGGCATCAATAATTCGATGTGACAAGAAATGACTATTGAAAAGCTTAAAACTTGAAAAAAAATAGACATTCTTTACTTGAAAGTCTATCGTCATATGGAAAAAAAACTACAATATATAAACGTATATTTGCTAATCTGCGATTAGAAATATGTTGAAAGGAAAATTCCCCATAATAAACATAAAAAACAGCATAAAAATAATTTTAAGACTGCGATGAGAACAAAAGTGCATCCTTAAGATTAAAGCATTGGTGTAAAGCTTAAAATGTTATTGTTAATGCAACTACGTAGAATATTATTCAGAGTATTTTAAATATTAAAATAAAAGGTAATACCACATACACCGCATGAAAGTATAACCTCGTTCCAAATAATTGAAATTAATAATTCCACGATCAATTACTTATTAATGTAACACTTGCCTGAATGGAGAATAACAAAAAGCAAATTTTGAATTATAACAACTTAAAAGTGATATATATACAGTGATAAATATATAACTGATAAGTGATATAACTTATAAGTGTTATATATGGGTGATATATGTACAGTGAACTTAAGAATTATATGTGTACCAGGAAATAAAGAGTTAGAAAAAATTGTATCCGAAAGAATTTCTGTAATACTCGTAAATAAAAAATACAAATGTCTTTTACCAGAGGAAAAACTTAAAATCTGCGAAAGATTTATGATTATTTTAATCAAACCATATTTAAATCACTCTACGTAGTTTATTCAGAGCCTCTGATTGGTTATAATTTCATGGCAAACTGGCTATTTATGGATGTATTTGAGTTTTACCAGCTTTTAATGCCCACCCTCCATTAATTAGCACAGATAATCGTCCGTTCAGAGTAACATCGTGTCGTTATAAATGTAACACCATTCAATCAGCGAAACATCCTGTTCAAAGACTTAAATGAAAAAAAAGAGGTGGACGAATAGAAAAGTTAATACATCAACCATTAGGATTTTTTTTCGCTTGGATAGCTCCCAAATAACGGCCAACAATAAAACTCGAAAGATATATTAATGTTCAATATGGTAGTGCATGAAAGGGAATGTTTTCTTCTTATACATTTTATACTGAATAATAAAAATTTCCTATTATGGCTTGTGCATGTATGTGAACTGAGACATTTAAATAGATACGGTAAACCGAAGCAAAGCGAGGTAAACATACATCCCGAGAAAGACAAATGCCGGCAATTTAATTTAATTGCCTCTTTCAAATGACTGTGCCGCTAGCATAAATTTATACGCCTTAGTCAGAAATAAGAAAATTCACTGCTATGCATGTTTACAAATTCACCGTGGGCGTTTGGATTTCATTTTAACATTAAAAAAAAAAAGAAGGAAAAAGACTGATTGAGTTTTCAGAGATATATATTAAAATGAAGAGAATGGAAACTCCTGAATAAGAGAAGGAAATTGTTATCAGAAGCTATACAAAAGATGATTTACGGAACTAAACAATAGAGAGGAGGAATATAAAATGGTAATGTGATACACTGAGGAATATGCGATTTGGTAGGCCCATAGAACACCTCGTCAAGAAATAACAAATGGATTATATAATGTAATTTGAAACACACGTGTTCTAAGGCTGAAATAGCCATTTAAATAAAACTATAGACAACATGTGTCATTCTTCGACATTTCAAAAAGTAGCATTTCGTTCTAGAATGAGAGTAACTTCTTTTGATTTTCAGTTAACTAATTTTAAAATGAACCATTTTATTGCGCTATGAAATGGTAAGAATGTTCTGTTTCATTCTATGGGTTTAAAATACAAAAAGCCAACACACCGCTTGTTGAAAAACAAAGTTAGGGATCAATACAAATGAAGCGACGAATATTTATTCTTTTGTGAATCATAACTAAATCCTTCAGACCGCTATCTTTAGCTATCAGGTCTCCGTTGACTTATTGATCACAACTAATATCGCACATAGCAAGTGGTACCTAAATATAATGGACTTAATTTGTTTATGTGGTACTTCTCGGAATCATATGATTAACAATAACGAGTTCCACTTATTTTGAAAATGATGCCTTTTCAGTGTTCATGTTTATTACGGCAAGCCACACACTAATGCCGAGAATTACCATTTCTCAACGGGAAAGCTCAAAGCATCATGATGCGAAATTAAGATATCACTTTACTGCTTCTACGGGAATCGAGAATAAAATAAAGTTGGTTCATGTCACAGGAAGAAATTTGAGTTCAACTGAGTTGAATGGGGTAAACCAAACTGACTTCCCTCCTCCTTTCGCTAAAATTACCATGAATAACCAACTCCTGAACGCTAGTGACGTGGACCAAACAGTTCAGTGAATACGTGAATCTAGGGATTTTCCGTCATAAGCAACAATGATAAAAGTTTTCCTACATTATAGCTGACCCTGCCGAGGGAGAAATCATATACACTACAAAATGATAATTATGATATTTGATATCAGTGAGTTCAACCAGCTGTCGTACATTTCCAGTAAGAAATCTTGCGGTGCATGCATGGATGGCAATAAATACCACGCGCCATGAAATCCGATAACTGCCCAAAAAACCTACAGTTGTTATCCGCGACAAAGTAAAATATAATGTCGACCAGCTTCTTCACTATAGACTCTCAATCGTCACTGTACGTTTTTAATTGCGGAAAATTAAATCTAACAAACTTCTGAGTAGGCTATTAACTTGAAATTAAAAGGATACATTTAATTATATAAACGATTTCTTCAGGAAAATATCATTTAAATAATTACGGTAAAGTATCAATGAAAAGCAGATATTTTTATTTAAAACTGCGCCGTCGAATTTCTGAATTACTTAATTACATTATTAAGAATTGCCAATTTCCTTACTGTGGACATATTTTCCGTCCCATTTTCTCTGCAGCAATTAACTATTTAATTATTTAAAGTTAATTAAACAAGCCACCGAGTCTCTCAAACCAACCTTCTTTATTATAAGACCTGAACATTTTCCAGAGCTCGATAATCATCTTAAACTAGAAAAATAATGACTTCATCTAGGCAGTTATCGGACTCATTTAAACACAGGGATCAAGCAGAGAAATTAAATCTTAAATAGAAATCATAAATCCAGGATCAAGGAGAAGGAGAGTTTCGGGATTATTTGCAAAATAAATGCCGGTCATTATCTTTAATGACCTTATTCAGATTATGGCCACAGTTTCGCTCAGCAACTGATGAGATTTACTCCAGAAACCCTCGCCCACTTGCGCTTGCACCATCCAGGTGCTAATGAAATAAGTAATAAGGTTTCATTTGTGAAACCAGCAATTATCCAACCACTTTAACTTAATGAAAGCACACAGAAAAATTACCAACACAGCGATGAGTTAGTGGTGATATAAAATTCATAGGAAAACGGGTGTGATTTATTTACAAATAAACCAGTAGCAAACATTTTTCAGAAAATCGAAAAAATATCAAACTTCTAATTGTACACAAATACGCAGACACTGACAATTTCATCATATATAAAAATAAATTTATTGAGAAAAGTGACGACACATCATGGTACATAAATACACCGTTATGAGTTTGCACATGGAACCATACCTAATAAAACAAAGAAAATTGAAAGTAAAGTTTAGTTTTTTTACCCCCTCCCTTTTCAATACTTGCAAAAGGTTCAAAATAAATATTAACTGACTGAAAGCAACTGGAGTCAAAATTTCACTAAGCGATAAAATTTTGAAAATCATTCCTATGTGCGTGAATTAAAATCCGCATCATTAACTGTTAACTGAAGTGCTATCGCACTGAAATCACATGCTAACAGATATATTTATAAATATTTTATTATAATATACTGAATGAGGAAGTGAAAATCAGATACATTTCTAATAAAATAAATTTTAATTTAAAATGCACATTAAGAAAATATAGATAACAGATAAAAGCGGCCCTATTTCAGGTCATTCTTTTTGTGCCTGTTTTCTTCTCCTTCACCAACATTTATACTTGTGCCTAGACGTCATGTACTCTAGCCATTTATATCCATATTGTTGTTCTCTCTTGTTGACTAAGAGAAAACTAAATTTTTATTTTCACCATTACTCATAGCATTCCTTAAAATTGCAGGAAAGGAAGCTGCCTTTTTAAAATGAGAGAAGACAGAGTGATATTAGGATTTTACTTCCCTTTAAATAAATCACAATATACAATATATTAAAAAGGATGGCGTAACCTTTTAAAACATGTAGGAAATACTAGCTCATAAATTTAAATACAAAGAGTGGACAGTGCATTAGCCTGACCGAATACCGTTTCAAGCCATTAATTTCAAAACTTAATGATAATTTTAAGCGTGTTTTTCCTACAGGATGGCCGAACTTTTTTTTAAAATTAATTGTAGCCAAATTACAAACTCCTTAACTAAATACTCAACCATTCCTTCGTCGAGTTTAAGAGATGTAATCATATAGTTAACCAGTACGATAATCGTCACGCGGATGCACGAATGTTCAATTCTATATTTGCGGACGTAACAATCAGTGTTTTTTTAAGATTGATTGAATAAGTAATAAATAACAAATTGATTGGATCTTGGGAAATTTGCATTTTGTTTAGCTCACTGTACTATTTCAGATATAAAAACAATATATCTTAATGAGGAGAAAAAACAAACAAGATAAACATTAAAATAAGAGATTGACATTAATTTTTAAGTACACAAAACCTATTATATTATCTTTCTTTCATTCAAACAAATGTTAGCTTACATGTCAACCAAGTTTCCTACTGAAAAAAAATTGTTTAATTAGATTGTATCTTTAAAAACACCCTAACTAATAACAAGTAAAAGAATTAAGTATTCATTTATTAAAGCGGGCAGAGATTTAACAGCTTCGTGTATCATAAATTAATAAACGTGAAATAAATGTATATCGAGAACACCTCTTTCTAATAATTAGGAAAACTTTGGGGTGTCACGTAACGCATTTTTCGCAGAGAACGAAGTTCTATATATGTCACTCTGTGTCGTGTATATTTTGGGGGATTAGCATATGGTTAAAATTTTAGCTTTTCAGTTACGATATGAGCGAATAATTAATTCATTCTCATATGGAATGCGCATTATACTGTAATCCGAGTTTCAAGTATCAAAACTTGAATGTATTAAGTCAAGAAAGTTTCTCTTGCGTAAAAAGAAACAAGACAAACTAACACATCGGTTTTATAATAATTTACTAGTTGGTACCCGTCAAAATATGACGGCTGGATAGTAAATAAATGTAGAAATAGATAAATTATACTCGGACACATCATTGCCAAATGTTGAAAATCACAATATTAAGAGTAAAGATATACACTTTAAAAAATTACTATTGAACCTAATAAAAAGAAATATGGTTAGTCAATGACAAACTAAAATGGTCTGGGTACTCAGTAACTTAACAGGTTTAATTCTATATCTCACAAATATAATTAAAAATAAAATTGGCACAGATAGAGCTAGAGAGATTTCTCGGAATTAACAGATTAACGTGTTTATGCGGCTTCGTGCTTAGAAAGTATCTAAAGGCAGATTTAAACGTGTCACTGAGCATGCGCAGAAACATGTCACTGTAATGTGTTTATGCGGCCTCTTGCTCAGTGAGTATCTAAAGCCAGATTTAAACATATCACTCAGCATACGTAGAAAAATTTTTTTAATTGTAAATTACCCTATTTAATAGAAATTAAGGTTACAAAAACATCTATAAATTAAAATCTTTCGTTTAAGACCAAAATGAAGTAAACTGATGCAGTAGTTTTCTCTCACGGACTGCCCAAAGAATCGACTTAGCAACATAAATATATAGATAGTTGTTTTCAGATATTAGTAAAATGTTTTGTAAACAAAAATTTATACCTAGCAGAATAAAAGGACGTACGAAAATTATATATATATATATATATATATATATATATATATATATATATATATATATATATATATGAAGAAAGGATTAAACATGAACAGGAACTGAAGCATAGTATGTATAGTGTTTGTAAACACATGTGACATCATTAAATTTAAACTTTGTTTATTCCTTAGGTTATTCTATATATATATATATATGTGTGTGTGTTTAAACGCTTATTCTTCTCTGGTATTCTGATTAGGGTAAGCCACGGACAGGTTTACGTCGAATTCAGCAGTGTAAATACGAGACGAATACTGCTCGTAGAGAACGCACAGTTAGCAAATACTGATTGATTTCCAACTGATATAGTAGCTAGGTCAAGATATGTTGTAACATAACGAATTCTTTTACTGCAAACACCACAGGTTGACGTAGCCGACAAGATGAACTTTCTGTAAAGTAGGTGGATATTTGAGCGCAACAGTCAGCTTTTGATAAACAGACTCTGTACTGAAAAGTAGTTAGTAATCATAGCTTAGGCTCATTTTAAGCATGGAATTCAATTTAATTAAATTAATTTTGAGCATGGCATTTATATCCAACAAGAGGGACTATAAGGTTCTTGATTAGAAAGAAATTGGAAATTTACAGTTGATGGCACATTAGTTGACAGAACAGATCTTCAATCTCTTTATTGTGCTATGGGGATTTTTTCACCAATCATGGAGTGCATCTTTTAATTTTGTTTCATGCAACAAAAAAATTATCTTTTAATACGATTTCTGTGTTTTCCAGTAATCTTTTAATTTAAATTTAATATTTACAAAATCAATTAATGAAAGACATCAATAATTTAAATGTCTTGTAAAAACCCGGCAAATGAATTTTTTTTTAAAATTTTCAATACAAGATTTTTATACAAACGTAATATATGAGAAAGGCGGAAATGTATTCAGAGCTTTCGACTGATAATCAGAATCGACAAATATATTCTTTTCATTTAATTGTTTTGATGTGATATGCAAATACGCACCACTAGGACATGTAAATCAAGTATTCTGGAGCTGACTCCATCGTCGTTTTCAGGCCGACTAAGATAACTGGAAACTAGCGGTTGCATTATCTTATACCTCAAACCCCAAGACTGTTTGGATTTTAAACCGAAGTTAAAGGAAAAACAACGGAAATAATATGAAAACGCATAAAAAAAGGCTAAAATAAATGCCCGGAAAAGCATTTGAATCTTTTGAATTTAAAAGTAAAATTTTTAAAAGATATTTTGAGATAAATTCTGCTCTGTATACAAGCCAAAATAAAAATAGTAAAAGTTAGCATAAAATTTCTGCTACCTTTAATTAGTCGAATAATGCGCATCCACTGTCCCCCGAAATAAAATATTAAATATTGCCAGGAAACAAATATCATGAATTTTTTTTCCTTGTACCACCCTACCAGTCAAATTTGATAGTTTTTCGGACAAAGTTGAAGGACAAGAAAATATTGAATTAAAAACTGCGCTTTGCTCCAATGAACAAACATTTTCATGAAATCCGAAACCAGAAGCAAATTATTGTTTCAGCCAATGCTCATCGACCTTCCGCAGTGCAGAATAAGAGTTAATAAGACATTGTAAAATACAGGCTTATCATCCTCACAAGTCGCAAAGTATTTAAGGACTTCAGTCTCTAACATGTCTGTTCCATCGCTAATTTTCTGTTTATCAACTAATGATCATTGGATGATGAACGAAACATACGATAAAGTTCGTCCCCTTTTCCAAAGATTGATTTTTGTGTATTCGAAATTATATGGGTCTATCATGCTTAATGAATTTATTTTACTTATTTGAATGTACACAAGTAACACATGTACAAATAAGTTATGTATGTATGTTAATTAACCTCCGAAAAAAAAATTTTAATCAATGTTCGAGTGTATTATTATATCAAGTTTGATTTTAAACGAGACAAGTTAGTTTAAAGCAGATCACTAATTTCAATCTGGCCGTGATCACCAAATCATTAACAGGCACTGTAAATGGGACATGTATCGCGCTGCTGCAATTATATCAAGGTAATGGATGACAAGCAACTGAGCAGAAGCCTTTTCTAGGCGTTTCCTAAACAGCTAGAGGGCTTACAACGTCCTTGGTGTCTCCCTTCCGAGGCCTCTGCAATCCAACAATTAGATCTGTAATTTCTTATTTCTATTCTGCGGTCGTCTAAAGTGGACTTTTAAAGGAAGATATGGAACTTTCTACCTAAGCATGTAATCTATTTATATCAATGGTGTATGCATTATAAGTTCCAGTCTCTGAAAGCAATGAGGTCCAAAGATGGACCTATGTCCACTAACCGCGGATGTCGAGGTGCAGTCGCGAGGATTCTGATTCAGTTTTGCGAGACACATTAGACTGGGCGACACGTAGTTTTCTGCCGTTTTAAGGAAAATATACAAATTTGTACACAAGCACGTTGTTGTTACTAATCCCCCCTGATCTAGCAGCGCTAGACCAGGTCTATGAGTCCATATATCCTCAGTAGGTCTATCAAATGGCGAGGTTCGGTAATAACGTCCTTCCTAGATAAATTTAAGTTGTGACCAGGAGTTGCCTGCTCGTTATTACACTGTTTACAATTGGGAAAAGTATTGTTTTGGTGATCAAATTTTAGTCACCTCAAGTGGCCACTTGCAAACCCAGAGATTACAGTCTGCTCAGCTCTATCAACCTTGAGGACATAATATAACCTAAGCATGTAATCTGTTTATGCGTATGGAGCATGCATTTGTCCATCTCTCTGAAAGCAATGAGGCCCAAAGATCGACCTGTACCCACTAAGCCCGATAATCAAGAATCTAGGTGTTTTTCCCCTACAATGCGGCAGATACTTGTCTTCTGACAGTAGGGACTTCTTCTTCTGACATTGGCCCATGAAGATCCGCGAAGTTTTGCTCGCTACTTTGTTATGGGAGCACTATTTAGGTGAGTCAGCATTGCACCTCATAAGGGGGACGACACGAAAATGTCCAAGCCTTATTCGGGAACCTAAGCCCAATGGGTCCAACATAATCTTCAGATCACAGCAAGTGTATTTCATAAACAAAATATGTTATGTGGAAGCTCAGAACGCTAACCACTACCATACTATGCAGGCGGCTACAGATTTAGGTGGACTGGCAAAGATTTTTAATTCAGGTTTGTATGGCTCATTTGATTAGACGACACATAGGTTTCTGCCGTTTTGTTGATGGAATTGTCCATCGGGAGTCTAACATAATCTTCAGATCACAGAAAGTGTATTTCATACAAAAAATATGTTATGTGGTAAATGAAATATTAAATAAAATATTAAACAAATACTATGAAATTAATATTATGATTTGTTTAATGAAATATTAAACAAATATTAAATAAAATATTAAAAAGAAAAATCCCAGAATCATGTGAAGAAAGGAAAAAAATGAAAATTATAAAAAAAGATCCTTAAGTTAATGGAAAACTGAAAAATGTTACAAATGACAAGGATTAAAATTTATTTTCGACATTACTTTCGTTCCAGACACACATGGAAAGAAACTAGTAGAAAAAAAGAGGCATGTAAAGCTACACAGACACCAGAAAAGAACGAATGAATCTAGCTAATGAAATTTAAAATCCTCTTAAAAGTGTTTACCCCAGAAATATCTGAATAAATAAATAATAATAAAAAAAACTAATCTGCGGAGAGTAATTTTAAAATTCAGAACACAGCCTTTTTTATTTAAAAAAAACTGAAAACAGTAAGCAATTTTTTTTCACGCAAAAAAATTACTAAGAAGAGTGCTGGTTGATAAATCTTACAGATTATTCAATTTATTCAGAATATTTCTATCTGCAGTGTAAAATTGCATAGATTATCATAAATCAAGTAATGAATATTTTTATGCTGTTTTTTCAATATTAAAACAGCAAAAAAAATTTATAGCCTCTTTAAACTTTGGTTATAGTTATGGGATATGGAACGTGACTATATTTCGGGAATTTTTAAAAATATGAAAGTATTTCAAAATTAAAACTATATGTTGAGAAATAACGAAATAGTACTTGAAATATTTGATGAAGTTTTTATTTTAAAATTGGGTTCAAATCTCTTTCAAAGAAACATCGCATTATTGTCTAAAACATAAAACAAACTAAACGCGAGGTGCAAAGGCAAAATTAAAGAATAAACAATAATAATAATAAAAAAATGTTCAGACAAACACCTTTGGAAACGGATGACCCATTACAACAACCGTAGGTTGAAATTATACTATCTCCTTTCTACAGTGATTGGGCTGTCTAAAGAAAGAAAAGACCATAAGAACTCCATAATCAAAGATGCCCGTGCAGAGCTGGTACTTCAACAGAAATAAGCTTTTATACTGTTCATGAGGTGTCAGATAAGATTCTACTGAACTAATACTTCAACAAAGAGACACTAAAGTGAACCCAGTGAAAGTTTCTTTACAGTTGTTTGTTATTATGAACCATGCTTGTCCTGCCTGGATGTCCAAACCCCGAAGAAAAAACGTGACGAGCAGTAACAATTTCGACACATGAAGCGCCCCCACTCCTCCATATTGATAGAGATCCGCACTTCCTTGCATTAGTTGCATATTCCTGCAAACTTGTACGTACAAAGAGGAATCAGTCTATTTTTCATAATCTGGACTTTCTCTCTTTCCAATCCTGAAGAACCCATGAAATTAGAAAACTGCTGCACTGTCAACGGAATTATTGGCAATTCTGAAGAATAAATGAAGGCCTTATTTGAATAGTGGGCCAACTTCATTTTTGTTCATTTTGAGATACAGAGCC
This sequence comes from Dolomedes plantarius, assembly GCA_907164885.2. NCBI lineage: Eukaryota > Metazoa > Arthropoda > Arachnida > Araneae > Dolomedidae > Dolomedes > Dolomedes plantarius. The sequence goes on along the minus strand of OU015495.1, from coordinate 84,610,054 downwards.
TTAAAGTCTAATGAGTGCTGAGAAATGACTGTTGAAGTCTGATTTGTAACGCCCTCTGTTGGCAGCAGAAATAAGCTGGAGGTATACCAGTTTTGAAATAAGAGAGAAATGATTTGTATGAACATGAAAGTGAGGTTAACTCCATTTTTTTTTTTTTTTTTTTGGGGGGGGGGGGCCCACTTTTCAGATAAGGACTTCAAATATTGCATAAAGTGAAATGGGTGAATTTTTAACTAACGCATGATATTCTTAAAAATAAATAAATAAATAAATAAATAAATAAATAAAACACACACACACACCAACCATCTAGTCAAAAGTTCGTTTATGTTGTCTTACACCGGGAAGAGTATCCTAGCTGACAGAGCATCTGTTAATGAGTCAACGACAGCAAAACAGCTGTACAGAAAAAGGAGAGATTGCGATGACTTTAAAACCTCAAAAATTAGAGAAAGAAAAATACTTTCCATTATAGCTTGAGTCAGGATGTTTCAACCGATTTGCACGCTCTCACCTTAGGACTAGATCAGAGTAGTAAAACATCACAAAATTGACTGTTTGATTACTGTACGTCCCCGCCTAATCAATATGGGATTCTGTTCTTGTCAACCAAACTTCTATCTAATCCAAGCCCTTAATGCGGACACTATTTGCATTACTGTTTCTTATAAACTTTGCATCACGATGGAAGTGCACGCTATTTAAACCTATTTCATCCCTTATTACATCGGATCTCAGTACAACTAGCACTTTTCGTCAAGATCCAATGAGTCTGGAGACCCATACACATCGATTAAAATAACACGAATAATTAAGGAATAATAATAAATTTTATGTTTAAAAAAATGAACATGAATACGACTGTAAACAAATTATAAAAAACTTACCACACTTCTTATCAAAAATTTCAGAAATGTCTTACCTAAAAGAGATTGGAAAAAAAATTAATATATGTGAAATGAAATAAATATGAATGAAATATATGAGTATTTGAAGTTAAATATAAAGAAAGAGCGGACAGAATAAAAAATTTAATTCTTATGCACATGAATATAGATAACATAAAACCTCAGTAAGATAAATAAATAAAAAAAAACTGCTCTTTACACATCTATAATGCATTCATAATAATGTAATTCATTATATACTGTTTGAAACAACTATGAAAATCACACGTGCTTTAAAGAATTTTTCTTTGATTTTAAATTACTCAATAACTTCATTAATTATATACAGATGTCATACTTTTCGAGACTCAGAAGTTTCATTAACAAGAACGACAATCACAGTTAAGAAAATTTTCAATCTTGAAAACAAAAGAAACACAGAGTTCTTAATTAATAATTAAAAACCCTCATTAATCTCGAAAAACTTTCGACGAGAATAAAAATCGTTACACATTAAGAGAGCTGATTTTTTTTCTTTTTTAATATTACAGTTAATTTGACGGTTAATCAAAGTTGGGAGAAAATGATTCGCGCATGAAGGTGATTTCCTTTGCGTAAAATTAATGACTAAATGCAAAGATTAAAATTCCACAGCACACAGTATTATCTTTAAATATAATTACACTAATTTAAGGAAACGCTCCAGACAGGAGATGGATTTTTCTCTCTCGCCAGTGAACAAATTTCAATTAAATGCATGCTTCTCTCGATAAGTCCTATAATCCGGATCATAAAGCAATTAACATTGGTTTAGATACATTTTTACACTTCCCCGGAAATAAAAAAACTATTAAATTAAACAGCAAAATGTTCAAAGTTAATTTCAAATATCACACAAGTCATAGCGCATTTAAGTACGAGCTCATAGAGAGAAATTAAATTTAAGACCATTCTCGTTTTCGCAAGGTGAAATTAAAGAGTATTTTTGGCGGTCTATAAATTTTCAAAAGCCTTGCGTAAAACTTGCTTTTAAGAGGATTACCACCCACATATATAATAATAATTGTGTATGAGATGAAGAAAAAAAAAAGACTAAGTAAAAGCCCTTACTCGTTTTTGGAAAATAAAATTTTAAGGACTTTTAATACCACAACAAATTTTAAGTACCTTCCGTAAAATACGTTTTCGAAAATTTTTATGAGGATTTGTGCAAACGTATTTTGTAAAAATAAATTACTAACAACAGTTAAGGTTGTATATGTAAATTTTAAAGACCACGTAAGTCATAATTCTATTTAAGCATCAGCGGAAAGAAAATGTAAGTTAGTACACTTTCATCCTCAATTTTCGAAAACAAATTTAAGGACTTTTATCAACGTTTTCACAATTTTTAAAAATTCTATGGAAAAATATTTTTTCGACAATTTTAAGAAGGTTTTCGCATAAATTTTTGGCCACTATGGTAGATTTCGTGACACATTCCTCTTCTAGTAATTTAATTGTCTTTAGATATATGGAAAAAATATATTGTAATGAACACATTTAAATTCACAGTGAAATCCATGAAACAAAAAATATTTATTAAATCTCTTTTCCCTTTCATTTCAGCTACAATTTAGTTCTAGCTACAGTTTTCCACTGAATTTTCAGATGCAATTACAAAATATCATCAAAGAATCACAAGAAAAAACCATTTCAGAATATAGATACGAGACAGTCCGAAAACATACTCTAAATCACGTATCTGCGTTTAAAACTGGATCTGTTCTATATCATAGGATTCAGGTCACTTTCAGTAAAATTTATAAGCTGGCCCAGTATCTCATAAGTAGATCCATTCTAAACAATCACGAGCAGATATTGTTTTCTGTCTAAGGCGCTGTTGGTCACACATTGTTTGCGACCACCTATACATACACGGATAACAATTTATTCTTTTACTTCTAGAATATTCTAGAAAAACGGAGCCGATAAATTTTAAAAAAAGGGTCAATTTTATTTTTCTGTGGGCCTGAAAATTTCTGAAAAGATCAAGATGTTTGTAAGAAGTATTTATCAATCAAAACGGGGTCGAGAGATACGAAGATAAAACATAAAGAGCTCCCTACTTGGTTTCTGTGAGTTACAGTCTATTTTTTCCAGTACGATGTTCAAAACAAAGCTGACCTAAAGTTTAAAACCGATTCCAGACTGCTAATACTGCCTATGCATACCACTGTTACTTATACGCATGCACGTATATATATATATATATATATATATATATATATATATATATATATATATATATATATATATATATATATATATATATATTACGCTCGGTGGCATAATGGTAAAAAAATCTTTAAGCTGCCACACCACAGGTCCATGGTTCGACCCTGCGACTGGGAAAGATCGACTCGGCCTTTCATCCCATGAGTGGGTCGATAAAATGAGAACCATGCATGCTTGAGAACTAACTCTGGGGGTGTCGTGTCAGGTTGACCACCTGACCGAGACATATGCTGTATGGCACCCCAAGCCCACGGTCAAGAAAGTGGAGATGGGCACCACCGGCCTTGGTTCACATTCGGACTGATGTGCCATGGAAATATATATATATATACAGTCAAACCTCGATATCTCGAACTTGAAGGGAGAGACAAAAAAATTCGAAATATCGAAAATTCGAATTATCGAAAATCACATGTTATCGATAGCAGAATAGAGAAAAAAGTTTTTTTACTTACCTAAACAGCAGTAATCTATTAAACAGCAGTAATCTTTTTTTTAATTTTATTTTAATAAACACTATTTACAAAATTATTAAAAAAAAGATTCTATTGTTGTTTGCTTCAGAGAAGAGTATGAAATTTTATCTATTACACTTTCTTAGTGGACAATGGCTTGTGTCCTCTGACATATTTGGCTGACTTTCAACATATCTCCTCAAAGTGTCCACTGCAAATAGTGGTTCTTTGTTTGTCACATTTGATGGCGAATTGCGAATTTCTTTCTCATCCTCTTCTGATATACACAAGAAGCTTTCGTGTGACTGATGATGTCATTGTCCTCCCACTGACCATACACTATTCATACACCTTGGTTTTTTTCGATTTCCCTATCATTAACGGTTTTAACTTCTCTGTTCCAGTCATATTCACGCAAAACAATAAAGTTAAACGCTCTTTTCTCCTCTTCCCTCCATGACATGCTTCACCCTTTAGAAGCATGTTTTTGTCTGGAGTGCATTTAAAAAAAAGTCTAGTTTCATCCGCATCACTTTCACCACACATTTTCAAAAATGTAATGCTGTTTTGTTTTTTAAAATTTTCGAACCAACCATTACTGCCTTTGAAATTTAAATAACCAAATTCTTTTGCAAAAGATTCAGCTTTATCTTTGTTTCAAAGTTCATCTAGGGGGACGTTTTGAGTTCTACATTGCGTAATACAAATCATTAGGTACTTCTCCATATCGGGAAATTCACTAGATTTGAGTTTCTTTCGCTTGCCTAAACCGTCATCGAATTTTTCTAGGATAATTGCTTTATTCCTTAAAATTGTTGACAATGTGCTGCCTGGAATCCCACACTCCTTTGCAATTTTCTTTTTCTTTTTCGAACTTTTTTCAACTCATCGATAATTTGCTTTTTCGCTTCAGTAGTAAGCGTATTCAATTTTGAAGTTGCGATTTAATTGAGTTATCTTCCGTCTTTATATCCCTTCATTTTAAAGTTTATGCAGGGTTTTACCACTGTAATTTTTGAATAGCTGTTCTTTTTTTTTTTCTTTTTATTTTTTTTTTTTTAGAAATTTCAAATTTTGATACTATTTTTTGATTTTAGAAAAAATTTTCTTCTCCATTTATGGAAAAAAAATTCAAGTTATCGAGGGATGAGCAAAAAAAAATTCGTCAAATCAAGGTTTTTTTAACATTGAGTGCATAGGAAATTTGAAGGGAATTTTTTTTTCTTCGAGATATCGAAAAAATTCGCGAAATCGAGGTTCGAGTTAGCGAGGTTTGACTGTATATATATATATATATATATATATATATATATATATATATATATATATATATATATATATATATATATATATATATATATATATATATATATACATACATACATATACACAAAAAATAAATAAATAAAGTGCTTTCAGCAGTTGAGTTGGCTTAAAACGCTTCAGTGAACTTTTGTTACAAGTGGATTAGACCGGGACCTACAGTTTAAAGCCAATTCAGAACGACAATGAACATTCCGGCCACCAGTGAGACTGGTAGCCGGAACCAACCTACAGACCCTGGAACCAACTGGTAGCGCCATAGCCATTCGGCCATCTCCCGGCGTGCTTTTAGCAGGCAAATGAATAGAGTCTCATGCATTAGACCTCCTCTTGAATAACGCTATTTCTAAAAATATAAACTGCAATTTCCAATTTTCTTAGAAGATTAGAAAAATTGTATTGCTCATAATTATATAGTTTACGGAAAAAATTAATAAAAAAAGTTTCGTTTTGTATTTAAATTAAATATGTTAAACTTTGAAGCGTAACAATACAGAAATAATTAACAGTGTTAACTAATGAAGATTTAAATAAACATACACACAGAGAGGTGCAATACAAAAAAGTGACATTTCAAACAGGAGGGTAAAAATGCAATAAACGTAACGTTGTCACCGAGTCTTAAAAAAAAATAGAGTGTTTAACTTTTAATTAATTATTATCCGTTCCTGAAAGGGAACAACTTATATTAAAACACACGTTAACTTTTATGACAGAAAATCCCCCAATGCTAATACTTTGTTTGAAGACTAATCACGGCTTAGTGAAAACTATTTGAGCACAAATTATTTCGTTTAAACAAAATTAATCGCTAAATGAAACAGCCAAGATAAAATGAAATCCAAACATGATATGATCGCTGAACATAATTATACTAATTAAAGAAACGCCGCAGCTGTTTCCAAGATTACTTGTCTTTTTACGAACGAAGGATTTTTGAGAAAATACGCAGTCCCTCTGCGCAAATCAATGTTACTTTTTTTTTCGACAGCAAAAGCAATTAATAGGCGATAAAGCTTATTACTAAGCTTTCTTTGAAAGAGCCCCCCCCCCCTTTTTTCTCAAAATATCAAGGCAGCAACACTGCATTAATAATACATGAAACTAAATCCAATTGATTTGTCTTAGATACGTGAATGTCGTATAAAAAAAATTGTCAAACGCTTGAAAGGTGTTATGAAGATTTTAATTGATAAAGCCTTAGAAAAGCGGTTCGCTTCTTAACACCGCCAGTAAATTAAATACATCGCATAATCACGGGACACCTTGCTTCAATATTTCTCGGAAATGACAGCGCTGAAATAAATAAATGCGCGTGCAAAAAATAAATGTGCTAATTGATATATTTGAATTTGATTATATGTAATTAAACTCTGCCGAAATGTCGGAAACGCGATTAAAGGCAAATTAGGCATGGTAAAAGATATGCTTGCTCGAATTTCACAGGTGACATTTGAGAAATTACTGAATGTTATATAATTAACAAACGCTGAAGATAATCAGAAAGAGGGGAAAAAAATAAAATAAAATAAAGGTAAAACGACGTTAAAATGGCCGAGTTTACTAAGTAGCTTTGGAAGGAAGTGAAAGTAAAGCAATTATTTTAAACGAAAAAGGGCATTTAGTTAAACTTTTTGACGTTTCACTGAACATTTTTTCATCCTTTCCTGCTCCTAAGGTGCACTGGAGTGCCCAACGCACTAGCTTAGTCGTAGAATATTCCACAGAAAACTTTATAATGGCCGCCTGCGTCGGAAATCGACCTCGGGTCTTCCCAAATTGTTCTCTCACCTGAGATATCCCCAACGCTGCAAGGAAGACTTATTTTTTTTCATCGATTTCAAGACAGCGTCTGCATTCAAAAATCTTTGAAACGTGTTAAGACGTTAAGCTTTGCATTCTCAAGTAACAGTGTTCTGTCATGAGCTTTTCAGATTACATAACAGTTCTCGTTGTACAGAAATGGTATATTACAGTAACAATAAAAAAGTATTATTTTAATACAATATTTCAATCATTATAATATAATGAAGACATCGACATCGGTTTAAAATGTGTTTAATCGTTTCTGAAACGTGTTCAATGTGGCGTCCACCATTTTCCAAAAGCAAGTTAAATCGCATTACTGCATTCTCAACAGTAGCTCTTAGTATATCAGGAGGAATGTTACGGACATGTCGGTGTATCGCACCTTTCAATTCCGCGATAACAGTTTAAAACGATTAAAAACGTTTTAAACCGATATCTTCATGTCTTAGGGTCGAATTCAGGCTTCAAAATTCACAAGTTAGCGATTGAAAGAAAACGATTTCCAGAATGCGTACACTTTAAATGGTAATTTTGTTTAGGTCAATGTTTCTTAAGGGTATACAAAATGTTAAACCCGTGTAACAAAAGGTAAAGTTAGATTCTGACCCTTATTCCGTTTAACAATATTGCATACAGCGCCATTTCCCACCTGGTGGTGAGTTTTTGAACTTATTTTTTTTGGCGGAAAAGAAATTCCAATGACCTCCTTTAAACTATTACCAAGTTTGATAACATTTGGTCCAGTAGTTTTCCTTTTATGACTATTTCAAAGTGGAACTTTAATTATAACCACCCTGTATATAGATTTTAAGATAGCCACACTATTTGACTCAGGGATTTTTATTTTATTTTTTTTCCGGACGAAGACCTATCCCGGAGTGGTTGCACTGAGCGATTCTATCATCTCGCACGAGCTTCCCATTATCCCCTACCTGAGTGAGATCGCCGGAATTGCGAAAGCAATAAGCATTCTGAAAAGTATCACTTTTCAGTTAGAGGGGTTTGTTTTGGTTTGGTGTGGAGCGCTACCGTCAACTTTTTGCTACATGAGGGCTAATTAGACCGAGACCTACACTTTAAAGCCGTTTCTGAACGGCTACAAACATCCATGCCAACAGTGGGACTCGAACCCACAGGATCTGAACCGAATGCCAGTTCACTTAGAAGGGAATCGGTATGTACTGTAATGCATTAACCCCCTATCGCAAGCAACGACTTCAAATGAAAGAATTCAGCAGTAAAACATGACAAAGGGGTATTGGGTCAGTAGGCGCTTTAGGAAGTTTTGGGGAATATCCTAAAGCTACCACTCCCCCCCCCCCTCCCCCTAAATTCATCTGATAGATAGACGAATTTCGAAATGGATATTCCAACCTCGTCCTAACACGGGCATAGGCGTAAATGGACGAGTGCATAAGAAATGATCAAGTAAAATCTAGCAGAAAGTAGAGGATTTTATAAACTTTCCCAAATTGTAAACACGATATATCCTTCAGTACCTCCCCCTCGCTATACTGTTTTCTGACACTTATCAAACATTTATTTTTACATAAGTCAGCCACTCTAAAGTTGGATTATCTACTGTTATTTCTTATTAATTTTTTTTTCCTTTTAGAATAATGTGGTCGGCTTATACGAGACATCTACTAGTCCTGACAGATGTACTACAGCAATTCAACACCAGGCCATCTTCAAGGTTACATCATCGACCGGTACACATTTTAATGTAGGATTACGTTCCTACATAACGGTCCTCCAGAAAGCAAAATTTCAAATGTCCTGCGTCGCGAGTTATAATTTTGGCAGCGCGCCAAACCCAGTCTGTATCGCTTGGGCAAGCAGTAAACAGTTAAACAGAAAAGTACCAAAATGCGTCAAAATGTTGAAATATATATATATATATATATATATACACATAACACATACACACATACAAGCAACGGTAAAGCAACGATAAGTATTTCTACGTTAATAACCCACGGTAGTTGTTTCGTCAGAAGAGACTACCTGAAATTCGCCTTGAGAGATTAGAGAGTACCGTTTAAAACGATAAATAAATCCAATCTTTCTTTATTACTAAATTAAATGACAGAGTAAACTGATCAGGAAAAAGATTATGCTTGAATGTACACTTGAGTTTCATGAAAACTTTCTACGAGGTGTGGAAATTATTTCATACCTGTATACATAAGTTTGAATGCATTAAAAAAATAAGCATCAAAACAATATTCGTCACACTTTATTAAAGTCATCGAGGCATGAAACACTGAAACAAAAGCACGGAGCGAAACAAAGACATAAATTATACAAATAGCTAGCCTTATAAAAGTCAAAACCGCAAAACATAATCGTTTCAGCATAATTTACGAGGGCGTGAAATTAGAAGTGTAATTAGAATGACACGGACATGCAATTTGAATTATTCTTTTTATAGCAAGCGCATTTAAACTACTAAAACAGTTACTTGCCCCAACACAAACGGCACCTTCGAAGTGAAATGTGTAATTATATTTTCGAAGACGGTATAATTAAATAAAAATAATGGGAGTCTCGTACAGACTCACCCCCAGCGCTAATAAGCGCGTAAATTACACCTCTCCGTTAAGAGAAACATAATTAAGTAAAATCACACAGAAAGCAAGGGATTTTGTTAATTTTCTCAAATATTGTACGCGGTGTTAGTAGTATTTGCACTCTTATCTTCCAATGCAATTAAATGAAACTAAACAGATCTTCGGAACGAAAATTTCAGTTAACGTTTTTCTTGAGATCTTTCTGGCCCAATTTTCATACAAACTCCTTCACAGATATCCGCGTCCGTAGTCTTGCAATATTAAACAGCGATTTTTCCCGACCGCGGTAAAAGTTAGAGACAATTGCAGAAAAACTTATACAATGAGAATGAATATGTTATGAACAATACATTTTTACCATGTTTTTATTAACTCACTTTTTTTTTTTTTTTTTTTTTGTGTGTGTGTGTGTGTGGGTTTGTCCGGTACAAATCTTGCATATCGATTTTTAACTAACTTTCCGACTAGCTAGACATTTGAAACATTTAGAATAGCTCAGAACACGATGACAATACATTATTTTAATACTTTTAGCGATCTTTAAGCAGCATTGAATTCTTTTTCAGTTAATTTTGTTTTGTAGATTGGTGCAGCCATCTATCGGCCGGGACGGGAACGAAAAGTTAAACACAAGTTAACTTTCGATTAACTTCATTTTCCTTCAAGTTGATGGGATAAATCATCAAAAAATTTTAAAAAGTATTTATTAATACACAGAATTGTCAAGTTTATATGATTCAACAGAAAATTTAAAAACATGGTATATAAAAAGTTCTTTTTATCTTGTAATTATTTTGTTTCGTTTTGAATGATCATGTGATTAAGAATTTTTTTGAAATAAGAAAAAAATAAATAAATGTAAATTGGTAACTTAATATTACTATTTTTTTAAGGAGCATATATACATAATACATTAATGGTACAAAATCTAATGGCATATAGTAATCAAGAAAGCAAGATTTAAAAAGAAATAAAGAATAAATAAATAAATATAATTACAACCTTTTCGAACGGAATGCGGGAAATTTGAATACGTTGTCTATGCATTTTTTCAATCTAAAATTTGCGAAAAGAAGCAAAAAATTTTAATTCATTCAGTGGAATTTGTGTAAGAAATATCAAACATACTTCATTTTATACTTTTCAGTTTTCAGACCATATTCTTGAAGAAAAACAATCAAGGATTTCCCTTGTGATATGCCTTGTGTCAATATAAAAAAGCTATCTACTTTAAGTGGTAATTTTTGGGGGTAATATTTCTCAAAACTATAGCCACAATGTTAAAAAAAAAAAAAAAAAGCAGTGAAAGGAGTCAAACGAGTTAACTTTAATGTAAAATAGCGTCTAGTCACTATAAATTGAAATTATCAAAACAGATATAGATAGGTGAGAAAAAAAATCACTAGTGCACATCCTTTAACAAATAAATCTTAAATTCTAACTAACTCAATAGGATATAGGTTATCAATGGGGAGGTTATATATATATATATATATATATATATATATATATATATATATATATATATATATATATATTAATTACAGTTTTTGTTGTTGTGACTTATGTTGTGGTTATGTTGGATACCTTGCTTTAACATTTTTATGGTGGAGGAAGATGCGGGGAACAAACGATAATGGCCCATTGACTATAAAATATGCAGGTTTGAGTCCCGCTGCTTTTATGAAATTTTTTAGGACTATCGGAATCGGCTTTGAACTACAGATCTTCAACCATCATGTTGCTAAAGACGTCCCGTAGCGCTCCAAAGGTAAGAGAAATCAACCTTAGCGATTCCTCTATGGCGAGTCTGTTGACAATGACGATGAAATTTGAACGAAAAGTTGCCGAGATCTACAATCTTCCAGAAGATGGATGTTCAGCAAATGCGTAGAAAGGTGTTTGACTTTCTTTCCCAAATCTATATATAGACGTTGCCCTAAAAAGTAAGAGATCAGGTTCCATCTTACTCTATTCAGCGAGGGACTTCTACTTATCGTACTTTTACATAGATTGTTTTTTTTTGCTGTTTTCGTTATTTTTTAATATTTTTATAACAAATTATCTGAATTTCGTGTGCCAGTGTATTTGTAAGAATTTCGCCTCGAGAAGACGAATTAAAACAACATCCTCCTGCCACATGATATTCTAAATTTCTATTTGGTCTTAACCAACACAAGTACTTCTAAATTCTAAAAACGACAACTATAATTATAATTTTCGAGTAAATATGTACTGTGAATCAATTGAGATGCAATATATCCTATACACAAATTTAATGTACATATTTACAATTTAATTTTAATTACTCCGGCGTGATACCGGATCTAAATCGAAACTTCTCATATAGAGATGGATAAAAAAATACATCTAATTTATTCAAAATCAAACAAGCATCTGACCACGTCATCAGCGCGAATTCTTTCGAACGATGCAGCGTTCCTCTACGTGGGGGCATTACGTCACAGTATTCAAAGGAGATTTGAGAAGAAACTGTTAGAAATAGCCGTGTGTGTGAAATTTTACACATCGTAAGTAACAATGTATTTTTGTCATTCCATCATAAAATAGTAAATGGTGAAAAAAAAATCATTTTCTGACTGCTCATCATCAAAAGGGTATTATTTCTTCCACAAGTTCGGAATGCGGTTAAGAAAATTCATTTAAGATTAAATAATGCAGAACACATTAACACATAATGTGAGAGAAAAAAAATATCCACGATATTTCAAACTCAAGCGCGTAGCCATTTATCTAAATAACACCAGCAGATTGCATATCTATAAAAGAAAATAAAGCGAAAGCTTTATGAACCAATAACTGCAAAAGCAGATAAAAACAAGGACGAAAATATGGAATTTTTCAATATCCAATTTAAAGCAATACCGAACTGCAAGGAGAAATAAACACACTTCATATTTATATAGGCACCATAAATTCTCATGAACTGTTTGTTATTCAGAGAATCTAAACGAATTTAAAGATACTTTAAAAAAAAAAAAAAAAAGAAAAAAAAAGGATCTAAGTATTCATTACGAAAACATATAACGTAGAAAATGATATATTTATAGAAACTCGGATAATAAACTACTTTTAAGGGCATAAACCTGCCAGATTCGTGAAATATCTCCAAAGGAAAATATAATTTCTGGTTTGAAAGAGAGCAGAGCGAAAAATCAGTAATTGTAGATAAATTATATGCGTTTCAGAGCATTAAATAAAGATAAATATAATTTATGGTAATAGCGTATGATAACGCTGAACCAAATAAATCATTGTTTGATTTTCTTTCAAGATTTTTTTAAAAGGATTAAAAGAATTATAATTAATGCTAATCTTTATTTAACTTAATTAATATTTTAACAATTTATCATTTTAATTCAGCAAAAAAAAATGATAGAACCTTAAATAAAGAAAACTTACTAATCAGTTGGATAAATAGAATTCATTCAAATGTTTTTACGGGTGGTAATTATTTGAAGATATGAAAAAAATTAACAATTAAAAATTTTTACCAAGATATTTTTTGACTTTACGCTTATAAATAAAAATGTATAGTTAAAAAATTAGTAGTATCGTTCTCAGTAGGAGAATATCCTGTTTTTCTCTGTTAATAAATTTAAACTATAACTACGACATTTAATTATATGGCGTACACTTTTAAAAACTCATACGAGAACGCTATTAATTTAATTTCATTTAATATTTTCTTCCATATTAAAACTAATTTATGTCCAAATAAATTGTTACAGAACTAAAAAATAGTTATTTCAGTTACTAATTATTCTTTTTTTTTTTCTCGCTAAACTTTCTACAGTCTAAAAAGATTTATTTAAATAAAGGGTGGAATACTGAAGGAATATAGTTTCATGACCATATCAAAAAAAAAATTATATCAGTTTTAAATAAAATAAATCTAAACGTTAAAGTTTTAAATTTAAAAGAATAACGAACAATTCAACCGAACCTAAACATTAAACTGCACATACTTACTATGTAAAATAAAATATTATATTCTTTAAAAAATCAATTGCTGAACTAAAATAGCAGTTCATACGTCAAAATAAGCAAAAGTTTACTATGTATTTTGTACATTTACGAACGAAAGAAAAAAAAATTTTCAGAAAAATTAGAAATAATATCTGAATCCCAGACACATTTACTGAGAATTGTTTAACTTTTTACAAAGTTTTCACAAAATTAATCCAGCCGGCTTTTTAAATCTCAACCAATGGAGAGAAAATTTTCCTGAAATATATCCAAGCACAGGACACGGTTCAATAGACGTTACATGAAGTTACTATATGCAAAAAATATATAAGTGATGTTTTAAAGATGGAAATAAGTCGTTATAAGGTTAAGCTAACTTGCTATAAAATTGGTAATCGTTATAGATTACGATCATAAAGAAAACCATTATGAATATTCATTATAGAAGTATAAAAATGTTACTGTTACAGCTGATTAAAATCTTTACAGCTGATTATGGTTCAGTTTCTTTTTACAACTGAAAACTGACGGCCGAAAAGTCATTGTGATCTGCCGTGAATTACGTTGTTCAAATAACATGTTGTTATATAAATTCATTGATGCCCGTCATTTTAGGTTTCATTTCCAGGGGTCGTTTTCGCAAGTTCCGCTATTCCATCTCATGAAAAAACCATGTTTAATTTTCTTCCATTTCATCTAAAATACCCAATATTGCAGTAAATGCCTTTTTTTTATTTCAATTCAAAATTCGAAATGTGACAGATCGAAAGCTTGTGTGCAAGACAGCTTGCTGATACACCAAAAATCGTTTCTCAAAGAATTGTATTTGATCTCAGTATAATATTTCATGTATTATTAATATGCCACAGAAAAGGGAAACAATAAAAATTTAATGCAGTAAAACTAGCGTCTATTAAACATCACAAAGAGTACTTAATGCTATAATATATATATCGCAGGACAACTATGTGTCAGGACAACTCATCTAATTATTTATTCACTCATTTTTAAAAGTTATTAAAAATTTCCATTTCTGTTTTCATTTGCGAGCTTCCTGGCGTCTCGGGCACCTGCCGATGTTTCTTACTTATATCTACAAAAGCGAGATCAGCGTACGTTTAATTTATTGAGATAAAAAATATTGGCTTCTTTAAATTGGATCCTTTTTTTTTACGGAACTTCATTTACTTCCATCTTGAACCTTAAAACTGCCTTTTAAAAACTGTTTACCATTTTCAGCTCCTAATGGAATTATGTTGCCTTTTTTCCTTCCCTTCAATCTTATAGCTGCAGTTTAAAAGTTTCCCATTTTCACTTACTAATGAAATTGATGTCACTTCTTTCCTTCATCTTGGACGTTATAACTGATGCTTTTTAAACCTGTCTCCCCTTTCACCTGCTAAGGGAATTGATTTCGCATTTTTCTCTCATCATAGACCTTATAACTACTTTTTAAACTTGCTTCCCATTTCCACCTACTAAGGGAATAGAGATTTTTTTTTCATTCATCTTGGACGTTACACCTGCTTTTTAAACCCGATTCCCATTTTCCTCTACTAAGGAAATTAATCTCGCTTTATTCCCTTCATCTTGGACCTTATAACTGCTTTTTAAATCCGTTTTCCCTTTTCACCTGTTAAGGGAATTGATGTTGATTTTTTACTTTCATCTTGGACCTTATAACTGGTTTTTAAACCTGTTTCCCTTATTCACCTGCTAACAGAGAATTGATGTCGCTTTTGTAATAATTTCCTGAGTGGCTACGGCTTACTTCCGTCAGACCCGAAACATGGTGAAGATGGACATGAAATAGAAATAACGTGGACATGAAATAGACATAACGCCAAGCGATCTCTCTCTCTCTCGTTTCTGTTAGATTTTCTTTATTCGAAACAAAGGAAATAAGTTTTCCCACATCGAGTGACGGCAAGTCCCCATCCCCCTCCTAAATACATTCCGATCTTATCAGCCGGAGTTTCAGAGCTAGATCTCATTTTCCGGAGAGAATCTGCCTCAATAGCTTGGCGGAAGTTAGCCGAGTAAGCTCATGCATCAGTTAGTGTCACATAACAATCCCCAGGTAAAGCTGTGAAAAATTTTTCTCTGATATTTTTTCTAATCGGAGAGTCGCAAATGCCTATTTCATAATACTGTATTTTTGCAGAAAGTGTATATCAAGCACACACACACGTGTGTGCGTGGGATATCTTTTCTACAAAAATAGAGTATTCAGAAATAGGCATTTCGGAATCTGTGGTTAGAAAAAAATATGAGAGAAAACTTTCCCAGCTTAACATGGGGATTGTTATGGGACGTTTATATGATTGCCTTATTTGAATACTGGTCGAACTAAACTGAAAAAAAAAAATGGAGTTAGCCTAACTTTCATGTTCATACAAGTCATTTCTATCTTCTTTTTAAACTGGTACACGTCCAGCTTTTTTCTGCTGCCAACAGACGGCATTACAAATCAGACTTCAGCAGTTATTTCAAGGCACACATTAGACTTTAAGGCTCTGTATCTCACAATGAACAAGAATGGAGTTGGACCACTATTCAAATAATGACGTCATATATCATATGCAAAATTGTTAAACCTGAATCTCACTATCTTAACCAAATAATGTCAAACCGATACCAACTGTCAACTATCGATAGAAACGAACATCATATACAGAGCAAAGTCTATGTTGTTATGAACCTACTAGGAATAATAGCCAGTTCCCTTTGAAGTAGGAAATCCTGTTGATGACGACAAAATCTCAGTTCAGAATGAATATCACTTTTTCACCGAAAAAAGATATCTTGCAAAAATATAACCCAAAAAGAGGTCCAAGCAAAAATAAAAAAAAGACAGAATGAATATATATTTTTACGCTCAAATACACGACGTTAGCCAGCAAAAGAGCTGCAAAAATGCTAGTACAGAAACCCTATTATCATAATTAATTTATGTCACAAAGAAGTAACCAACAGTCACCTATCACAGAAAAAAAGTGGGGTAGGGGAGGGGGGGGGACATTCCTGAAAACATAACCCGGATCGCAGATCTCTCACGAGGAAAAGAACACTAACTCAGCCACTCTGGCGCCAGAATCACCCCGAAATAAATAAACGAAAGGGGAGAAAAAAATGAAATCCGGCATCCAAAAGGAGGACATCACCAACATTATCCGGAAAGGCCCAGGGAAAAAAAAAAAAATCCTCTGGAGCGTCCCGTATCCATAGCAACATATTCCGGCACCTCTGAGTCCGGCGCCACGAGTCTGGCATTTCTGGCGCCCCCGAGTATCCATTACTTGGTAGTGGAGGATTGCCGGACTGCCCCGAAGATTGTGAAATCACTATAGGGTGGAATTTAATTCGGCGACGGGTTATAAGTGAATTGTTTCCGCAGGGGAAGCGGAATGTGGGAGTTTATTAAAGGAGCGTTTCAGAACGTCTTTCATGACGTACGATGAAGTTAAATTTGGGATATCGAAATGCTGCGAAGCGTTTCGTAAATAGGGAATAAAATGGGATGGAAACGATATTTGAGGAACAAATAACGCGCGCAGATTTCATACTGAGCCAATAAAAAGAAAGAAAAGAAAAAAAAACATGAATTAATTCGTAGGTTTTGGAATGAAAGGATTCTTATTTCACTTTTACTATAAGAGTAGCACCACACACACACACACACACACACACACACACATATATATATATATATTTATATATAGTATATAAAACAGTTCCGTAACTGACTGACTGACTGACATACAACGCACAGACCAAATCGCTAGACCTAAAGGGCTAAAATTTTGCATGGCGATTCTTCTTATAGTGTAGGGGTGCACTAAGAAAGATTTTTAAAAAATTCTCGTTAGATTTTTTAAAATTAAATTTTTAAGCTGTTTTAGTAACTTTTTTAAGTTTGCATTTAAAATAATAATTTGAGGGTTATAAAATTTATATCACGAGAAAGATCACAAAAATTCCTTTAAAGTGAAATTTTTTTCGAATCTTTACCTCCATTTTCTGTTTTTTAGTGAATTTTTAAAGATTAAATTTTAGAATTTAATTTATTAAATGCTGATCACGTAATTTCTTTTTCTGGTACTTTAAATAAATTTATCGTCACGTTCATAACAATGAAATAGACAAAAAAATATTTTTCCCTTGCTAATGCGGCAGACGATTGGACATTATCCAAAAAAATATTAAAATAAAGTAAAAGATATTTTCCTCAGACTGTACTATATTAGCTGTACTATATTCTTTAGTAATATATATATATATATATATATATATATATGTAACATGCCAGGTCAGACCAAAGAAGATAATCGAATTAATGAATTAAGAACTGACATGTCACATCGAAATTGATTATCGTAGGCCGGGTGAACAAAAGACAATGGAGCTATTCAGACTCGGAAATTTTTTATTAAAGCTGATAACCATACATCTTCCCTGGACAGTTACAGAATCCAGGAAGCGTACATCTACCTGACCACAGGCCCTTATATAACTTTCATAGACGGCCCGTCATGTGACACTGCATAAGTGGAATGATTGGTTGAGCCTGGTTCTCCGGGCTTGTAAAACTTATATAATAAAGAGGGATTATCTCCAAATTTACAGAGATCGTATATTAACTGCCGAAATCAACTCCTTTGTTCTTAAAATGAAAGCGAACAACGTAATCAACGTCTAAGCACAAGGAAATTTAAAACGAATTTAGAATTTTGAAAGGGTTTTGGGGTTTTATATGTTATATATATATATATATATATATATATATATATATATATGGCATGGTACAAGAAGTGCCTAAGTCAGTTTTTTCAAAGGTGAGTTTATTTGATTATGTCTCTTTAAAAAAAATATTATTTTCAATGTAAGAAGTACCCAAGTCTGTATATTGCTTTAGAAAACACTTTTAAAGCATCGGACAGATTTGGGTACTTCTCACATTGAAAATAATATTTTTTAAAGAGACATAGGCAAACAAAGTCATGTTGGAAAAAACTGACTTAGGCACTTCTTGTACCAAGCGACAGATATACACACACTTACACACACACACACACACACACACACACACACACACACACACACACACATATATATATATATAACGCATTAGTGATTAATGATTAATTTTATGGAAGGTGCTTTGTCTTAATTAGTTATATCTCGAATCAAGACAAAGCACATTTCATAAAATTTATCATTAATCACTGCAATGCAATGATTTATGATTAAACAGCTAACGGAAATTTTAAACTTATTTTTCCGCAAGGCAGGCATTAAATTTGCAATAGTTTCATAAAAATGAAATTTCAATAATTTTGAACTAGAGCGGAATATAAGTATTTGCTTTCTATTCTATACACTTATTTCAAAAAGTGAAAGAATGGAATTGATTCTACTTTCTCTGCTTTCTAGAATGAGATTGTCTAGAAAGCAGATTAAATTTTAAGAAGACAATATGCATTTTCGAATCTTAAGGATTTGTACACATAATTGCCTGTATATGTCTCTAAAAAAAAAAAAAAGAGTGAAAAACAGAAATATTAAACAAAACTTTAAAATTAAAATTTTTTATGTGAAAATGCATCTAACGTATATAATTTTGAAAAATTTAATAGGTAAAAATACATTTTCAAATATTGATAAAAAAAAGATGAAAATAAAAAAAAACTCCCAATTACATTTTAATATTAGTTTACCAATAAATAACTCATGTTTAGAAAGCTTTATAAATATATTCTTCTAGATATCCAAATATATACTCTTTTGTTATGAAGGAAACGTTTCCTTCAGAATCGGGTATTTTATTGAACTTTCAGTAAAATAACATTAAACAAGCACATTTTCGTCGAAAGAAAATTCATGGGAATATTGATTGAACCCAGATTAACTTTTTAGCAGGGATTTACAATTATAATAAAGTTGCTAGACGGGTGATGCTGCTCTCTCTCTATCACCCCCTGAATTTGTAATAAGTCTCTTTACCCCAGTAACTAACTTTTTTTTTTTTTTTTTTTTTGGGGGGGGGGGGGCGAAAAAACACATACATTTCTAATGAAATTTTTATCCTTGGCTTTTATTCATTAACATTTAAGGTGCTCCTTTTTCATAGTAATGATGCAATAATTTTACGTAGAAAGAAAATATTACTTCATATACGTAAATTCACGAAAATAATGTTGTTTCTAATGCCCCCTGGTCGGAATTTATTCCAGACCAGGTCCATATAGAAAAGCGGGGTGAGGGATGCGGCGCTGTTTGAAATGGCACCACAAGGGTCGGAGTCCGATTTAGCTAGGTGCCACCTCAATTTTGACCAAGCAGCCCCAGGGCGGCATTTAGGGGGATCGTACCCTCTCTCCCCTTCTCTGACCTCATAAAGGGACTTTCCGATCTAAGGATTTAACGAGCCCATATCCGGCTTACACACGGAGGTACTAAACGGCGCTTATCGGGATTCAATCCAAGCACCCCTAGCAACGAAAGCCGACACGCTACCGCTAGGCTACCTCGAGCCCTTCCCTTAATACAACTGATAACAAATAAAAATAATTTATACTAAGACCTTATTTCTAAAAAAAAAATTGAAAAATTGGCTTTTATTCTCAAGAAAGGGATATGTCTTCTCTTTTTTATTTTTCAGCTCCATATTGCGCATTTGCAAATGGTTTTAATACGGGAAAAATAGATGCAGGGAACAGATGTATAATTGGGATTTTTAATAGGGAGCAAAGGCATTTCTTAAAGGTGCAAGAATTCCAACGAAATGTAAGTTCATGGTAATGAGTTCAAGTTTAAACTATTACAGAGTGTGACCCATCACATTACAATGTTCTCATTTTCTACAACACCAGAATTAAATCCTAATTTAACGACATTTAAGCACTTTCAGAAAACTTTAAGTACCCTATTCAAAGCCGGCATCATAAACACATATCTCTTTTACAAGGGGATAAACATCACAAAATTTATTAGCACAAGTAAGTTTAACGAGCAAGCTTCCGACACCACGAAATTAGATATAATCTAAAGCCGTGTGAAAAGCCCTTGTTTACACAATAAACTTTGTTAAGAACTTAACAAACAAAACTTTATGAACATTTAATTTTTTTTCATGCATATTTTGTTTTTGTTTTATGCGGCTAAACGATTGTCGTTCTTACATTACTTCGATCCGTGACAGAAGAATTATCTGCGTAACTAACATATTTTCTAGATGCCTAAGTCAACATTAAGCATTTAAAAATGCAATTTTTTTTTTTAGTATACCGTAAAATGGGGTTACTTTGCGACGGATTTTCAGTTTTTTTTCGTTCGCCAGCCGATAATTTTTAAAAGTAGTCCAAAACGAACAGTTGCAAAACATTGGTACATCCTTTCCTTACGTAGAAATGTATTACGCTAACCCGGATCTTTAATTGCCATAGATAAATTAAAGTTAAAATGTGTCGCAAAGTTGCTCTGCCGAGTAGGGCTACTTTGGGACATCTGTGTTTTTGCCTTGAAATCTAAGAGGAAAAAATTACTTGACACAAAGTTAGCCAGTAAAACCTTTATCAAAAGATTGATACACAATTATATATACCTATCACAAATATTGGACAGCTTTATCTGTGTCTCTGACATCAAAGTGACCTCGGGTGCATAGGCAGCCATTAGTTCTTTGAGAAGATGAGGAAATTAGTCTTTCGGCACATTCTGCTCCTTCGGGTAGTTTTTTCCAGATAGTCAATACTTTTTTCTCTCCAGGGGTATTTTGGAGGACGGAAAAATGCAACATCCAGCGGCTGGAGAAGGTTGGTTGACTTTATGGGTTATTTTGTGACAGTGCCAATGTGTCACAAAGTAACCCCGTCACCTTTCGATATTTAGGCTATGTTCACATATCTCTCGGAAATATCACTACACAAATGTTATATTGCTCCACAATCTAACCAACATATTGACAATAAAAAATAATTACTTATGGTAGTGGGTTGCATAAGGTGTTAGCCTTCAGCACACAACGTTTCCGAAGTTTGAGCCAATAGCTTGACAACATATTTGAACAATACACTGGCCAGCGAAGACAAATGGCGCGCAGAAGCTTCAGACACTGGCCACTAGGTGTCTCTGTATGTCGGACAAGCTGTTGGTGTTTATCGCAGGCGCGGTGCGAGATCCGAAATACGAAAAAATTACTAAGTGTCACAAAGTTACCCCTACAGTCACAAAGTATTGCGGTATATAAGTAATTTAGTATTGATATTTGTGCTAATTAAAAATAAAGCTCAATCAAAATATGAACTCTCCTTAATCGAAAATTGCTTCATAAAATTTTCTGAATACCTGTCGAACAAAGCAAAATACGTTCACACAATCTAAAAAAAAAAAAAAAACTATTTTAGACAGAAGTAATAAGAACGTTTGATAAAACTTTAAAAACATTTTTGTAAGAGAAATAAGTATCTCATACTTTCATTCGATGGGTTTAACCCATAAGCAAAGATTCGTGACTTTAGCTTGACTTTCATAGAGCAATAATGACAAAATAAAAATTAAAGCACAGAATACAGACACAAATGCGCAAATACTTTACAGGTGTACTCCAGAAGAAGTATGAAACGCAACTTTGATAATAGTATATTTTATATTTCTGATATACTATATTATACAACTTTATATACTATATTATACTATATATTAACAACTATGTAATACAACTTTATATATTATACCATATTATACAACTTTATTTTTATAAAAGACGTTTACGTTTTCCACTTCGCAAGACTGTAGATTAAAAAGTTACAAAAAAAAAAATTGCTGTTTTAATCATAAGAAATCGTAAATCTTTTCTAATGCCGCTGTCGAATTTTGATACCGTCGAGAATTTCGAGCTTTAGTCAGCAAAATAGTGTGCGGAGAAAGCAATAATGTTTTACGAGAAAATTTTAAGATTCAAAAGTTTTTCAAACTATGTTGCTATAGTAAAAATGCAATTAGAAAAAAAAAAGTCGTATTATGAACGATTCGCAAAGCGGAAAGTACCTAAATAGTGAAGCAAGCTTTAAGAAATGCTAAACTATAACTTTAACTTAACATAAAACTGCATTCAAAATATTACAAGGAAGTAACACAAATTTCAGTGTTGCTCAGAAGAAAATTATTTTTTTATGTATCTCTTGGCAAAATTTATATGAAAATGGGATACAGCACATAAAATTTTGCAGTACTTTCTTCTTAAAACTTATTTATGTATGTGACACCATTTGAATTTTTTTTTCAGTTTTACAGGGTGAAGAACTTAAATATGTAATTTTACTTTAAAAATGCATAGAAATAAAGTTAATAAGAAAGTCACTTTACTAAGTTTTTTTATATGTGAAAAAAAATATTAAGAAGTAATTGAAACGTAATGCAAGTTAGCGAACGTGTAGTAGATTAAAACTCTATATCTGGAAACATACCTGCAATGGACTTTTTTGTTTTTGCTTTAATTCATACAAATAGGCAGACGTTCTGTGTAATTCAAAGCATAAAAAATGAATATATAAAATTTATTACAAAATTTTTATATATTTTTATTTGACTATTCGTAGTAATTTAATAAAAATTATGATATAAATAAATTCCCGAGAGATAAATGAATCTTCAAAAAGAATTAGATGTAAAAAAAAACCACGGATTCTAAAAAATGGTAGAAATGAAAAAGTAAAGTGTAAAATTTTTCTCAAATAACATATCAGCTTTTGACGTATTAGTTTTTCCTAATGAAATTAAAATAAAGTATTTAAAGCCTGAAAAAAAATAATAGGGGGGGGGGAGAACAGAGACACCAGAATTTCAACTTAAAAAAGCTGTACAACGTAAGCAACTGTCTAGATATAAAGGATCACATACTGGCGAACTTTACAAGAACAGGTGCAGTGTTGATACTTCTCTATAGTCACTGAACAACACTTATACACCAATTTTCTCATTTTTTTTTCGTCCGTTGAACACTTATACTAGATTACAAATTAAACAGTTATAAAAGCAAAACTGTACGAGTCAATATTTTACACGGTAAAAGACTTGATTTCTTTTGACTCGTAATGCCCGAGGAAAGAATAAATTTCTCTCCCCCAAATATCATTAAGATAAAACATGTATTGAATATTATTCTTCTAACAATTCAACGATGATCAAAGAAGGCTGCGGCATTTTGATTTTAGAAAATTAATTAATTGTAGGGCTTCAAAGAATTTTCGTATTTCATATTTTTATAAATATTTCGAGCTCAGAATTTGGTTCTCAAAAGTCAGCTAAATGTCTAGAGCAGATCAAAGTCCCGGTATTTTTAATTTCGTTTTATTTTTGAAAATTTTTCTGGGTAATTTTTCCTGGTGCATGAGTGAATGAGTTTCAAGCTCCAGTGGTCGGCGAACTACCGAAAGCGGATGAAAATCATAGTATACTGACCTATAAATATTAAGTAATTGTAATTTTTAAAAACATATTTTCTTGTCCTAAACCCGTGAAAGAGACCTTTTTTCATCATCTTTGTTTACATCGTCTTTTTCAGTGTAAATCTTGCAAAATATGTCGGAAATGATCCAAAATCTCCACCAGGAACGCAAAAATGAACTTCCTAAAGTACTTACTGCAGTCGTAGATAGAAAATTTTCCATTAACACGATTACACTGAAATTTTGGGCACAGACTAATGAGATAAGGTTAGCCAGCGGTGAAAATTGATTGAAGACACAAAGTGAAGCACGCTGTTATGTAACAATAGTCCTCGTTCTCTTTTGAGTCGTTTCTTAGGCAACAGATTGAAGCCCCTGTCCCTTAGTACAGCGGTTCCAACCCTTAGATCCATGCAGGAGACCGAGCGGGGAAGTCCGCTGTTGTCTAACCTACTTTCAGAAAGTTCAGGCATGAGAAGGGCCAGTGAAGTCACTCCAAGATGTTCGGGTAAATTCTCGAAGGCAATCAGACATGATTGACAAATTTCTCAGATTTTTTTTAAAAAATAATTTATTTAGATTCCTAAAAGCCCCCCCCCCCCCTCCAATGCAGCAGACGGTATTCTTGGTCATTATCCATAACGTCATATGACACTGCGGTTTTGCTGGCTACTTTTCTGGGAGCACCGTATAGGTAGACCAGCATAACCCCCCCCCCCCCTATAGTCCGGTTCCGTAATTTTGAACCGAGTCAAGTGACGAGACCGGAACACTTGACCCCCGTACCTCCAGAAGAAATTTGAGAACTTGGATGACATTGCAGCCACTCAAATTTTACGTGCACCAACCGCCATTAGTGTATACGGCGGTGGATTTAAATAGTTAACATTTGAAAATATTATGACTATCATCTCATTTACTGGCTAAAATTTCATTTCAACGCTGACGCCTTGGACAGATCGTGCTGAGGAAATCGTAAGCAATCGTTATGAAATTAGCTTTTGAGTTATGGTTTAAATTTGATGTCAGTGCGATTTCCTGAAATACAAGCAAAATAGTACGATGAGCAGCAAACGTAATTTTAACATAAGACCGGAGTCGAGTTTAAATGATAGCTATTGTTTTTAGTTCAGTTTGGCTATTACCACTATAGATATTTGGGACGGTCCACTAGGTTACATGGTGTCTGAAAAATTTCCTTTAAATACCCAAGTTGAGAATTGGGCTCAAAGGTTAATGCCAGGCTAAAAACAGAACAAGGACACAGTGTTCGCATTTCGGGATTCATTGAGAGCAATTACTAATTTTCGCCTGTGTGTGGGTGCGAGAGTTTTGTAGATACATAAGTCAAGAGTTAATCTATAAAAGGCAAATTGTGAGTCGAATGAAGGATACAGGTTTAATATTTTAACATCAAAATACTAATTTTAATTTGTGAGAACACTGTTTCAGTAATAATTGTAAAAGCAAAAGTCAATTATATAGCTCCCAATGGATGGTGGTGATCTGGAAATAAAAAAAACGAAGTCATAGCATTTTGATTTAATAAGATTATACATTTTCACCAATAAATGATGAGATGGAAAACAGAGAAATATAACTGTATTTTGGATTTCAGAAAACTAATTGCGTTTCCTACAAATATATTTCTAATAAATGTCGTAAATGCAAAAGTCACAAGGCACAATATTTTAAATTTATATAGAATAAAAAAAGAAAACTAAATTAATTTAGCCAATTGTTAATCTCAACAGATCACTGGTTACATTTTTAAACAACGACATAAAGAACATTCTGAGATACGAAAATCAATGAATATGCAAAAATTATTTATGCGCCAGAAAAAATTATCAAAGATGTCGCACATAAAAACCGTTTTATAACACATGCACTACAAAAAACAGCACTCTAAAAGAATGAGACTTCGGCTTAGAGACCAAAATAAATCGACTTACACGTCTGTTAGATATCTGCATTAAAAAATACTGGATAGGAAATGTCTAGAGACATTATTAAAGACCACACGTAATTCTCACGCATTTTGGAATCCCCCCCCTATCCATGCCCCCCCCCCCAAAAAAAAACCCGTACAAATCCCACCCTCGGAATCAAGATGCTCTGTTCCTCAAGGCACTCTCTCCCATCGTGTTGGTGCGATAAAATATAAAAACATTTTTATTTTCCATAAAAAAAGAGCGAGGGAGATATTATCCTAGAATCAACCCAAACGCTAAGCTTCCAACTAGTAACATGTCAGACGAGTTTTGCAGCAATTTGTCTCAACAGGGCATTTAGGGGCGAAAGGAAAAAACAGTTTTTTCCCAGCAAACGGCTACCAATACTTTGCGAAGACATTATTCCACCCCCCCCCCTATCTTCTCTAAAAATGTTTTTATATATAATTCGATATTTAAGCGACGCACCAAGAATTGGAAATACTTTAATGTGTCATAATGCATTTCGGGGGTAATGTAGAATAAGAAATGTCGAAAGCAGTTTAAAGTACTTTTGAATTTTGATTAAGTTTTTCCTTTTCTCTCCCTGCCCCCCTTATCCCCCCCAATTTTTTTTAAAAACTCAACATGAAGGGGGAAAAAATGGTGCGCAAATATGGAAAATCAAACTTGGAGATTCGCCAGGAAATAGCTTTAAATAATGCAACGAGCAAGATTTTTATGGTTCAATGAAATACTTTCAAAATATTAAATACAGTCCAGTTTGACGCCAATTCTGTGTACATCAATACAACGAGAAAGTATCAGCCATACACTTAATTTAAAAGCTACCCATCTCTCTTACTCACATGTTCTTATTTTATTAATGGTGAAATGAGATGAGAATCTATTAACAGTGCACTTAAATAAGAAATAAAGACGAGATATTAAACGCCTTTTGGTAATAATCATCGCTTTAAAAGTTGAAGACTGTACTTCCGATTTCGTTTTTTCTGTCTTTCATTTTCGTTTCGAAGACTTTTGATGAAAAAAATTTTAAACTCTGTCTAACATTAAAAGACGCGCGCAACCAAATTGACTCGACCAAAATAACACGGTTGTCAAAGAATTCACATGTTCTTTGCAATTACGAGCTTTTCGAAATACAGATAAATAACTAAATAAACGTTTGATTTCTCTAGAAATAATATAAAAATTTGTGTACATGTATGGGTAAAATAACTAGAAGTTTCACCAGCTCTCCGAGTTTCAAAACAATGTATTTAATAAATTGGCTTTAAAAAATTATTGATTAACATAGTGATTTTTAATAAAAACATTCTCTAGGTTGTTTACAGAACTATTTTAATATATATATATATATATATATATATATATATATATATATATATATATATATATATATATATATATATATCGATAGCATCAATACTATACAAATAGAATCAAATTAGCAATCCCCCCCCCTCATAACTGTTAATAAAGAATGTCAAAACAAAACAGAACACACAGATTCCTTAATACAGTGGAACCTTGATATATCGAACCTCAAGGGGGGAACGAGAAAACTTCGAATTATCGAGGATTTCGATATAACGAGGTCCGATTTATCGAGGGGATTTCTGACTGACTTCGATATACAGAGATTCACACTAAAATAATTGTATACTAGCTGCAATGAAAACTGATTTTATCAAGACAACTTCGATATATAGAGGTTTTCCAGTAAAAACTTAGATATATATAGAGGTGCGGTGCCGAGCCACGCAAACTAAAAATCCGAAATATCCAGGTCTTCCTGACCAGTCCTTCGATATGTAGAGGTAAAATAACATGGGAGAGTGTTAAGCAGGGGTTCAAGGAGAATGGAAAAACTTCGATTTATCAAGGAATTCGATTATATCGAGGTTCTTCTGTATCAGCAGTTATAAATAAGGGTGGCAAGTAGTGTCTAACTAATTAATAGTTCTTCCTCAGACTGAGGTGCTCTATGAAGCCTCGGGTAATTCACAAGCTCCATGGAAGCAATCACACCTAATGCTCATCGGCCTGACGAAGAACTATTTTATAGTTCAAAACTAGTGGCCACCTTTACTTTTTATTGAGGATTTTCAGAAGTTGTTAGTTCCTGTTGTACGTTTTCCCCAAGCTCAAAGTTATCGAGGTGATTTCTGACTGACTTCGATATATCGAGGTTCACACTAAAATAATTGTATACTCACTGCAATGAAAACTGATTTTATCAAAACAGTTTTCATTGCAGTAGGACAGTTAATGGCATGACATAACTGACTTTAAAAATCTACTAAAATTATCTTATGAATAAGGCCAGAGTAATAACATTATAACAACCAGGATTCTGGAACAATTAATACAGCACATTTCCCTCCAAAGGGGAAAGTTGAACTTGAGACCTTCAGTTTTCTTCGGAATTAACTTTTCCTCATTAAGTAAACTACTTATTCTAAAGGGCTCGAGGTGGCCTTGAGGTAACGTGCTGGCTATCAGTGCTGATGGTGATCGGATTGAATTCCAACAAGCGCCATTAAATACGTCCGTGCCTAGGCCGGATATGGGCACGTTAAATCCGTAGACCAGAAAGTCCTTCAAAGGTCCTGGGGGGTGCTCTGTCAAAATTGAGGTGGCAACTAGCTAAGACGGACTCCGACCCTAGTGGTGCTATTTCAAACCGGAAGAACGCATTTCAGACCATAGCCTACATGGACCTGGTCTGGAACTTCCTGTCCGGGGGCATAAGACACTACAACAACAACATATTTTAATATTTCCATCATATTACTAAAATAAAAGTCCTACTCCCATTCTTATATTTCCTTTATTGCAGTAAAACAAAAGAAACTTCATATTCAAACAATTTCATAATCTGATATTTTTAATGGTAATAAATAAAGTAAGAATATTAACCCTTCAGCGGGCGCGCCAAATTATGGAATACCAGCAGGCGCGCGTGGCACAAAGTGCAACGTCTCTTTCAACCTTGACTATTCCTTTTGTAATAAACTTTAAATTTTTTAAAATTGAAAATAATAATTCTGCGTTTTATGATAAGATATAAAATGTTTATAATACTGAGATATATTTATAATAATTACAGGCCAAGGAATGCTGATACAATCGCCTTATTTCAAAACAGTCCGGTTTATTGGATCTCAGGACAACTTGCGAATGGCTTCCTATTATGTCCAAAACCCTAAAAAATAATGAGATTGTCCATCTTCATGATATGCGGGATACCGTGTAATAGCTGCACATTTGACGGAGTACATCATCTCCTGCTTTTGTCGTAATGTAATCCAGTATAACCGTTGGTTTACCACGGTTAAATCACGACTAACAATGAAGGGAAAGAAATACAATAAGGGTCAGAAAATCAGACCTGCATTAGAAAGGGTGTAGCTATAAATAGAAACTGCTTAGAACATTCAAACCTTACACACGTAAAAACAAACCATTCAAAATTACAAAAATGTTGCATTCTGTACACGGGGGAGCCCGCTGAAGGGTTAAATAAATATTTCCCCAGAAAGCCTCTCTTAAAAGCGTCAGAAAAAAAAAAGTCATTGAGAATTAAAGGATAATAATATTTTCTAACTTCACACGAAAAATGTAATTATACAAGTTGCAGACATCAACCCGATATATATCCAACAATGCTCCACCCAACACGCAAAACATGCAACCCGAATTATTTGCATCCAAGCAATATTCCAAAAAAAAAAAAAAACATATTACTATAACTCCCCATAAATACTACTACCGATACTTTTAAATTTTGTGCAACATTTTTATCTCTTCCTTTTTGCAAAATGTTTTGACAGATGATTCCACATTTAGGCGGTGCATCTGCGGATACAAAGTACTTTGTGTCGTAATATGCTTTAGACCACACATTTATAAAACAAAGAATATCTAGGAGCTTAAAAGTATCTCCACGCGGTTCGTTTATAAAAATTCAATACATTGGAGCGAGAATGTTTCGTTGAAAAATGCAGAAAAATAACTTGGAAAACAGCCAGGAAGCGGCTGTAAATTAAGGCGGAAAAAATAGTATCTACGAAATATTAGCTTGCACTTCAAATACATCATTAAATAGTTTTTAGGATATTTTTCGCTACGCTCTGAAGACAAATAAATAACTTTATAAGAACTAATTAATAGTCAGAAAGTTAAAACTATTGGCTCCATATAATTATAAAACTGCAGAACGTTTTATTAATTAAGTTTATGGAAATATCAATCATTGAAGCATGGATGGAATTTTATAGGAAAAATTAAAACACTTTCTTTTTTTAGAATTCTTACAAAAATAACAGTTTTTGTTATAATTGTTAACAATGGTTTAATAAAATAATAGCAAGCAGATACAGAATGAAAATATGCAGTTTTCGGTTACCTTTCTTCAACAATTAAGTTATTCAAAATGGTCTTCTGGGTAAATGCCTACATTCCAGTATAAGAACCTACTCTGTACGTGCCCCAAGAATAACGTGCACGTACACAATAGGTTCTTATACTGGGATGCGGCATTCCAATTTCTCTTTAAAAATATTGGAACCTACTAGTGCTCAAAAAGTCACATTAAGATGTTTGACTTGGTTTAACACAATATTTAGCACAACACAGTTGCATCCTATAGCATAATGAAAAAAAAAAAAAAAAAAACTCCTGCATTCCTAAATCATGGGCCAATTTGACACTCATGGTTGGTGGGCCTAACATGATTCAACATGATTCGCCTACACATGATTCAACAGCTTATGAGTTCTGAAAACAGGTAAATATAACTTCACGTACAATATTGTTCTAAAATTTTAATGGTTGACTTGCTATATTCCCATTACAGCACGAAACGGATAGAATTAAACGTCATCCACGTTTTTGAATTTCAGGATTTATTTAGCTAATGCTTATGCTTACTCCACACCAACGGCGATGGAAACGAAAATCATGTATCTTCGTTGTTGCGCATGCGTATTACAAAAAAAATTTCACTCCCGGTTCGTCTCCGTCTCTGCGGTTTCAAGTTGGAAAAAGTTCAAACTTTTGTCTCTGTCGCCATGCTTGACAGCCAATCAGAATAGAAAGAGAAAATTATGCGCATGCGCAAATAAATAGCCTCTTCTCCCCGTCTCCTAGCGGTGTGAAGGCTTTTATAACAGCGACAGAGACAGGAGGCAAAATGTGTCTGTCTTTCGTTGCTGTCGCCGTTGGCGTGGAATAAGCATAACTCCACACCAACGGCGACGGAGACGAAAATTATGTATCTTTGTTGTTGCGCATGTGTATTACAACGAATTTTCACTCCGCCCCCCCCCCCCCCGGTTCGTCTCTGGTATCTGCGGTTTCTAGTTGGAAAAAGTTCAAACTTTTGTCTGTATCGCCATGCTTGACAGCCAATCACAATAGAAAGAGAAGATTATGCGCATGCACAAATAAATTGCCTCTTTTCCCCGTCTCCTAGCGGTGTAAAGTCTTTTATGACAGCCACAGAGACAAGTGGCAAAATGTGTCTGTCTTTCGTTGCTGTCGCTATTAGTGTGGAGTAAACATAAGAGAAGGTAAAAAGATAAACTAGATTTCTTCATTCTTTGACGTACCATATTATGGTCATTAAATCGACAGGAAGGTAAGTTCTATATCTCATAAGTTTCAGAACGCTGTTATAGCTAGCTTGAAATAAAGAAAATCTATAAGAAAGGTTTGCTCATAAATAAGCTAAGAAGAAATTTATTTACATAAATCGGTATTACTACCAATTATCCCACACGAACTTCGGCTTCAAAATTAAATTTCGCGTAAAGTAAATTCGGGCTCAAATGAACCTAGCGCCTAACTCAATCGCTATGTTACTGTAAAATTTACTTTTCTGTGCATGTATTCGTGATTCAATAGATATCAGAGCGAATAAATTTTTAACAAAACAAAAAATGCAGCTAACAAAGTCTTGATGCATTCATATTTAATTTTTCAAAGTATTTACATGATCTTTCAGTAAGTAAACTACACAGCTTGGATAATAATTTCCCCTCACTGTCCTAGAAATAGTTGCGTTTTTGCGCAAAAATTTCACCTGAGACAGTTTTAAATTTTCGGTTTAAATATGTTACAGAGTTGTACTTTAAATTTCTTTAAAATAAATTTATTTAAAACTAAACAGTAATTTTCTATTCAAATGCGTTAACTGAAATGAAAATAAAAAATTACTTAAATCATAAGGAAATTTCCAAACACGCGCCCTTCGTTTACTGAAGACACTCGCAGTAATGGGCCAATGGTACATATTTTATGAATGAAAGAGGTTCAAATCACGTTTCTTGAATAACTGGAGATATATAGGTGAATTTTTTTAGATGTTTATTTATGGTTAAACCCTTTAAGTTTTCATAATAATATATAAAAAAAATCCTTTTTCCTGTGAACGCTAAAATTCTTGATCGTTCCATATTTTCAAGTTTCACACTAATTTAAGATATATAAGAAGCAACCTTATTGTTGGAAAAAATAAATAAATAAAAAACAAAAAATACCTTTTAAACTATAACCCATCTAACTAATACATGATCTTTTCATAGTTATCCCTCTAGTTATTCCCACACTTTATACAATTCATAAGGGGAAATAAAAGGTTTTGTGTTTTATGACAAAAATTTCACAGCAAACAATGAAGAAAATATATCTGTGTTATATATAATATGATCTGCGTTGACAAGTAAACAACGTTTTGCATTTATTAACAAGCATTTCCACTTTCCGCATTTTTCTCTCTACTTTAGATAAAAAGTAGAAACATTCACTTTTACCAGGGTTCATCGAAATTTTAACCGTTTCCTGGTTTAAGCATATGTTATTTATTTTTCCAACGGTGTTTTGCTAAATCAGTTGTCTCACTGAAGATAAATGTTCCCAAAATATAATAACTAGTAAAGAGAATAGAAAATGCATTACTAACTTGAAATGAAACATAATCTCAATGTTGAAACATTGTATTAGATTTGAGTAAACAAATTAAAAACTTTAAGCTAAAAAATTTTTTTTTTAAAAAAACGAATTGAAATAATAAAAGGACTTACAACTGACAAAGCACCTTTTTAAAATTTTTGACTCACCTAAAAAAAAAGAGACATTAACATTAGTGTTTGTGGACATTACCAATACATATTGTAGACAAAGAGAAAAAAAAAGGAACCATTTAATGGTCCAGAAATCCAAAACAATATTAAAAAGCATGAATTCTTAAGCACAACAAAAGTACATTGAAACTTCTCTATGGCGGCCAGTATTGGGCCGGAAAAAGTGGCCGTTTTGAGGGGTTTCTTGATAACATTTTCTCTATGGAGGCCTAAATCGGTTCTGAACAAAATGTGCCGTTTTGAGGGGTGGCCAGCTAGAATAGTTTCTCTTTATTTAATAACTGTTATCGGGACCAGAAAGTTACAAGAATTAAACGAACGAATTAAATAATTTAAACAGAAAAATATGTTTAGCAGCAAGGGTTGCAAAACTTCATAGAACTCTCTATAAATACTCAGCCCCTCACCTTTCCCCTCACCGAAACAGAGCAAAATGAAAATAAATGGGTAAAAATATCTGAATTTTATAGAATTGATATCTATATAACATTTCTACGTCAGTAAAATATGTATATTCTGAATAAAAAGATAAAGAATCAACTCTGAAACACAGTATGTAGTATGTGTATATATATATATATATATATATATATATATATATATATATATATATATATATATATATATATATATATATATATATACATGTATATATATATATATACATACATGTATATATATATATATATATATGTATATATATATATATATATATATATATATCTGTGTGTGTGTGTGCGTGTGAATAAGGAAGCAGCAAATTATGTTGTGTTAACCTCCGTGAATCCGGCATCCAATGGCATACCAGATACTCCTCTGTGCTACTCAAACGGAATTCGCGTACAATCCATTGTACTTGGTCGAAAATGCTCATGAGCTGATTGCGTTTCTGTTCAAGCTCCTTTACAACTCCAGTCAGTCATTCTGCAAACAGCACTCTGACAACAGACGCAAGCGTGTACAAAAGCACATTTTACGTGATTTATAGTCGAGTGGTGATTTGTAGTAGTGCGCCTCCAAATGGTATCCTACCTAATGAGTAATAGGGTTGCTGATGAACGTTTAACCAAATTAGAGACTATTAGATGGAAGATTTAATGATACAGTAATCAAATTTGCAAACCTCACAGAATTAGCCGCTCACGTCGTACTGTGATTAGCTTCACCAGCTTTCAGAAAGTGGGTTCGGGCTCGAAAACCGGATAGGGCATGAGCGATCACTATTCTACATCGTGCTCTCGTTAGAAATGGGTAACAAATTCGCGATAGATCGATGAATGTCTTGAAGAAAAAGTATCAGCTGTGATGAAAAAAATAATTAAGAGAAAACCCTCATAATGTTTCTAGAAAGAGAACAATTTCATCCATTCTACGTCGTGAACTTCTTTATAAAAGAGCACCGGACAGGTGAACCAATTCAATGAGGGGGTGGCACATATGTCCCCGCATGAGCTCAGATTCGAACCTGACCCCACTACGTGAAAGCTCGTTACGTTAACCAACGAAACAACGTAGAAAACGTGTGTTGTGGAATATATACAACGAAAAATGCCTATTTCGTTAGTAACATTAATATGTTCTTAAACCATACATTAGAAGTGCAAATGACATTGTTCATACCCGTAGCAACTTTGTAAGAATGCGACAACTTTTTCAAAGTTAAAAAAATAAAAAATATTTTAGACACTTTTTTTTTTCACTATTTAAAAAAATGACAACCATTGAAACATGCATCTGAATATCTCTCACACACGGAAAAGAATTCTTGGAACCTGATAAAATCTGTATTAAAATATTATACAAAAGTCGGGGGCTGTAAAAATTTATGTCCCCCTTTCCTCCTCTTTTCTTTTTATTCTTATAAATGCATTCGCTATCAGTAAGCATACTTTTGTAGAATATCTAGGAGCGCCGCTATGTCTGGAGACATTTCTGCTTCACGGGATCGTATTAGAAGTTGATGGAGTTGTGACGTAAGATGCCAGTGAGTCACTCAACGTCGTAGAGAGACGGTCGTGAGTCGTAAAATTGGAGGACTGCGCCTTTGATGGGTCTGTACTCCCAGCAAATGAAACCGTGGAAGGATATTCGATAGAATAATCTTCGGTGGAATAAATTAGAAATAAATCCACTGTGTATGAGAAGAAAAGCATCTAATACATTATACACACTCCAGGAGGAAAAGAAGTATTTCCGACTGGAAAAGAAAATTTAATGTTTTTAATCTTTACGCCAAATGGAGGGGAGAACTGACTGCAGCAGAAAAAAAAATGTGTCGGAATTCTATATTAATTCCAGCAATGTGTATGGCACCGGAGAAAATAAAATATCAGGCAAACTTTTATATTTCATAATCATTAAAATTATAGGAAGATTATTAAGATTATAAATATGACCATTGATATTAATATTTTTAACTGCATGATTAAGATTGTAAACATGAAATATTCCTATTTTTTTCGAAATAACACACCTCGGTTAAGCCCTGCTTGTAAAATATACACAATGAAACGAAAGAGATGAACAGAAAATTTACAAGGGCAATCTTTATTTTTTTCGAATTATATATATATATATATATATATATATATATATATGTGTGTGTGTGTGTGTGTGTACCTTGGAACAAAAAGGGCCAAAGTCCAAAAGTTTAAAATTTGAGTGAACGATATATGTATATATATATATATATATATATATATATATATATATATATATATATATATATATATATATATATATATATATATATATATATATATATATACATACACACACATAATACCATTCAAACATACCAATGGCAATTTTTTTTCAAAATGTGCTTTGATTACATAGAAACTGAACATGATACAAAACTGAAAAACTGTAAAGTATTTCCATATGCATTGCACATTCTAGAAAACTCTTGAACACCGCAACAAAGGACATAAA
Organism: Dolomedes plantarius; assembly: GCA_907164885.2. Classification (NCBI taxonomy): domain Eukaryota; kingdom Metazoa; phylum Arthropoda; class Arachnida; order Araneae; family Dolomedidae; genus Dolomedes; species Dolomedes plantarius. The sequence continues at coordinate 84,574,252 of OU015495.1, read as the reverse complement.
TGAAAATAAATTTAATTTACTATAATCACATACCTTTCAGTTTATTTTACGTAACGTTATAATCGAGTTGTAACAAGCATTAGATATCTGATATACTCCATAAAGAATTAGAATCAATGAGCTAAGGCTATTTTTGTAAGTCATTTTCATTTGGTTTATTCTATGGTGATCCTCATTTCAGGATTTTTAATAAAAAGCGACGTACCTCGTTCGTTTAATACTGTAAAAACAGTACAGACGCATGAACAAGCGGAGTTCTATTTATCTTACGTCACGACGAATAAGTGGTTTGAATGATCCCTGCCACAGAAATATAAAGCTCTTTTCAGTCTACGTATCAGAATACGAAGAACGAAGTAACAGTTGAAAACAAAGAAAGCATCTCACTCTTTGCAAATGAAAGAAGAATTGGTTCTCTTATACTAAATGAAGGGTTTCTAAATCTTTAGTTCAACTTGTATACTCGGAAATCTTCTAAATCGAATCGCAAAATTTAAGTCCCTTAGTTTTTCTAGACATCATATTTAAAATCACCAGCACAATTCGCTTTCTTTACATCCAAATACGTATGTAATACGTTATCCTCGGGTGATAAAGCCTGTTTTTCGAATTTGTGTCCTTTTCTAATATATATGCACGAAGAAGTGTTTCTATACATCTGGTTTAGGTTGCAGGCCAGAAATTTTTTTCAGTCGAATTCCATATATTTAAGTTCCTTTTCTAGTCAAGATATATTTAAAATCACCAACAAAATTCCTTAGTAATGTATTGGCCCCGTACGATAAAAGATCTTTTTCTAATATTTATTTGAAACGTAATTACGTAGAAACTAAGATTACGAACAATAGTTCCAACTTTTATTTTTCAGTGAGGAAAAAAAAAATTGATAAATGCATGCATCCGCTGGTGAGGAAAAAAAAAATATATTTCTAGGCACGTTCTTCATCTAAAAAGTTTCAGTTTTTGCTTCTTCAGTATTCTCTTCTATCGCTTAAGTCATCACTCTTCCATTTTCGTCCCTATTGAAGATGGTGTCTCGAATGTTTTTCCGACACTCATTCCGGGCATCCGGGATAATAGAGTACCGTTAGTTTTCCCCTGCGAGCAACGCGCCTGAAATGTTTTCCTTAGCTGTTAAAATTGAACTTTATTTTACAGTGAATACTTACGTATTAGTATTCACTTCACTCTTGAGATTTCAATTTCCAACGTCTTAAATTTTGGATTATGTGAGTGTTGATGTGTAACAAGATATTTTACTTGATAGTTTTTCTTAAGTTGTTATACTTTATCTGGGGATAGTTTGAGGGCTATAAACTTTGGTTGAGAGAGATCTAAAAGTTGATTCTCTACGGTTAAAAATGTTTTTTTAAGGTAAAGCGTAAAAGATATTTGGCATTAATTTTATTTTTAGAAAGTGTTGTTATCTACCATCAGTGGATTTTGTTACAATATCCTCTTTCATATAATACACACTACATAGTAATGATCCTCGCTGATTACAATGCTCATTCGCGATCTTTGTCCAGGTAAAATGCTTTTGATTTCTTAAAAACGTATTTCAATAGATTTTTTTAACAGAAGGGTGGGATATGAAAACGATAATAGGGCATTTGGTGCTGACCTCAGTGATACCGCCATTTCTTTTCTATGTGCAGATTCAATTCCATAGTACATTATATGTATAATAAAAAGGAAATATGCTTTACTTTTTACACAGAATAGAAGGTGGAACATCGAACCTTCACATCTGAGTCAGTACATGTCAGTCATTGATATTAAATTGTAAGACTGTAATTATCACCCTTGACTCCTTTTTAAAAGCTATAAATATAACAAAACCTTAACCTCTAGCTTTTGGGGCCCGTTTTTCTGATTCCCTCTTTAGAACGGGAAATTTCACACCCCCTTTGTAAGAAAGGCCATTAAGGGGGTTATATATATATATATATATATATATATATATATATATATATGCGTGTGTGTGTGTGTGTGTGTTCCGTTTTCCTGGGTTCGTTAGGATTGAATAAGAATCCCATCAGAAAGTTCACACAAAATAGATTTATTATTTTGTAAATTCTTCAGCCGTATACACAAATTCAAATATAAATGATGTAACAATATATATATATATATATATATATATTCATTCTTGGGCCCGTATTCTTGGGATACATGCTATAGCACCCCGTAAGGAAAGGGTTAATGAAGCATACAGCATGTTACAGCACGTTATGGATACAGCTCCATGCATCGGGGGTGTATATTTAGGTTTGGGAAAGAGTAAATTTGATTCATTTTGGTTTTTATCTGGTATTAATAATATTATTTAAGTAAGAACTATTACCCCTAAACTGAGAGCAAGTTCATCGCTAAAGTTTCAATATTTAATAGCAATAATTAGAAACAAATCTTAAACACACATGAAGCACACAGGTATGCATTTTAAACTAAAGGTATATTTACGAAAAATAAATATTTAATTTGATTCAAACCGATAATGGCTCGAATAAGTTGGTTTCATAAGTGGATGTTTCTATTAGTAGCTCCAGAAATTCAATAGGTAAAAATTTCAAATTTCTATTGGCATGTAAACGTAATGAGCAAGCTAGGACTTTCAATTTTTAGGCTAGAATTCGAAATTTGAAAAGAGAGAGAAAAAAACGTGTCAGATGATTGCCAGCCATGGACATTACAATGTGGCATCAAAGGATTTTAACGCAAGCCTATCATTTTTCCTTGCTGTTTTTGCCGAGAAAAGCATTTAAAATGGTTTCGGCAAGGAATTTTTCTCTGCAATTTTTCAGATTGGGATTTAGCTTTAAATCTTATTTTATGTGACAATGAATGACAAAATGATTAGTTATTCAAAAATCCCTCTTTGGCTTTAGTTAAGGTAAAATAGATATTGCAGCAAAATTCGTTTTTCTCTTATTGTTTAGTCAATATGTGCTGTTACGATCTTCTGTCTACAACTCTATAATCTGCTACACGTTAAATATTTGATATCCAACACGGAATATTTTATAAGTAGCTTCTTCTTCATTTTAACGAGCTTATTACGAGAAAAACAAGTATTTTTTGAATGCCTTCATAAAATTCATTTGTAGTTCATCAGACATGGAAATTATACAGTGCAATCTCTTCATAATGAACCAGATATACATAGATATTCGGTGGCTGATAGCCTTTGATGAACCGCCGTATAACATGTTTTGCAAATCCTAGTAAGGCTTTATTTACAGTCAGTCCGTCAGCGTTACATAGCGTCAGCGTTACTCGTAGCGAAATAACATTAATCAATCACAGATCTTAACAATTTCGAGGCTTATAGTTTAAAGGTCTGTGACGGGTTAAAATTATTTCGATACGAGTAACGTTAATGGACTTAAAGGCCTTTTCACATAGAATCCGTCCGCGTAAGAGTTAAAGATTCCATCGGCGCTGATTGGTTAAATGGGTCAATGATTGGTATATGATTGGTTAAAATTTTTTACACTGGCGCTGACGAATTCCATGTGAACAGGCTCTTTTGCTTACTCCACACCAATGGCGACAGAAACGAAAATCATGTACCTTCGTTGTTTGGGCATGCGTATTTAAAAAAAAAAAAAAAAAAAAAAAAAAAAAAAAAAAAAAAAAAAAAAAAAAAAAAAAAAAAAAAAAAAAAATCCACTCCCCGGTTCGTCTCCGTCTCTGGTCTCCGCGGTTTCAAGTTGGAAAAAGTTCAACATTTGTCTCTGCCGCCATGCTCGACAGCCAATCAGAATAGAGAGAAAATTATGCGCATGCGCAAATAAATTGCCTCTGCTCCCCGTCTCCTAGCGGTGTGAAGGCTTTTATAACAGCGACAGAGATAGGTGGCAAAATATGTCTGTCTTTCGTTACTGTCGTCGTTGGTGTGGAATAAGTATAAATGTGAACAACGTCTAAGTTCTAAATTTTGCACGGTGTTCGTATACTGACCTGTAAAGTATAGGGCAAGTGTAAGCTTTCCATTAAACATAATTTTTTTTTACTAGTGATCCGGTTCTGTCATCCGATTATTCAACTTCCTTACGCGCTTTAGGACGTTTCAGTGGCGAAATTCAGAAATTTTTTTATGTTGTATTGGGTACATCATCTTGCTTTTTCAGTTATAGCTTCGCGAGATCTTTCCTAAGAAATGTTATTTACCAAGTGTCATTAAAAAAAAAAAATCCCTCTTAAACTGTTGTTTTACGTACTGTAGTGCCGTTCATTTTGCACAAACTTCCGGAAAATATTAACCCCCCAAAAAAGGTTGTATTTTGTAATTATAAATTCAGCTCATTTATTGCTCAACTTTGGGTTAATGTGAAGAACGTGATACGGTCGCCAACCTGTAGCGATATGGCACCAGTGTGACATTACAAATCGAAGAACAATATAGTGTAAATTAACACTGCTCTTTCTGGCAAACCCACAAAACAAGCCAAATATTTTGCACAAAACGGCTTGGCGAGAAACTGTATCATGTTCTTAATAGTCACCCAACTTTGAAGCGGAATACAGCGAACGTGGCGTTTTTCTACCTTTGAGAATGTACAGAAATACATACAGTGAGCGAGAGATCCCCCCCCCCTCCCATACAGGCCTTAAATCAACGTAATAAATTAATTATAAGAAAAGAATATGAAAAGATACACAGAAAATGAAAAAAATAAAATTATGCACATTTCACTTTCGTAAAATAAATTAAATTAAAATAATAATGAAAATCTGAATTATAAAAAAACAAAAACAACATCAATCAGATTTGATTCAAGAAATTCAGCCTAGCGGTGAAATTTTATCAAACTAAAGCCTCTGCAGAAAACAAGGCAACCCAGAATGGGGGTATGGCTACTGAAAGGAGAGACATCGCATCAAATATTCATCAGTAAGAACACGATGCAGAATTCCATAACAAAGGCTGATCAGAAAATACGATGAAACGTAATTTTCCATTCTACAGTGCCGGGTTTTCTGCGCATTACTTGCAAGTACATTATTAATGCACAAAGAACATTTTAACGCGGAAGAGAGAGAGACAAACGATGTGCCTGCTTTTGAAAATCTTCATCCTTTCCCAACCAGCGTCACGCTAAATATCCTTTCATCATTATTTAAAATTTTTTTTCAAAAATTCCGGATTTTGAGGAATGAATTGTTTTCAAGTTACACGATACGGATATTTCGCGAATCTAGATAACTCATTAAATATAATTAAAGTAGGCAGGAACAGCGTTAATGGCGTTTGCCATTAAATGAATTAATATACGTTTATGCTTGCGTAATTAGTATAACTGTAGTCTTTATTCTAAGTATCTCTCTTGTACGAGGAGATATTTTTAGCGAATGTAAGGACGGAGCACATTGTCGTTATCTGGAGCGAAGAAACGCTGTACATTAGCGGAATTTAATTTAACATTTAACAATGGTGTGTCCGCTGGGAATGAGTTTCGTAACGGGAAGTTTAGATATAAACTATAACAGCAGACTATTACAACAGATTCTCAGGGAAAAAAAATCAAGTTATGTAAATAAAAAGATCTATATCAACATGAGAACGATAGATATATACGTTAGATATAAATATGGGCTCTGAAACGAAAACATGCGAATAGACTATATTTTAACTAAAAAAGAAAACTTCAGAAATACAAAAGCGTTGCATTATTATACAGGGTTTCGCGGACTCTCATTACCAAGTATTAAGGAGAATAATATATTTACGTTAGACCTGCGTATGGGCTCTGAAACGATAACACTGTATGAGTAGGTTATATTTTAACTAATAAAGAAAACTGAAGAAATATAAAACCGTTGCATCATTATACAAGGTTTCACAGACTCGCGGTAATATATTACACTGTATTAAGCAGTTACATTTCTGATATATTCTAGTACAAGTTTTGTACGACAGTATTAACTAAAAGAGATAAAAGTTATATCTCCATTCACTGTCTCCACATCACGAACTCCCCTGCCTCAATTTTTCTAGTTAAGAAACCATTTAGCACCTATTTTAAACCAGCCGTTACTGTTTATACAATACACACACACACATATATATATATATATATGCATACATACATACACACACACACATATATATATATATATATATATATATATATATATATATATATATATATATATATATATATATGTATGTATGTATGTTTGGATATAATACTTAATTTGCATAATAATGCCTTGTTTCCATGGTTTGTAACTTTTTGTTTCTTGCCAACGTCTAGGTTGTTCTAGCTTGTGTATAAGTTTGTCTTCAGAGTTCTGAGGCTGTGTTGAAAGCCGCATAGTACTGCAGGCAACTGTCAAATAAATACGTAACTGGATGTATGTTTATTTTTTTGTGTGTCGTAGATGCTTTTAGTCCGCGTCGACTATGTGTCACATTTATTTGAATCTAACCAACAGTCACGCGTGCAAGTTCGCACTATTTGCATGTAACCATATTTAATAGCAATTCTAACACTCGAAGTTAACCTATCTACGCCATTTCCTTGCCAAAGAGGAATAAATAGCACGGAAAATTAGTTGAACAGTTGCCCTTTTTGCGTCATATTGCTTTGATGACGATTTTCTCGATTTTAGAACAGGAAAAAAGTGGAAAATATTACAACATTAATTTAAACATTTTAACATATTATACTCCTCACTGAAGAAAGCACTGTAAAGGCCTGTGCACATAGAATTCGTCAGCGTCAGCGCAAAATTTTTTAACCAATCTTATACAATCATTGACCTGTTTAACCAATCAGCGCTAACGGAATCTTAAACGCTGAAGCTAACGGATTCTACGTGAACAAGCCCTTTTTACCATGTTTTTATTAACTCGCTTTCTTGTTTGTTTGTGTGTGTGTTTGTCCAGTACAAATCTTGCGATCAATTTTTAACTAACTTCCCGACTAGCTAGACATTTGAAACTTTTAGAATAGCTCAGGACACGATGACAATTCATTATTTTAATACTTTTATCCATCTTTAAGCATGATTTAATTTATTTTCAGTTAATTTTGTTTTGTAGACTGGTGCAGCCATCTATCGGCAGGGACGGGAACGAAAAGTTAAAAGCAAGTTAACTTCCAATTAACTTCATTTTCTTTCAAGTTGATGAGATAATTCATCAAAAAAAATTTTAAAAAGTATTTATTAATACATAGAATCGTCAAGTTTATATGATTCAACAGAAAATTTAAAAACATGGTATAAAAAAAGTTCTTTTTATCTTGTAATTATGCTTATTAAAGTCATCGATGGGGTATCATATTTTACGAAAATATTTCTATTTAAAAAATATTAATAATAATAATGCGAGACAAGACATTTAATACGGCGAGGCGCATTCATAAATAAACCTATAAACGTGCTTAAAACGTTTTAAATAAGATATTTTACAACATTTATAGACACCGACTATCAAAACAGGAGGCGCAATTTCTCGGGTAGATAAAACTAATGTTCCACATTTATAGCCTATTTCTATCGTCTTTCTTTACGACAAGGAAATCTGGACGGCCAATATCTATTTTTTGAATGATTGAGAAAAACAGCTGCTGAGGATCCATCCATATTTCACGAATGTATGACACTTAATCTCTTTAACCCTTGAAGCTTTTGTAGGATACAATCACAAAAAAAAAATTTACAACAAAATGGCTGATACGTCAGCTTGAGATTTAGGAATATTAACGGCCAATTCTTTTTGAACTACGGTGAAATCTGGAATGCACTGCAAGGAGAAGTCTCATATTTTTTATTTTCTCTCTTCCTCGACTGCAAACAGGTCAGTACACAGATAACACAAATAAAGAATACGTAAATAATTCGCAACATACGACACGTCTTAGTTAATACAGCAAAGTGGTTAAAACACACACATAAGAACTAACACTGAATATTCCCTAATGGTTATTTTACAAAATATAAAAACATTAAACATTTGGTTCAAACAAACCTTTCACAGGACCAATACTGGTATATATTTTTCCCATCTACAGTTTCCAACTAAATTCAAACTCCTGCTTTAGAGAAGACATTGGTTTGTGTACGACGAGGCAATATTTACATCTAGTCACCATATTCTAGTGGTGCACACAGGATTTTTTCTTGGGGGGGGGGGGAAGGGGGGCGAGATGAACGGATAAATATATTTATAATGCATGTGGGGGGGTGGGCGGAAATGAAAAGATAAAAATATTTATAATGCAAAATCAGTATTCATAATGCAATTTATATTTCTTTTGGGGGGAGCATGACCCCTTGCCCCCCCTGGGTACGCCACTCCCTTATTCAGAATATATATATATATATATATATATATATATATATATATTAAAATAAATTATAATATATGTGGTGTGTTTGTGTATGTATATATATATATACACACCACATATATTAAAATTTATTTTAATTCAAGTGACATTTACACATCATTCTCTCTGAATAAACTACATAAAATATGAAACGCTAAATTAGAATATATTTTAAAGCAGAAAAGTAATCACACTTCTCTAGCTTTCTTTCAGTCACAAACAAAGGCCTCTCAAGATAAATGAAAAGCGAAATTTGCTGCAGTCCAAAATGGAAATTAGCAGCTGAAACCGCCCTAATCTGAGAAAGTTCCGCTCACCCTAATGATCCACTACTGGGGCGGGAATTCAAATTATCCAATCACAGGGAGGTTTGTTAATGAACTTCTCGGGACCTCAAATAGGTCGCTTCTGAATGGCGGACGTTAATTAGAGCTGTAACCACTGAATTTGGAGATTGACTTCCCATCAGCACAGCGTAATGAATAAATGAAGCTGATTTACGGTAGGAAAGGGTGAGATTTGATTCTAGATGGCAATATTTAAGCGGAGAATTTTTTAGAATCTTAAAAGGTAAGTAATACTTATCACACCTCTGCCATTTAATCTGCTGCTGGGCTTAATATGACATTTGACGCAAAACAACTTAACGAAACAATCAATACAGGATTAACAGTATTAAGTTTCTGTTAATTAAGCAGAGTAATTTATAGTAAACAAGTTTCTATCAGGGAAAGTGTTCAGTGTTCTTCTACGGCAATTCAACGAGATGAGATGATATAGTAAGTTTTGAGGTTTGTAGCTTCTGAATATGACATATGCTAGGAACGGACGAAGAATGGGTGGAACACACTAGTATTTACGATAGGAAAGGGTGAGATTTGATTCTGAGTTAGTAATATTTAAGCGGAGATTTTTTTGGAATTATAAAAGGTAAGTAATCCTTATCAAGCTTCTGCCATTTAATCTGCTGCTGAGTTTAATATGATATTTGACACAAGAACAATTTAACGAAACAAACAATACAGGATTAACAATATTAAGTTCCTGTTAATTATGCAGAGTAATTTACAGTAAGCAAGTTTCTACCAGGGAAAGTGTTGGGTGTTCTTTTACAGCAGCACAAACTGGTGAGATGAGGTAGTACGTTTTGAGGCTGGTAGCCTTTTTAAAAATGAATATGACATAAGCTAGGAATGGACGAGAAAAGAGTGGAAAATGCTAGGATTTACGGTAGGAAAGGGTGAGATTTGATTCTGAGAAGGTAATATTTAAGCGGAGTTTTTAAAAAAATTATTTCAAAAGATAAGTAACCCTTATCACACTTCTGCCATCTAATCTGCTGCTGATTTTAATATGACATTTCACACAAGAACAATTTTACGAAACAATCAGTACAGGATTAACAGTATTGAGTTTCCATTAATTATGCAAAGTAATTTACAGTTGGATATGACATACGCTAGGAACGGAAAAGGAACCTAGCTTACATACAAACTCTGTCATTATTCAATGTAAAAGTTCTGGACGTATCAAACCTCTTTGTTACAACTAATGAGTCACAGATTGGCTCTTTTCATTGAATGATTTAGATTTACGTCATTTTTACCTACGAAACACGGTGTGATAAAAGTAGCAACAAATGAGATTTAACAAGTAGCTAGTTTCCATTTCAACAGGATAACATTCGCATAATTCGATGAAAGAATCAGTCTAATAACATCTAGCATCCCCAAGGTTTCATGTTTTTTCACGAAAAGACTTATTAAACCTTTAGCACCTAAAATAAAACAATTTGATTTGCCCTATTACATTTTGAAAATAATTTCTTTTTTACAACCCCTTTGCCTTAATTTTGATGTGAAAATTCAAACCACATAAAAATAATAAGAGAACAAAGCATTAAAATTTTAGGAGGAAATTTAATATGACGTGGAAAATAAAACGATTCTTTTTATTGATTTTGAGGTAAATGCCATGGCAAGACAAAGTTCTTACGACAAAACCACACGTCACACGTCAATACATATTTCCTTTACAATTTGGTGATGCCTACAATCGTCCTATATAATATATTCAGAAAGCAAAACAAAGACATGGTTGGTAAATCATAGATTTCATAAGACAAAAGAAGGGAAAATGAGCACAGCTGCATGTAAACAACGCCATTCTGTGATTAAAGAAGGAAAAATATATATGAAGGCTAAGGCAATAATGACGGGGAAGCAACTTGACGAGACAGTTTGGAATCTGATTATTTTCACATTTCTCTGGCTTCTATGCACTCACTGACTTTTAAATAAGTTTTTATTTTTGTTTACCGGACTTTTAACTGGATTTTGAAAGCCCTTTTTTTCCAGAATCTTTGTGATGACGAGAAATTTGTTTCAACAATGCGTGAATGTGGTAAAGCTCAGGTAGCTGAATGCACGAAACTACCATAGAAAACCCTCGCGACTTCCATCAGTTATTCTTTTGGACACTGTTTTTATTGCACATGTGAAATTATCTATTACCGGTTCTTCTGATCATTAGCGAAGTTGGTATATTTGGACTTAATACGTCAACTTCAATGAAACTTGAATGTTGTCTAGTTGAAGTCATGCACATGGATACTTGCGGACGAACGATCACTATTAATATAGGTATAAATTTAACACATTTTCTCCACAGAAATGATTCATTTTCAACGGATATCTGCCTTAAAAATGTTCACCTATAATAAAATATGTTAAGGAATTGAAATGGAGGTTGTCTGAATTTGAATAAGTAATGTTAAAGAGATGCCGAATCGGTGTAGATTTATTTCAATTTAACTTTAGTCATAATAAATATGACATTTTCATCGTAAATGAAAAAATCCATTTAGAAATACAATGCGCAAGTTGTAAGAACTGAGTTATATAAACTAAAAGGTAAATAGTTTGAAAGCACATTTATATCAGGCAAACTTGTACTGCTTCAAACGGTATTTATATTTAAGGCCATGTTTATTTTTATAAGGCCACCACCTTATAAAAATAAACATCAATCTATTATTTCAAATTATAAAAAGAAATTAATGAAAAAAAAGTGAATTAGATGCAGTAGTTCAAAATACTAAAATGAATTCGATAATAGGTAGGCTTAATGATCTTCTATATACATCATCTTCTACTAGTTAAAATATATACATCTATGCACGACAAAAATTAAACGAATCAAATAGTACATCTATACTTGAATCATATTCAAAACTGTGTACTAAAAATAAGGACAGAAAGCCTTTACCAACTGAGAAAGTTGAGACGGCACTAATGTCCTAACACAAGAATTTAAATTAACCAATGAAAAAGGCAGTTATTAATGAACTTTCTACGCCATTTAAAGCTAGGCAAGACGGCAAAAGCTAATTAGAATTACACCCAGTTTTCAAATTACTCCCTTACATTTTTCAGCCGGCATATTTCAACATGCCTTAGACGTAAAAGCATTTCCCTGTGACGTTATCCAAATTCGAAAAGTCTATTGTACGACAATTTAAATGACACGCAGTGGCAAGGGGAAAAAAGTGTAATAATTACGTTTACAAAGCTTTTACAAAATCTGCTGTTGGAAGCCTTTTATGACTAGATAATAATAATAAAAAAGACAACGCTCAAAATTTTTTTGTTTCTTAACTTCCTTTGTTTCATACTCCTGTTTTTTATTGTTTGAATGTAACACCTAAGACGTTAAATTTGATATTTCTTGAAAATGAGACAAAGAACTTTGATTTAAAAGAATTAAGATTGATCACAACCCACAAAAAGGGCTTCGCATTCACATAATGCTTTAAAACATCCTATAACAGGTTATTGTATAGTGATTAAAATTTACAAGTTACCAATACTATAATAAGAAACTTAATAAATTTTGGTGGATTTTCCTCTACTGCTGCTTGTATTACACTACGTTATACACTAGGTTTAATATGGTTGTACAAATAAATATAAAGTTTAATTTTATGGAAGCCTTTACTAAAAGATTATCTACGAAAGACAGATGACTACTAACCCTTAATGATGAAATTTACAAATATCACAAAGAGAGATTTGCAAAACCCATAGTTAAAGGATGGGCAAGACGAACTGCCCAGATGCTAAAATACCGTAGCAGAAGAAACATCTTCTCAGCTTAGGTGGAAGGGTTTGGTTTGGTTTGGAGCGCTACAGTCAACTTTTTGCTACACGAGGGCTAATTACACCGGGTTCTATAGTTTAAAGCCGATTCCGAACGGATACAAACACCCCTGCCGACAGTGGGAAACGAACCCACAGGATCTGAACCGAATGCCAGCGCCCTAGCCATTCGGGCATCACCTGGTTTAGGCAGAAAAGGGGGGAGATGATTTAGAAGTAGTAGTCAGAGAGAGCTTTTGACACTACTGGAAGATTCCATAACTACGACGGAAAAATATAACTATTATTTAAATTTCAGAGCTGTGAAAATTCAAATAGCAGCATTTGCAATTTATATATATATATATATATATATATATATATATATATATATATATATATATATATATATATATATATATATATATATATATATATATATATATTGTGGTTATACCAGTGGTTCTCAACCTAGCGGGACATGCCCCCCTGGGGAGGAGTGAGAAATTTTCAGGGAAGGAGGTTGGTTAAAAGAAAATAAGCTTATAACTTTTCTTAGTAACGTTAGTTACGTTTTTTAGACCAGGAGGGGGGGGGGGGCATAACCATAAGAAGTTTGAGAACCATTGGTTTAGACATCGTATCGTATTTTCAATAAATGGAAATACGATAATGATATATCAAGGAAATAATTCTATTATTGTGTCGAGTGTTCACAAGGCACCAAACAATATTATCAAAGAGAATAGAAAAATATAATTCCAACAATATTATCCAAGAATGACGAATCTGTCCCCACTTCAGACAAGAAAACATGAAGAATTGCTCGACTCCTGTTCTGCGTCAACTGCATCACACGCGCGGTATTCCCAACAATTGAAGAAAAAAAACACCCCTGCAGTATTCAGTATAGAATTTCGTATACACACACACACACACGTGGGCAAAAACGAATCTATCACACAGATGACTTCTTGACGCCCTCGCAATTTAGGAAATGATGAACGAGGAGTTACATAGAAAACTCTATGCTTTTAAAAGAGTGCTACGTATTATTGCTTACAAGATGCTATTTGTTATTTTTGAATTAGTTGTCAGAGGCAAGTGTTCGCGTGGCTTTTAAAGAGATAAGCTTTCGAGAAGAAAAAGATTTGAATTTAATGAGAGAAAAAAAAAAACTCTATAAGAAACATCTCTATAAAAAATTTTGGAGGGGATAAATATCAGAAGTAGAGCTTAACTTTAGAATGACTGATTGCCTAATTTTATTGACAGCAACATGTCTGGAAAAACTGATAGCACAAACATGACAATAACACTTTACGGTTAAACAAAAAAATTTTTAATCTCTCTTTCTAGAATCTTTTTTTTAATCTCTAAAAGATGATATAAAATGCATTGATAGCCACTGCAGTGCTATGTAGAAGAATCAGAAAATTACTACAGGTAGAATTGTTTAGATTGATGCAACTTTAACCACTAAAACTACTGTTTGGTAAATTAAAACATATCTTACACAAACAACTATAATTTATAAATTTTAGTCTACACGAAAGAATGATGTTTAATTTAAAAGACAATTTTGTCAACATAATAATCTATATTGTAATATGAACAAAATCATTTTTCCTCTTTTGGAGACTTAATTAAATAACTATATCTAGACACAATAATAGAATTATTTCCTTGATATATCATTATCGTATTTCCGTTTATTCGAAATACGATACGATGCCTAAACCAATGATAGTCAAACTTCTTACGGTTATAATTCTGAAATCCTATAGAACTAATTTCATTGAATAACTCCTAACTATTATATTGCGCGAGTGAAAAATATAGTATTTTAGTATTAATATGACAAAAGTGGGAAATAGTAAAAATAGGAAATAGTTTTTTTTTATATTAAAGAATTTTCATATTCTGCTACAGATAGACTAACATTTTAAAAATTTAATCAAAACAAGCACTTTATATACAATTTTTATGTAATTCATATATTTGCATTAATCCAAATAATCAATATCGTAAATTTACTATAGCATTTAATGTAAAAATATGAAAGTGACTGTTATATACCAGAAAATATAGGTGAGAGTTAAAATATATTTCATTTAGGGAAATTTTAGAATAACAACAATCTTAAAAGCACATAAAATGGTATAATTGCATAAAATATTATTTACCGTATAAAATTACATAAAATGCTTGGCTAATTTGATATATATATATATATATATATATATATATATATATATATATATATATCAGTAGCGCATCCAGGGGGTGCGCCAAGGGGCTCCGGCCCCCCCAAAGAAGTAGAAATTGCATTATGAATATTGAATTTGCATTATTAATATTTTTTATCCGTACAACTCGCCCCCCCCCCAAGATTAAATCCTGGGTGCGCGACTGATATATATATATATATATATATATATATATATATATATATATATATATATATTTTTATAGTAATAACGATATTCTTTTGAAACGCAAACTGAAAAGAAAAAAAAAATGTCAGTTTCGGAAGCTGATGTAATAAAATTTAAAAAAGGAAAAAAATAACAAGCAAATAGACAGAAACAAAAGAAGAAGAAGAAAGTGTTAACTGACAGAAAATGCGAACGCTAGACAGAAATACGGACGCTGGAGAATCACATATGGAAATCGTACCAAAGCGAAAGAGTAATCAACGTTCAGTTGCCAGTTCTAAGAAGAAAAGTAATTTTAAATTCACACAATCTAAAATTGCTCAGATTTCTTTCTAAAAAAAAGAAGAAACTTTGCAAGAATTCCAATAATCGATGTACGCGGCGAATTCAAACATCTGAAACGCCATTATTAGGAAGTAACCCGATTTTCGATGTATACATTTAAAAAATAAATAAATAAAGCCCAATGTGAGGTAAAAGACGGGAAAAAATTAACAAATCTCTACTCTAAAAGTCCCGAAACTTTTCACAAATAAATGTGTATATATATATATATATATATATATATATATATATATATATATAATTAAAAAAAAAAAAACTCAGTCAGTCAAATCCTTAATTTCTTAACTAGTTTATTTTACAATCTTATGTTTGGAGGTAACCAGAGAATTTAGTCATGTTAATGAATTTACATGTTTCGAGAAATACACTTTAAAAATAATCAAGGTTAAAAAATTCATCAATATTGAGCTATTTATTTATGAGAGTGTGTTTATCAAAGATAATGAAGTCCGATACGAATGAACTGAGGTATGTTTCCGTATATAAAATAAGAAGTAACTACAAAAGTAGCTAGCTGAAGAGTTTATTTCATTTTCAGTCAATAACCCTTCTTTGCGAAATAAATTTACAAAATGCTTGATAGAAAGATTTGAGTAAGTTCGGTCCCACATAAATTAAAAATCGACCACCCATAGCTTAAAGATTTGGGCTCGGTCAAAGATTTCTGGCAACGCATCTTAAAAATTGAGCCCTAGGTTCCCACTAACTTGCATAATTTCGATTACATTATTTATGAGAGTGTTTTATTCAAAGATAATATAATCCGATAAGAATGAACAGAGGTCTGTTAACGTATGCAAAATAGGAAGTAACTACAAAAGTAACTAGCTGAAGAGTTTATTTAGTTTTCACTCATTAGCCCTTCTTTGCGTAATAAATTCACAAAATGCTAGACACAGTTTTGAGTATGTTCGCGCCCATATAAATTAAAAATCACCCTCCCATGGTTTAAAGATTTGGGCTGGTATCTTCAAAACTGAGCCCTAGGTTCCCACTGACTTGCATAATTTCGATTATTATATTTATGAGAGTGTTTTATTCAAAGATAATGAAATCCGATAAGAATAAACTGAGGTCTGTTTCCGTATACAAAATAGGAAGTAACTACACTGCTCAAAACAATTAGGGGAGCACATGGTTTTAACGAAATTACGCAAATACTTACACCGATAAGTAACAAAAAATAAATCATCCATAATTTAAAACCTAGCAGGAAACAGAAGAAGAAAACTTCAAATGCAAATCAAAGTTCATGACGTCAAAAAGCAGAAAAAGAACATAAGGTCGGAAATCAGGATGTTGCAGAAACGTCTGTTTCACTGTCTAAACTGTGAAATTCGATTGCTCAGTTATTCTTTTTGAGAAAAGGTGACTTGAAAATGTCTCAACAACGTGATTTACCGGAATCCATGGCATGGCGTATTATAGGCAGACTCGAATCCGGGCAAACACAAGGTAGTGTCGCGGACGCTGTTGGAGTCGCCAGAAGTGTCGTTGCAAGGCTGTGGAATCGATTCCAAGAAACAGGGAATGTTAGACGTCGACCAGGGCAAGGTCGGCCACGCGCCACTACAGCAACTGATGACCGGTATATACTGTTAACAGCTCGTCGAAACAGAACAGACAATGCTACTCAGCTGCAAAGACAGTTGCTCTTGGCAACAGGACGAAGGGTGTCCAGCCAAACAGTACGTAATAGGCTTCATCAGGGAGGTCTCTATGCACGTAGGCCAATGGTCTGTATTCCGTCGACCTCATGCCACCGTGCGGCCCGAAGAAGATGGGCTGCTGAACATCGAGATTGAGAGCAACATGATTGGAGCCAAGTGCTGTTTACAGACGAGTCCCGATTCAGTCTGGAGTGTGACACCCGACGTGTTTTGGTATGGAGGGAAAGGGGCACTCGAAATAACTCCACATTCGTTCGTGAAAGGTCACAATACATACGAGCACGTTTTATGGTATGGGGTGGAATCAGCATAGGTGGACGTACGGACCTGCATATCATTCGGAATGGTATTTTGACGGCCCGAAGGTATGCAGACGAGATACTGAGGCCTCATGTCATACATTATGCTGCAGCCATTGGAGATTCCTTTGTTTTCCAGCATGATAATGCCAGACCGCATACGGCTCGTCTGGTGGAGAACATGCTTGAAGCTGAAACACTACAGCGTATGGAATGGCCAGCGTTCTCTCCTGACCTGAATCCAATCGAGCATGTTTGGGACACGCTCGGACGACGCATTGCTGCGAGACCAAGGCCTCCTTTTACTCTCCGAGACTTGGAGATTGCACTTCTTGACGAGTGGAACAGTATTCCCCAAAGTCTTATCGATAACATCATCGCATCCATGGAAAACAGGTGTGCAGCAATCTTAGCTGTTCGAGGACACCACACGCCATATTAAAAATGTTGCATCATTTCTAAGCAATACTTTTTTTTATCGTTTACATGTAACCAAATTGTTGCCCTAAATCATCTTTTCATGTTTCTTCCATATTTTCAAAGAATTAAAGCTTAATTACAAATTTTTTTACGTCTTTTTTTCTGTGTTGCGCATTGATACGCGTGTACTATCCATTTTATGCCAATACGTGGCTGTCTCGCACGGTTTTCTTAACTTCTTTGCTTGCTTCCCTAATTTTTTTCAGCAGTGTACAAAAGTAGCTAGCTGAAAAGTTCATTTCATTTTCACTCAATAGCCCTTCTTTGCGTAATAAATTTACAAAATGCTACGCAAAGTTTTGAGTAAGTTCGGGCCCCCATAAATTCAAAATCGACCACCGATTGTTAAAAGATTTGGGCTCCGTTAAAGATTTCTGGGCTCGTATCTGGAGAATTGAGCCCTAAGTTCCCACTAACTTCCATAATTTCGATTACTAATTTAAAAGAGTGTTTTAATTCAACGATAATGAAATCCAATAAGAATGAACTGAGGTCTGCTTCTGTATACAAAATAGGAAGTAACTACAAAAGTAGCTCACTGGAGAGTTTATTTAATATTCAGCCCATAGCCCTTCTTTGCGTAATAAATTCACAAAATGCTAGACACAAAGATTTGAGTCAGTTCGAGCCCACATAAATTAAAAATCGACCACCCATAGTTTACAGATTTCTGGGCTCGTATCTTGAGAATTGAGCCCTAGATTCCCACTAACTGGCATAAGTTCGATTACTATATTTATGAGAGTGTTTTATTAAAAGATAATGAAATCCGATAAGAATGAACTGAGATCTGTTTCCGTATACAAAATAGGAAGTAACTACAAAAGTACATGCTGAGGAGTTTATTTCATTTCGACCCAATAGCCCTTCTTTGCGCAATAAATTGACAAAATGCTTGACACAAAGTTTTGAGCAAATTCGGACCCCACATAAATAAAAAATCGACCACCCATGGTTTAAAGATTTGGGCTCGGTTAAAGATTTCAAGGCACGCATCTTAAAAACTGAGCCCTAGGTTCCTATTAACTTGCATAATTTCGATTACATTATTTATGAAAGTGTTTTATTCAAAGACGATGAAATCCGATAAGAATGAACTGAGATCTGTTTCCGGATACAAAATAGGAAGTAACTACAAAAGAAGCTAGCTAAAGAGTTTATTTAATTTTGAGTCAATAGCCCTCTGCGTAATAAATTCACAAAATGCTAAATAAAAGGTTTTGAGTAAGTTTGGGCCCACATAAATTAAAAATTGACCACCCATAGTTTAAAAATTTGGGCTCGGTAAAAGATTTCTGGGCTCGTATCTTTAAAATTGAGCCCTAAGTTCCCACTGACTCGCATAATTTCGATTACTAAAAGCAGAAAATTTTCCGACTTCAAATAAAATTTATACAGAAATATAACACTGCTTTCAAACAGAGTAAATAAATACGATACAAAGCTTGTCTTAAAGAATTAAATGCGCAACCCCATTTCCCCTATGACAAACAGGAAAAGATTTTATTATTAAATCCAAAACGCTATTCTTTTCTAAACTTTGGTAAAGCTATCTATTCTCCGTTTATGAGCTCTATCTATCATAGTTCTGAGAGCTATGTTCAAAAATGCCAATACCAGCGCTGGAGAATGCGAATTTATGAATATGCACTGGAACCTAATGAGGTAAGAGGGAAGAAAAATGCAGAAGATACGAGCTGAGGAAAGAAAAAAAATTTTTTGACAAGAGTCTGAGAACGAAAAGATGCAGCTAATGCCCCTGTCCATCGGATAAGGACAAAATTTCTGTTTAAATGAGTTTTGGAGATTTCTACCTTTTTTAATAAAATGAATTATTTTTAATGCGGCCTTTCATCCACCGAGCTATGATTTAGAAATTAGCACTTAGGAATTTGTGAAGAACGTCGGATGAAACAGCGGGAAAGGAAGATGAATTAGAGAATGGAATTTTTAAAATGTAGTCAAAATAAGTTGGAAAATTTAATGAGTATTAAATGATTTTTCGCTCTTGATAAAAATTTAATTAATATGCATTAATTATTAATTAATTATATTATTTGATCAAATTAATTTTTTCTGATTTATCAAAACTATATCTCGTGAAATATAAATTATTTATGTTAGTTTTTTTTGTCTGTTTGCTTGTGTTATTTTTTTTTTTTAAATATTTTAAATTATCAGCATCATTAATTTTGAATCATAGAATTATTTTGGAGAAATTTCAATATTTTTTTTTCAAAAAAAAAAAAGGTTTTTGTAGTCAGCTATATTAAGTTTCATTTTTAATCATTTTTTAAAGTAAATTTTTCCAGTTTTATTTTTGTTGAGTAAAGAGTGTTAAGTTCTGGATTCGGTCATAACCCCTTTAACACTAACATGTTTCTGTTTTATTTCACCTATCCCCAATTTTCCCTGATGAATAAAAATATTTAGGAGTGGAATTGGACTTAGCTTTCTGTAACCTGCAGTAGCCCTTGATTTTTCAAACATGCCTGGTTTGATAACTCATTTTAGCCCGTTTTGGACTTAACACCCTTCGCACTTCAAACACAGAATTAAGAGCTGTTTATTATTGTTCTATATTCTGTTAAGAACACATAACACATTCGAAACCCATCATAATTGGATCAGGCGGTTTAAGTCTTATAATCTTGGACTGGCAATGGCCATTTATATTTTTTCTTCTTTTTGTATCGTTCTGGTAATAAGAGAGATTTTCTAGAACTCATCCAGATAATGTTTATTATATGTGCAGCACAAAGGTCTTACAAATGATTTAAGGCGAACATCTGTGCAAGTCAGACTTCCAATAAAATACGAAAGAAAGAAAACATGTAAGGGAGAGATTTATTGTCATTTAATCTCAGCACACCAACATCTTTCACCGAAAACCAGTGAGAGGCCTTAATAGCGTATTGCAAGTGTTACTAGCGAGTTAAAAAAGATATTTAAAAAAAAAGATTATTGCTGGTGGATGCTAAGACCTGGATTCATTGTCAGCCAGGAGAGTCAAAACAAAAAATATAGTTCATACTTCTACATTCAGCAAAGACTTTAAGTTCCAAATAACAAAATAGAGAAAAAATATTGTTAGACGGGAAAAACTAATTATAAATAAGTAATCCTAAATAAATTTAGCGCATAACTTATATAAGTTACTCGCGTATATATATATATATATATATATATATATATATATATATATATATATATACAGTCGAACCTCCATATATCGAACTTCTATATATCGAAATTTTCTATATATCGAACTCTTAGCAAATCTCCATGTTCATTACATAGAAAAATTGTTTCTATATATCGAAAAAATCTCTATATATCGAAATTTTTTCAAGACAAATTGGGAGATTTTATTCCACTTTAGAATAAAAACTCCCAATTTTTGGCATTTGAAACAATACGTCGTGGACTTCAATTCGCCGAAAATATCCCTGATTAAGTTTTTAGTGGACTGAATAAATACGAACATTTCTTTGAACTTTCCACAAAACTGGCTGTTCAGCAAGATATTCGTAGCGTTTTTTTAAAGGTATGTAGTACTCAATAAATCGTTCATATTAATTCATTTTTTAGTTCTCAACTTTCATTTAATGGGATTCGCATATAAATTAGAAATGGAGTCTCGTATACGAAAATTAGCTTTAATTTTTCTTAGGAGAATTATGATAAAAATAAGCTCAATTCTATATATCGAATTTTTTTCCGGAAATTTGCTACCTCGATATATGGAGGTTCGACTATATATATATATATATATATAAGAAATTCAGCGAAGAATGATTTTAAACTCCTTAAAACTTGTAATTAAATATTTTAGGGAATTCAATTAAATGCTTTGGGAGGATGGATTAAATTAATTAACAGTAAAGCAACGATGAGTGAAAGCACATCAACCCATATAAAGCTCTAAATGTGATAAAATAATTAAAATACTTTAATTGCATATCTAGACAGGAAATAAATATAAAATCTAAACGATTTTTTTTTTCTATTTTACGGCGATTATTATGACAGGATAAAAATCTTAGAGTAACCTTCAACTGCTCTTAAACGTTGGTTTTTTTTTTATTACTAGTGACAAACAGCTTGAAGACCAAAAGATAAAACTATACAACGGGAAAAAATATAAGGAATGCGAAACAATTGCTAGTGCACACTGCGTTATCTTGAGGTTTTGGGCTGGAACATGCATTTCGGGGATTAGTGATAATATTTCGTGAAGAACTTGAAGAGTCTTTTTTTAAAAAATTCCAAGTGTTCATTTTAGTTTTATAATTCAAATCATTTGAAATTTTTCTCAGTTTGAATTTTGAAATTTATTAACTTATTCAGGCTTTCTTGTTAGGGACTTAGAATAGAGTACCAAGTACAACGTTAGTTGATTTCCAAATTGGGTATTTTCAAATTCGAGTATTTATAAAGATAGATATTATACGGCATCTTAAAATTCTCAAAAAATAAATAAATAAATAAAAATTAAACTGGCCAACATCTTCAAACGAATAACTAAAATTCTTCAAGCTGGGGAGCATTAGATGTGGTTGCCAATTCACGAATATAAAGATCACTGAATTCAAAATAAATGAGGAAATTCATATAAATAAAGAAATCCACAAAATAGAAAAGGGAATCGACTGAAATAGATAGGAAAATAAACAGAACAAATGGGGGAAACAACAGAATTTAAATCAGTTGATTCCACTATTTGCGGAAAAAAAACTTTCATTTGGCAATTGTCCATAGAAATAATCACTCCCAATGTTCATCAGCCTAAAGAAGGACTGTAATTATTAGTTCGCAACCAGTTGCCAATAAAGTGAATTAAAAAAAAAAGCTGTGTATATTTTTTTTAATCCATCACAAGTTTCTCGAAAATTATGCAGCTTAGGAATCTACTGCAAAAAAAAATCTTTATATTGTGTGTATATATATATATATATATATATATATATATACAGTCGAACCTCCATATATCGAAGTAGCAAATTGCGCGAAAAAAATTCGATATATAGAAATTTCGATATATAGAACTGAGCATTAGTCTTATCATAATTCTCCTAAAAAAAATTAAAGCTAATTTTCGTATACGAAACTCCTTTTCTAATTTATATGCGAATCCCATTAAATGAAAGTTGATAACTAAAAAATGAATTAATATGAAAGATTTATTGAGTACTACATACCTTTAAAAAACAATAATCCAGATAGTGGTTACAATGATCACAGTTACATTCTTTAAAAAAAACTATGAATATCTTGCTGAACAGTTAGTTTTGCTGAAAGTTCAAAGAAATGTTCGTATTTATTCAGTCCCCTAAAAACTTCATCAGGGACATTTTCCGCGAATTGAAGTCCACGACGTATTGTTTCAAATGCCAAAAATTGGGAGATTTTATTCTAAAGTGGAATAAAATCTCCCAATTTGTCTTGAAAAAAATTTCGATATATAGAAACAATTTTTCTATGTAATGAACATGGAGATTTGCTAAGAGTTCGATATATAGAAAATTTCGATATATAGAAGTTCGATATATGGAGGTTCGACTGTATATATATATATATATATATATATATATATATATATATATACGCGAGTAACTTATATAAGTTATGCGCTAAATTTATTTCTATGATTCAGACGTATTGCAATCTTAATCCAAGGGCAACAGTAAACTAAATCAAATGATCCATAGCATATACTTCGCATTAACTGAATTTACTGTGTAGTGTTATAAATGCAAATAATTTTTAAAGTATCATCATTGCGTCCAAGCAACAATAATAACCTTATATATTTGTACACGCAAATATAATCCTAGTCACGAGTCGTTTTAAAAATAGACTGGAATGCATCAGGATCACTCAACTGGACATTTTATGATATCACATTTTCCCTTTCTTTCGGTTTCTTTTGTTCATCTGAAAATGAAAACTTGGTGACAGCGAAAGTGCGGTCACGTGCTAATAAAAAAAAAGATCTTTTCATTAGTTGCTCGACCCCAGATCCTTATTCCGTGAGGCTCGTTTTTCAGTTAAAACGCTACTCAAATCTAACAGTAACTCCTTTTGTTTCGTTCAAGACCCACTTCAATCTTTTTTTTTCCCTTCTCTTCTTTCTCTCTCCTCCTTTCTTGCATCCTTCTCTGTGTCTGAGAAAAACAATATAGCAGCTGCTTTTGAGATGTTTTCTTTTGACTTTTATTTCCTCCGAAAGGTGCTGATTTGATACGCACACAGAAAAGGCTGGATTTGGAAATGAAGACAAATGTAAGCAGCACGTCTAAAATACTTGAATATCCAAAGGTAGGAAGGAAAAAAAAAGGACTTATTTTATTCCGATGCCAGTTTCTGTATAAACAGCAAATAATGTTAAAGCATACATAAGAAGTTTTTAATATCAGTACGACATTTAACATAAAATAAATTTATGTATTTAAGTTGCTAAGCCGACTTTTTGGGCAGTCCGTGAGAGAAAACTACTGCATCAATTTACTTCATTTTTGTCTTAAACGAAAGATTGTAAACTGTAGATTTGTCAAATTTGGTTTTTTGTAACCGCAATTTCTATTAATTAGCGATAATTTAAAATTAAAAATTGATTTGCTCAGTCGCATGTTTAAATCTATCTTTAGAAACTCACTGTTTCTGCGCATGCTCGGTGACATGTTTTACTGATAAACACGTTTATTCCGAGGAGTCTCTCTAGATCTCTCTCTGACATTTTTATGATAATTGTGTTTGTGAAATATAAGATTAAACCTCATGGAAATTGTTTATCTCGCGCTGTTTAATTAGCGATAATTTACAATTAAAAAAATTGCTTTCTGCGCATGCTCAGTGACATTTTAAAATCTGGATTTAGATACTCACTAAGCAAAAGGCAGCTTAAACACATTAATTTGTTTCTGCGCATTATTATGATTTTCAACATTTGGCAATGATGTGTTTAGTATAATTTGTGTATTAGTACATTTATTTACTATCTAGCCGTCATGTTTTGACGGGTATGAACTAGTTTTTCTTTAACTTTCATTAAATTACCATAAAATTTCGACTATAATACTCACCCTAGTATAATACGCATGCTTGATTTTGTGCGAAATTTTCGGAAAAAATTAAAATTCGACTATAATACGCACCCATAACTTTTCAATATTTTATTTAAAAATTGAACAAATATTTATTAACATAAATAAAATTTGTAATAAAAAGAAACGAAAACGTCAAATTCAGCAGAAAAAAACTTAAATTGTTAATTCAAAACAAACAATACTGTCAAATTTCCAGTCTTAACCATTTTCACTCGAATACAGCTCATCTATTATTGTTGCTTCCATGTCATAATTATTGTTGCTGTCGTAATATATAGCGTCATCATCATCCTCACTTGACGATACGAAACTGTGAGTTCCGTTTGTTTAAAAGGAATACCTGCTTTGTAAACGGGTGGATGAATCACGGAGTACAGATTCACACGCACCCGTGTTGCGACAATGTCTTACAGCTGCTGTACGTTCGTTTATCCAATGTTTAAAACTACGTTTTCTCTTTCTTTCTCTCTCTCTCTCTCATTTTTTTCTTTTTTTTTTTTTTTTTGTATTTTTGTACTCGACTCATTTTTGCAAACTAAAATGTGACAGAAAAGAGCGTATTGTATTCGAGATTTTACGGTAAATACACAATAAAATATTTGATACAACAAATCCATAAAAAACCAAGATTTCACAAAGGTTTAGAATAATATTCTTTTAAAAACAAGGGGATTCCTTTTACATCTATAGAGTTCTTATACACGATTTTGTAACAGAAATCCTGCAGTACCACAAACTGTTTTTTTTTTCGTAAATAAAAAATTATTTTTCAAAAGCCAGGAGAAATTTTACTACCTTCAATAGCTTTTATGTTCAGACAGTTTTTTAGTAAGAGAAAAAGCCAACTCATATTTAGTTGCAAAAAATTACTAAATAACTTTAAAAGAGGAGAAATGGCACATAAGACGAAAGCTATTGAAACACTAGAGTAGAAATACTAGACAATGTATTGGAAGGCACGTGTTATCATCGAGAATACAGGGCGCTATAAGTATTACATAACTTCAGAAAACATGAGATATAAGCTTATTGTTCGTATAAATAAACACAGCGGAGCATGGTATTTATCTTCACTAGAAAAGTAGAACGTGTAAAAAGTTTTAAAATAAAGACAGAAATGAAAATTGAGATAGTATTTTTGATAAATTGAGGCAACGAGTTTCAAAACTGTCCTTATCTACGATAAGAAATTTTTCGTATATTGCAAAAAAAAATTAGCAGACAGTCACATATACGAGGGTTATTCGGAAACTAAGGTCCGTTTACTTATAAAACAGAAAACATTACAGATTTTTTCAAAAAACTTTATTTTTTAAATTTCTTACATGTGTCTCTATTTTTCTACATAGTTTCCATATTTTTTTAAACATTTTTCATAACGTTCTAGAAGCTTCTGTATGCTTAAGTCGTAGACGTCTGCCGCCTGTGAGGATAACCAGTCTTGAACTGCTTCTTTCATCTCGTCATCTGTGGCGAATCTCTTGCCGCCGAGAAACTCTTTTAGGTAGCGGAATAAGTGAAAATCACTCGGCGACAAGTCTGGACTGTACGGTGGGTGGTCAATCTGTTCCCATCCAAAAGATCTGAACAGATTTTGGGTGTGAATGGCAGAATGGGGTCTGGCATTGTCATGCAGCAACAAAACTCCAGACATCAGAAGACCACGTCGCTTATTCTGTACTGCACGTCTAAGTTTAGTTAGGGTAGCGCAGTAAGCGGCTGTATTTATTCTTGTCCCTTGCTGCATAAACTCGACTAACAAGACCCCATGTCTATCCCAAAACACGGTTGCCATGACCTTGTGGTGAGATTGTCTGCTTGGCCTTGACTCTGACTGGTGATGTTGTGTGACGCCATTCCATTGAGTGACGTTTAGACTCTGGGGTTCTGTGAGAAACCCACGTATCGTCCCCTGTGACAATCGTCTCTAAAAATTGATCACCTTCTTTATGATATCGATACAAAAAATCAAGACCACAAGCCATTCTTTTCAGTTTGTGTTCCTCAGTAAGCAGACTGGGAACCCAACGTGCGCACAATCTGCGAAATTTCAACTTTCGGAAGCGATTTTGTGCAAAGTTGTTCTACCCACATTCGGAAATTCCAATGCTAAAGTTGAAATTGTGAATAGCCGGTCTTCACGAATCATTTCATCCACGGCATTGACCAAATCATCTGTGATCACTGATGGTCGACCTGAACGCGGTTCATCATGAGCATTTTCCCGTCCGTCCTTGAAAGCTCTCACCCACTCACCTTGAAAGCTCTGTTCAGATCTTTTGGATGGGAACAGATTGACCACCCACCGTACAGTCCAGACTTGTCGCCGAGTGATTTTCACTTATTCCGCTACCTAAAAGAGTTTCTCGGCGACAAGAGATTCGCCACAGATGACGAGGTGAAAGAAGCAGTTCAAGACTGGTTATCCTCACAGGCGGCAGACGTCTACGACTTAAGCATACAGAAGCTTGTAGAACGTTATGAAAATTTTTTTTAAAAATATGGAAACTATGTAGAAAAATAGAGACACATGTAAGGAATTTAAAAAATAAAGTTTTTTGAAAAAATCTGTAATGTTTTCTGTTTTATAAGTAAACGGACCTTAGTTTCCGAATAACCCTCGTATTAACATTAAACTAGTTGGTACCCGTCAAAACATGACGGCTAGATAGTAAATAAATGTACTGAGACACAAATTATACTCAACACATCATTGCCAAGTGTTGAAAATCATAATAATGCGCAGAAACAAATTAATGTGTTTAAATAGCCTTGTGCTTAGTGAGTATCTAAAGCCAGATTTAAAAATGTCACTGAGCATGCCCAGAATTTTTTTTTTTTTAAATTGTAAATGATCGCTAATTAAACAGTCCGAAATAAACAATTTCCACGAGGTTTAATCTTATATTTCACAACCATAATTATCATAATATTAAAAATGGCAGAGAGAGATCTAGAGGACTCCTCGGAATAGACGTGTTTATCATTGAAACATGTCACTATGCGCAGAAACAGCGAGTTTCAAAAGAAAGAATAATTACAAGATAAAAAGAACTTTTTATATACCACGTTTTTAAATTTTCTCTTGAATCATATAAACTGGACAATTATATGAATTATCCCACCAACTTGAAAGAAAATGATCAAATGCGTAATAAAGACAATTGTAAGAAATTTTCAAACAACAAAATTAACTGAAAATGAATTCAAATTCTGCTTAAAGATGGCTAAAAGTATTAAAAGAATGCATTGTCATCGTGTTCTGAGCTATTCTAAAAGTTTCAAAAGTCTAGCTAGTCGGGAAGTTAGTTAAAAATCGATTGCAAGATTTGTACTGGACAAACACACAAACAAGAAAGCGAGTTAATAAAAACATGGTAATAAGTTTATACGACGAAGCCCAAATGTGGAAGCTTAACAATTCCAACTGCACTTGATAGATTAATAATCGCTGATAATTAACCTATAAAGCGCAGAGCATGATATTAATGCAGATTTCAAGTTGTAACAAAAATTGAAATAAATCGCAAAATTATTCTCTTCAACTGTAAAAGTTGTAGGTCTTTAACCCCAAAAACATTTATTTCGAAAACGGATGCATCTCTACAAATCGAACAATAAAATCATCCGGAACCCAAAAATTATTATATTTAAACTTTTTTTTTATGAACGTAATACATATTTTCATCCAGAAATCTTTTCAGTTTACGTCCATGGGACACCTCTAATAATGACGCAATTTTCTGGGTCACTCCCGACAGCAAATTGAATTCCCTTCCAAAAGTGTCAAAAGCCGTGTTCCGCTTTATTGATAAAGAATGTGCATTGTTCGCCTATTTCAGGCGATTCTTCACAAATCTCTTTAGCTTTTTCCCCGGAAAAGTCACATCGGAATGTTAGGCAAAACAAAGCGAGCATTTGGCCGAGACACTCCTTAGTTCCGAAATGACGTTTATCATGTTAAACAAGATGAAAACTTTGGAGAAATTGAAAAGAAGTTTCGTTGTAAAGACAGCTGAATGCTTTTGAAACGAAGCCAATTATACCCCTACTTTTGATACATTTCTGCATCGAAAATTTATTTCTATCTCGGGAAAATAAGTCGCATAAAGTTATGTCTTGAATTTATATATTTTTTAAAAAACTCATATTCGGATAAATTGGTATAAAATGGTAGCATGTTTTTCAACAAGGAAATGGTAAAGTTTAAACACAGTAAGGGACTGAGTTATAAAAACCCAGTGTTTACATGCATGCACACACACACGTATTTATAAATATGTGTGTTTACATATAAAATCACAAACTTTGGGAAAACAAATACGAAATGCAGGTAAAATGTTCTCTCCAGATCAATTCAATAAATTTCTTTAACAAGGCATTCCAACTATTCACGCTAGCAGAGGTAGAGATTATTAAATCTCGAATTAAAGGATATGAAAGAAAGAAAAAAACAGCGGAATTTGAGCGGATAAATTGATTTATAACGAAAATAAAAGGACGTATACCATGCAGCTAAGGGATAATTTTTAACAACTTAATTACATAGTAATAAAACTAGTGTCTGGGTTATAAAACGTAGTTATGCATAATGTTGCATTTACAAACTCATCTTAGTTAAACATCGATATTTTTCACACACACACACACATATATATATATATATACACACACATACACGCACAGTGACGTAACTAGGCAGGGGCAACGGGGGCACCCGCCCAGGGCCCACTTGGAAGGGGGGGGGGGTGTTCCAAAACTTGTATTTGTTTTATTATTTTCCCAAACAACCTAATTAATTAAAGGACCGAAATGCAAATTCTTGCCCAGGGCACAGGAATGCCTAGTTATGGCACTGTATATATATATATATATATATATATATATATATATATATATATATATATATATATATATATATATATATATATATATATATATATATATACAGTCGAAGCCCGTTATAACAAACTTCAAGGGACCAAAGGTTTTGTTCGATTTATCCGGTGGTTCGCTATATCCGAACCGTTAAGAAAAATGCTAGAGTTCACAAAATGTATAACACATTAACATTAGTCGCAATGTGTATTCAGGAATGATGTATTAAAAAATGATAAAAATCTATTAAAATTATCATTAATGAATTAAATCGATTGCATTACACTGACACAATACTAATTAAATTACGTACAATAGTGGATTGGCGGGACCAAAATTTTCGTACGTTATATCCGTGAGTTCGTTATATACCGGGTTCGATATAACGGGGTTCGGCTGTACAGTAGTACCTAGGTACTCGTCGTTTAATTGGTTCCAGAAGGCACGACGATTACAGAACAAGTTTTTCCCGTAAGGAGTAATGTAAATTTAATTAATTCGTTATTGAAAACAATTTCACATTCTACTGGGCAATTAATAAATTGATGGGGTTGATTTTTCATAGAAAATCACTACACTAGACAGACATAATTTTAAAATAACACAGGGCAACAGTGGTTTTGGTGCCGGGGTATTTGGAGATGAGTTCATATGAATTTGATGCCCTGAATTTAAAAATGGAGTTAGTTTTTGCGTAGGAACTCAAATTTCTAAGATATATCATTTTAGTGAAATATTACGTTACACTATTTTAAGTTAAATCCATGGATCAAATTAAAAAACTAAACACGGTATTTTTTATTATTATTATATACTTTTTTAAATGTTAAAGGAACATAAAAATCATAGAGAATATTGCAGTAGTATTCGCTTTTTAGTTTGATTCAATGTACAGTTCCTGCATAGATTGTACAATAAATTATGGTAATAAAATGCTTTTTGTTGAGTTCAAGAAAACTTCACTAGACTTACCAAGTCTTTGTTAAGAAATGATGTGAAAATATTTTAATTTTTTTATGTTTTGTAAGCAATACTATGTAATTTTGTTACAAAACAAAGTAAGTATTCTTAGTTAAGGATTTTGCATTGTTTATTACCCATATTACCCGGATTTTCGATTGTCCGGATTGCTTATGGTCCCAGTTAGTCCGGATAAACGAGGTTTTAATGTATCTCAAAAATGTAGAGCTGATAAGAGAAAAACTGATTTCATATTTAGATTCAGAGCCCCAAATATAGCTAAAATCAGTTCTAAAATCCTAGGCACAAAAAAAAAGCAAAAATTTTTTTTTTTTTGTAACCCTGTGTAATAATTAGATTAAAATAAAATAAAATTTATCTTCTCTCAACCTGTACTGAAAGAAGCTGATGGCCTAATGGGATAGTGGTATTGTAAAGGGGGAGAGAAGTTATTGCTTGGAAGGGGAAGGGAGTCTTTTTCCAATAGAAAAAATTAGATGCTTGCACAGGGATTTTTTTTTTTTTTTTTTCTCATAACACCCCCGATTGCTGTTTTAACTCAGGGAGTTCACTACAAACCTATTAAGAGAAACTTGGTTCGGTCTATGTTTCAAAATGTTTCTAAAGTAAGACATTGTTTGATCACTAGAGAAGTCCCCATTTTAGCTTGCTAGAGCTTTTCAAGAGTATATACATAAATAACTACAAGATAAAAGGAACATTTTATATACCATGTTTTTCAATTTTCTGTTGAATCATATAAACTTGACAATTCTATGTATTAATAGATACTTTTTAAAACTTTTTTTGATGAATTATCCCATCAACTTGAAAGAAAATGAAGTTAATTGGAAGTTAACTTGCGTTTTTCGTTCCCGTCCCGGCCAACAGTGGCTCCAACAGTCTACAAAACAAAATTAAATGAAAATATCTGAAAATGAATTTAATTCTTCTTAAAGATGGCTAAAAGTATTAAAAGAATGCATTGTCATCGTGTTCTGAGCTATTCTAAAAGTTTCAAATGCCTAGCTAGTCGGGAAGTTAGTTAAAAATCGATTGCAAGATTTGTACGGGACAAACACACAAACAAACAAGAAAGCTAGTTAGTTAAAACATGATAATAAATCCACAGCAAAAGCACTGGATGAGAAGGAAAAAAAACATTCTGTTCATCATCAGTTCAGGACTTCAAATATAAATTTTAATTCGCGAATTTTAAATATCATAAAAATAAATCGGAGTGCACGAGCACGAATTGGTTCGTAACGAACATAAACGTAGTACTAGGGAAACTACTTGTTGTAATGCAACACTATACTAGAGATAATCCAAGTTTGACGAGAACTTCACCTAAGTAAAGTTTATGTACAGCTACACTAAATATTGAATTCGGGGCCTGATTTCAATAGTCTGCGTATGGACAGTTTGTATGGACGGTTTAAAGGTATTTAATAATAATTCGAGTTCAGTGTTTCTGAGGTTAAACTATGTATAGCTCACTGTTCCACATATTTACGATGCCCATGATTCTTTATTCTCGTAGTTAGATTTCGAAATTCATAACAAACGTTTATCTTAATCTGAATGGTTTCTTGTCTATCCATTGCGTTTAATTTTTAGTTTATCTACTTTTGGTATTATATAAAGTATGCCGAAAAAACTAACTGTGGTTACTCTAATTACAAAAAACAAGAATAAAACGCCAGAGAGTTTCCCATCATATCTGAATAGATAAAGGAAGACCGTTATTATTTTGTAAATTACTGTTTATCATTAAACCTCAGAATCATGCAGTGGAGAATGCAGAATTACTCATAGATCATTATGAGTAGATATGAACTGCGTGAGCAAATGAAAGAAAAACTATAGATCTGAACTGTTAATTACTTGATACTTCCAGAAATTCCGGAAAATAAATCTATATATACAAAACGGTTCCGTGACTGACTGACAGATAACGCACAGACCAAACCGCTGGACCTAAAGGGCTGAAATTTTGCATGACGATTCTTCTTATAGTGTAGGGGTGCACTAAGAAATACTTTTGAAAAATTCTTCTTAGATTTTTTTAAAATTAAATTTTTAAGCTGTTTTTGTATTTTTTTAAGTTTGTATTCAAAATCATAATCTGAGGGTTATAAAATTTATATCACGAGAAAGATCATAAAAATTACTTTAAAATGAAATCTTTTTCGAATCTCTACCTCCATTTTCTAATTTTTGGTGAATTTTTAAAGATTAATTTTTAGAATTTAATTTATTTAATGCTGATCACGAGATTTCTTTTCTTTTTGAGATACTTCAAATTAATTTTGCGTCACGAGCATAGGAAAGAAAAAAATTGACAAAATAAATATTAAAATACGGTAAAAGATAAAATTTAACCACTAGACTAATTGAGATGGAAGTTTTTTAAGAATTTAATTCAAATTAGTATGCTTTATGGATATTAAATTAAACCTATATGTAAAACTACAATATCCCCTTAAAGTATGCTCGCCATGACGATAAATAAGTCTCAAGGCCAAACTTTAAAATACGCTGGCGTACATTTAAGAGAAAATTGTTCCTCTAACGGCCAGTTTTACATAGCTTGCTCACGCGTAAGTTCGCGGACGAGCCTGATAATATTAGTTCCTCCTAGTGAAGAAACAAAAAAAATTGTTTATAAGGAAATCCTTTAAAAAGCCTTTTCATTGTAATTATCCTAAAATGTACTGAGTAGCGAAGCACGAGTATTCAGCTAGTAAATAAATAAAACTACAAACACACAGTGAACATTGCGTAACTGGACAAAAAGCTAAGTCAGGTCCATATATTGTTGAATTTGTAAGTGGTTCAGATGCCAATATACGTATGTGATTTTACCATACACCAACTATTTTCTTAAGTACTGAAGACAGTACAGATTTATAATTATATGAGCTTTCTGAACGTATTTTGAAACTAAATTTTTGTTTTTGTTTTAATGGTCATTTCAAGAAATGTTCTTCATTTTTGAGTTATCACTCTCTATCGGATTCGCAAGTTCCTTCGAATTTATTTTTATTCCATCATAAGACAGACTTCTCTTCCTCCTAATAAACGTATTTACAGACAAATAAGCTACTTTAAAAATACTTGATTTTATCTATCACTTAAAGAAATTTATTACAAAAGTACCATAAATATACAGTTTCCGGCAATATTCAGTCACACAGTGCATGTTGTTTTACATGCCTTCAAAAGAAATTTATTACAAAAGTACTAGAAATATACAGTTACCGGCAATATTCAGTCACACATTGCATGTTGTTTTATATGCCTTCAAAGGAAATTTATTACAAAAGTACCAGAAATATACAGTTACCGGCAATATTCAGTCACACATTGCATGTTGTTTTAGATGCCAAGTAAAATCTTCAAAAATAATTCCTTTCTATTTATTGGGAATGATACATCTCAGTTTTAATATTTCTTTTATTCTGAAAGCTATTTTTTTTTTTTTTACTAGATGTCCTTAAAAGATAAAAAGTTTGAACTTACTCGAGGTACGATATTCTAGGCATTTGTAGCGAAGAAAAACTTTTTTCCCCCCCAAAATGTGTCGTAAACCACAATAGTTTTCAATTGTATGTCAGTTATTTGCGTTCCATTTCTTTTCAGAACTCTTCATTTGGCTGTCTGAAATGTTTTTTCAGCAGAAATTTTCAGAGGGGGAAAAAAGAAAAAAAATGAAAAAGAGGATCGTATGGCTCTGAACTGGAAACATATTTTGGAAATTTCATCTTGTTTCACGGCAATTGTCCGGTATCGTCTTCAAGGAAGAAGTTTTTTTTTTTTTTTTTTGGTGTGTGTGTGTGTGTGTTTGTTTAATGTCTTTTTTTTCGAAAGACGGAAATTACTTATTTCATATTCTCTCTGATTTATGAAAAAGTTATTTCCTTTTGGAAGAAGTTTATTTAGGATTCTCTTTATCTATACATTAGTTTTAAAGCGTTCCCATGTTTTGCATAAATAACCGTATATTAAAACTGGAGGCAAAATAAAACTTGGGAACTGCCTCTCGTAGATAACAATAGCTTAATGAAACCATCTCAGCCGGTGGTTCCCAACTGGAGGTACGCGTACCACTACTGGTACGCTAGGGCATATGAGGCGGTACACAGAAGGGTTCAATAATAATAAGTACAACGGGCTTCTTAAAGATAAGCACTACTGAACAGAGATGCTCTGTGTGTTGTGACCGAAGCACCTTGACCGACAGTTTGTCAATTCAAGTCCATAACGGTTATTGGGTGAAGTGGTACGGCTCCTTTTTTAAAAGCACCACAAGTGTCGGCGTCCGACTTGGCTAAAGGACCGTTCCCATAATTTTGAAACGAGTCAATAAGAAATAAGCATAAGAAACAGCAAGTTTCTCATTAAGCGTTCTGATAGAAACGTTTGGGAAATTCTAATTGCCATTTGTTAATAACAATTACGTTTCAAAGGTTTTTTCTAGTTTTATGGATTTATTTTCTGTATTATGTTTTATTTACACTTGATTGCATTTTGTAAAGTTATTCATATGTGCATATAATTTATTTCACCCCCCTTTTAAAGAGTTTTTAGATAACCAGTGGTACGCCACTACCCTACAAAGGTGGAACTCGAGTATAAAAATGTTGGGAATCACTAATCTAAGCTCTATACACCTAAAAAAGAATCCATAAATAAGACAACTTAACAGTACGTAAAAGTCCAACATGGCAGTTGCGGATTAATCTCTGTGAGTTCAAAGCAACAATAGCTTTCATTTTCAATACCCGTGCAGCAATAATTTGAACCAAAAACTTTGGGGTTACATATGGTTAACGTATCGCAATGAATATTCCATCACTCCACGAGTATGATCTTCTTTACGACTGTTTGAGAGTGAAAAGTAGTTTTAATGCATTAAATATATTGTCATTTCCATATACGTCACAAGTACGTTTAAATCGGTGGAATACAAATCACACTTCACTCTTTAGACAGATGACGCCCGGTGGCGTAGTGGTTAAAAGCTTCAGGCTGCCACACCAGGCACAATACAGGGTTCGATCTTGCGACTGGGCAAGATCGACTCAGCCTTTCATCCCTTGAGTGGGTCCATAAAATGAGGAACGAACTCTGGGGTCCCGCGTCAGGTGGACCACCTGACCGAGACATGTTGTATGGCATCCCAAGCCCACGGTCAAGAAAGCGGAGATGGACACCACCGGCCTTGGTCCACACTGACTGCTGCGCCATCAGTTTAGTTTTGTCTTTAAAAAGAAAGAGTGATAAACAACAGACCTATAGAGGCATTTATGCACATCCAAATGTTAATAAAAGCGGTATTTCCACGGAATAGTGCTTCGTGCAAAAGCAGTTTGAGGAACAGGTTTAAAACAGAACAAAGAAATATATTTTCAAAGAATAAGGTGCATATTTTTTAAGAAACTGCGCAGAGGTTGGAAGAAATGATCTTTTGTGTTATTTACACTTCCAATACATTTTGTAAAGTTATTCATATGGGTATAGAATTTATTTGACCCCCCCCCCTTCTCAAACAGTTATAACATAACCAGTGGTACACAACTACTCTAGAAAGTTCTCAAGTATAGAAATGATGGGAATCACTCATCTAAGCTATAGACACCTAAAAAAGAATCCGTAAATGAGACAACAACACTTAAAAATCCCCCATGGCAGTTGCGGATTATCTCTGTTAACAGGAACTCAAATGTGCAAGAATAGTAAAAATGTGCCTTGTCATGTTATTTTCTTAATATTAATCATGATAATGCATTTTTGATTTTTATTCCTATAATTTTTGGTATGGCTGTAAAATTTTTTAACTTTCTTAAACACAAAAAAAAAAAAAAAGTTACAACAATTTTAGCATGGACTTTCTGTAAGCAAAACACAGGGGTGGTCTAGGAAGAACGCTACAATTTGAACTCCAATAACACCCAAACATTCAAGTGCAAAAAAATACAAATTAAATTTAATAATAAAAAATTAGAATACGTGATAGCATTGCATTTCGATTACAAAAGCCCTGTATGTAAAGGTTATTAATCTGTTAAATTAAAACATCATTTGAAGAGAAAAGGAAGAAAAAAAACATTCTGATGGTGAAAACTTTTGTTTCCTCCGTGTGTAACTTAATTCTCTTTGAAAGCCTTTAAAAAGTACGAACGTGCGGAAAATAACGAAAATGAAAATGTAATACAATCCTAAAAAGGAATTATTGTTTAACGTTTCATAAACAATGACTTACACGTTTCATTAATTTGCAAAATACTCAATGAAACAAAAATAGAAAAAAAAATGGAATAATACGTACACATATATATTGTTTCCGAAATCCGAGTCGAAACGTTAAAAGAGATCAAAGAAATCAGCAAGGGGAAAAAAAAAATAAATGAAAAGGGCGCGAAATAACAAAAGAAAAATTCCGCAACAGCACATTAAAGAAGGAAACGTTGAAATCGCTCGAGATAAAAATACCCGGAGGCTATATCTTGATAAAAAGATACACGTGCTTGCAATTCGTGGTGTCATCAGTTTTTCACTCATCGCATTCAATTTTTAAAGAACAAAAGGAAACATTCCAAAAACCCGGAGAAAAGATATTCTTGCAAAGTAGCTGAGTTAGCACGCATCCAAATCTTTGGTTGATGGAGTGGGGCTTAGGGCATCTTTCTAATAATTGTCAGCTCTCTAGACACTTAAAATTGACAGGGAGGAGGAAAAACTTGGCAGCGGGCTGCGAGGGAGAAATGCATTGAAAAAAATTGTTTTTAAAGTGGTTACTATGCGAGAAATTTACAAATAATGTTTTCAAAACGGTAAGGGTTATTCGCGTCTGAATGGGTCTAAATGCAAGAATTCAACAGGCGGAAGAGTCTGGAGCTGGCTAAATATTTGAGATGATAAGAAAAAAGTGAACCATCGAAAATGAGTAAACAAATTTGACTGCTATATACAAAAAGTATTTCTGCGTTAGGGCGAGTCAGTTTGAAGACAGGATAAAGATTAAAAGAATTCAGTAAGTAAATATAAGAAGCTCAATTAATTTTTTGAATATTTTCTGGGCCTAATATTTGTCGTCAAACGCTTTGAGGTATTTTTCCTCTATTATCATATTAATTTACATCTGAATTATCACATTGTGTCTTGATGCATTTTTCCTTATTCTTTTCAAACAAATGGAAGATCTAGAAATTGTTGGAATAGTTTTATTGTTGTAATGAATGGCAATATTATGCAAATGAATGCACAAATTATTACATGACAAACTTTATGAATATCGGCAAAAAATACTACTCACAAAATTTGTTTTTAGATTTATTTTATCCCCCCCCCCCTCCAAAGTTTCCAAACTTTTCTCCCAATCAAATTGGCGAAATTATAAGTAACTGTTGGAATACCCCCACCCCCAAATTCTCAGAAATGGTTTTTCGTCCGATGAAAATTTATTTATATCCTTTAGGGCAAGTATTTTGAAAGAAATAACTTTAAATTAGTTGTTATTTCAGTGGAAGAAGGGATGTGTAAAAAATGCTCCCTATTAAGAAGTAAAATGAGAAAGATGAGAATAACAAAGAAACAAACAAACAAACAAACAAACACACACACACACACGCACACGCACACACACACACACACACAGGGCAAGTTTTCTGGGGGGTACGCGGGGATATGGCGTATCCCTACTTTTTTTAAAAGTATTATTTTGGCTTAACTCTTAACTTAACCGAAATTTTAAGAAACTTACGAATCAATTTTTAATATGAAACAAAAAGTATTTTTTAATTGCGAGTTTTTTGTTCCCAGGTGACGTGACGTGAAAAATCACAGTACTAAAAGTACGCACCTTTATTTGAGAAAACGCCGTGTACCTACCTATTTTTTTTTTAGAAAACAAGCATTGTGTGTGTGTGTGTGTATATATATATATATATATATATATATATATATATATATATATATATATATATATATATGTACAGGTGGTTATCAAAATAATGGAAACACCTATCAATATTAGTGGTGTTTATGAATGAGCTTCGTATTCCTTAAAAAACAAGCCTGGACACCGGTATTTTTTATATAATATAGTGTAGGTATTAGCCTACTGTCAGGTAGCAGTAATGAAGCTTAGGGCATCGTGCTTTTGGGGGAAACAGCGTAAAATGTCAAACCTTGCAGACCTTGCGAAAAGGGAAAATTGTTGGAGCTCGTTTAAATTGAAGTATCTGTTACTGCAACCCCCAGGCTAATAGATGTTTTTCGAGCAATGGTATCGAAAGTCATCATAGCATAGAGAGAGCGCGGAAAAACATACTTTGCCAAACAGAATAATGGACGAAAGGGAGAGCTGAGTGAAAGAGACGGACGAGGTATTGAAGCGGATTGCGACATGAAGAAAGAAAACAACTGCAACCAAAATGACCGAAGAGCTCAATCTGCGTCCCCATGTTCCGGTATCAACCATTAAAGGTAAAACGGAACTTCCCAAACAAAGCATTTACGGAAAACTAGCTATTCCCAAGCCACTTGTAATTGATGCAGGTACAAAATATCGTCCACAGTGGTGCCACGGGCGCAAATCCTGGTCGAGTAATATGTCAAGAAACAGCATTTGGTTCGGCGAATCATTGTTCACATTGTTCCTTGCAACAGGACGTGCGTATATCTGGAGAACACCTACACAAGAGAAGATTCTGGCTGTCTCATCTCAACTGTCAATCATGGAGGTAGATCTATCAGGGTATGGGATGGCATCTCACGTTTTTCTTCAGGCCCTATTGCAGAGGTGGGGAACGCGCGGCTCCGTGATCTTCTCTTGCGGCCTTCATAAAACCTTGCACTTGTATTAATTAATATTTAATTATATAGATTACAACGATTTCCAAATCAATAGAATAAAATAAAGAACGGCATGAATGTATGTACAGTATCGGCCAAAATAAAGTTGACATTTTGTCGCTAAATGACATTTTGTCTAAAGTCGCTACAATTGTATATTTATCCAAATGAGCTTCGTTTACCTTGATTGTATGATACTTTAACTACACTTTATATGTTATTTAATGCTCAGAATTTCTTAGCAATACTATCAGACATGTTATATGATCTCTACACAAAAACTATTTTTTTACTATTATTGTTGTGACTGACTCCATGTACGTTAAAACTTATTATTTTTCTGAAAAAAAAAATAATAATAATTAATGATTAATGTTATAACAAGTTTTTATCCTTATGTGAATACAAAAATATTTTATATTGTAACTTTTTATGTCAAATAATAAATAAATAAGGACTTAATTTTTCTTGCTATTTTTCTATATAATGCACCAAATTGTTAAAACTAAATGTAACTATAATAATTTCATAAAAGTCACATTTATAGGTTCATCAACTTATGCGGCCTCCTTTATTACTACCTAATTTACATGTGGCCTCTAATGGTAAAAAGGTTCCCCACCTCTGCCCTATTGTAACCCTAAAAGGGAGATTGAATGGGAAGGACTATGTCGAAATTTTAGCTCACTAGTTCATCCTATGGTACAAACATCGCTAAATCTATCAAGTAGTGGTTTGAAGAGCATAAAAAAGAAGTCAAATATCTTATCTTGCCCAGTACAATTCCCCTCGACTATATATCATCCAACCACTGTGATCTGTATAAGCGGATAGAGCCAAGCATCGATATCCACCACAGCATCTCTACAAGAACTTTCCCGATTTTTCCCTGAAGAATGGTATAATATATTCTTAACCACTATTCATGACTTGTATTTTGATAACCACCTGTATATATATATATATATATATATATATATATATATATATATATATATATATATATATATATATATATATATATATATATATATATATATATATATGTATATATATCTGACATTTATTGACTAGGATAACTTTTTCTGTATAATTAATTTCGAAATTTTTTGTTTCTTTCTAGATATTTGCGTCTAGTGTAGTAAAAATATGCTAGCAATGGTTAAAGACAAACTTTTAACTTTTAGTAGAGAACCATCTAAAATTTTTTTAAAAGTAAGAACTTTTAAGAGAGCAGTGGACTTTTAAACGTGCAGCTAAATATATGTGCATGGTACTCATTAAAAATTATTTATATTTATACACCTGACCATTGCATATTCAATAAAAAAAATCCCATGATTAAACTAAACTTTTCTACACTTCATGTGTTGGAAATATTCAATACGCGCGCTCTTGGAACTATCATATTAATTTCAAACTGATACTATACACCATGTACACTATTAAATGAATTTTAGCAAACATAAGTATTTCATTGTGCAAAACATTTAAGTTTAAGGATATGCTGCTTTTAAAATGATAAAATTGTAAAAAATATTTTCAATACATTTGCACTAAAATTTTATCATAGTTGTTTGCGCTAAATATTGGTACCATACGAGTATCCAGGTCCTCAAAGAATCCATTGAAGATTAACATAATATAAAGTTCAGAGTCCACTATCCCTTAATTTTTGTTAAAAAAAAAAAAAAAAAAAACACCTCAGTTCAGTGAAGACGCAATATAAGAACATTATTCCTTATTTTTAATAGGAAAATTAGTATGCAAAATGTTTAATTAGTTTTTCTAATAAAATCCACTACACAACCAACTGTGCTTCGTTTTCGCCGCTTCGAAAAAGACTAGACACCTATTTAACTAACAAAAGCCCCTTTCTAAAGTGCTGACGCTGCAGATCACTTTCGATTGCAAATCTGCCGTATCATTTTATTTTTAGACCCCACTGCTCGCGACAAAAGAAGATGCCCCGCAGAGAAGATGAAGTGTAGAAATACGGAATCCTTTATAAATTTAGATTCCCCTTTTTCGTAAAAAGTTGATGACAGCGTTAATATTTATCACCCCCAAAATTATGATAGACAGGTACAGAGATGAAAATGAATGGGAATATCCAGATAGATATCTCTTAAGTGACCAGGCACCCTTAGCGGCTACATCAGCATTTACAGATTTTTTTGTCTCTCTGTAATAGATCTCTGATACGATACAAATAAATTTAAAATAAATCCAATTAATCGAACCAAATGAATCACAAAAACTATATAAAAATATAAAACAGAACGCTGAATACTCAAGTTAAACGGTTATAAAACAAACTGCAGTATTTTAATCTGGATAAAATAGCTATGAGAGTACAAAATGACCTGTTTGAATAATGCTATGAACTAAAACACTAAAAATAAAGAAAAATTATTTGCGTAGACTTCGTTAATTATTATGAAACGACCATTTAAAAAAAAATCTTACAGATGAATAATATATTTTTTAAGTACTGTAGTTTATTAGTATTAGTTATGTTTATTCTAGAAATATTTTGCATTAATTAATTTTTTGTTTCATTATGATAGTAATTTGCTTAATTACAGTGTGATAATTTTTCAAAAAGAGAATTATCAGGTGGGGAATGTTGAATAACCCCAACCTCCTCATTGGCTCGCCGGTGGACGGTGCTGTATCAATAATTGTTTTGTTACTTTTTTATGCGTAGTCAGAGTGTTCTTGGAGATCGAAAGTGTGAACTACCATGTTCTATCTGGGTTGAAAGATACCTACCACCATGTTCTGTTAGGGTTGAAAGATACCCCATCTAGCTATTAAATTCATTGATGTGGCACCTTTGATATTAAAGTAACATGGCAAATATAAAGTGTTTCATATGACTGAACTGATTCGAACCCATCAACGAGACATTCACAACAAACAAAACATTCCTTTGATCCTCATCTTATTTTAAGTAGAGGAGAAGGGGGGATTATGGACCCCCCTTTTGTTTTTGACTCACTGTGGTCATACTAAAGACTGATTTTCATATTTTGGGGCTCTAACCTCTTCTATAACTCATCATCTAAACATCCTTAAGTGGATTTGCCATTAAATCAAATTTTAAGATGTATACAATCACATAAGTGAAAAAAGTCAAAACTTGCAGGTGACCGAAAGTGGAGGGTAATATGGACCCCCATCTTATTTACCGAAAAAAATAATTTTTCTATCTAATAAACAGATGGAAACAAATAAGAGAAAAATTTTCAAATGAAAAAGTGAAAGAAAGATAATATATTATTAAACAGCTGGATCATCAAATATTATCTATATAAAAAAACTTCAATTTTGGCGACAAAAGTCGCAAATATAAAACTCAGCTTCGGCTCCGGTGCACACAGAATGAGTCCAGTGTAGACTCATCCCACAACGAATACAAAGTTCTATGTGTCATCTTTGAATGCACCTTCACAGAAGATGCACGATGCTTCTTGCTGGTCTGGGCCATCTCTGTAAACATATGGGCTTGTATCCACCCATAGCGATGAGCTCTTCCAATTGCTCTGGATGGGGCTCCATTCATAAGCTGACCCATTAAGATTTTACGAGGAAATATCATAATTGGTGGAAAATATGTTCCCCCAGCACTCATGCAGCAAACCACAGTTACCAGATAACCACGTTCCGCTGTAGACAGAGATCCCACCTGACGTTTTCTCTTCAACCCCATGACTTAAGAAACTTTTGACTGAACCACACTTAAACCAGTCACATCTACATTGAAGATTCTGGAATTGATTCCCTGAACACAAGCTCTCCAGCAAATAAAAATAACCCAGCACCTTTAATCAGCTTAAAATTATAGGTCTCGGTCTAATTAGCCCTTGTATAACAAAAGTTGACCGTAGCGCTCCAAACCAAAACCAAACTCTACTTTTTGTATAACCAAATCTACTGCTGGCTTATCCACTTGTGAAGCCAATAATCTCAAAGTTATTCTTGATACACCAAACACTCTGGCAGCCTCCTTTAGCCCCATTTCTCCGCATCTTAGCTTCTGGATAGCCTCAACCATTTTCACCCAATCCCAACTTCTTCTGCGCACTACAGCGTCCTTACTAGCGGGAGATTTCTTCTCAACTTTCATTCTTAGCTTCCAGAATAACCGAGAAGGATTACAAAACATGAAAATAAAATGTATCACAATGAAATCAACTGTGGAATTACATTTTCTCACGGAAACATTATTATTACATTATCGAAACCGGTTGTTGGTAATATGGGCCCGGGTCCATAATACCAGCACCCATGGGGTCCATATTTCAAACAACGCCATCTTGGAAACAAACTCATTTTTCACATTAGGAATTACATCGAATTTAATTTCAAACTAGCTCAATAGGAACTCCATTTCGTGTAGAATAAGGCACAGGAATCAGTTTTTACAAAACATAGTAGTAGATATGTAAAATATTCACTTTTACTTTTCTCAGAAAAAGTTTGAAGACTCGAAAAACAAACAATTGGCCACAGGACATCATTCGCGAGTGAACTGGGGTCAATGACCTTTACTATCCATTACAGCCACCTAGGGGGTCTACATCACAGCTATAATTAACGGCTGCACCTGCGCATAAGGCAAATATTAAGGGGATCCATAATAAATGCAGGGTCCATAATCCCACCTTCTCCTCTACTATAAATCTTCCTTAACTTCAATAAACTATTGCTATTTTTCGTAAGTTTGAAACCATTGAGGATTAATATATATATATATATATATATATATATATATATATATATATATATATATATATATATATATATATAAGTAAGATATATAAATATATCTTACTTATAGTATATATATATAAATAAGATCTTGTCTGTTTGTTTGTCCGCTATAGAATCATAGACTCTTTCACCCACCGGAACCAAATTCGGCACAGTTAATGTTTAGGACCCGAGATGTTTAGTCCATTAGTTATATTAAGGCATAAGAAAATTAATGAAATTATTTTTAAAGAATGATTGCCCGGGTAGCTATATAGATATAAAATTTTTCATGCTTTCCATAAAAAAAATACTGGGTATATCATTTCAGTAGAAACGCGCTAAGCGCATTCTGTCTGGCCAGATGAACATGAAGAGCGGGGGGTGCAGC
The DNA here is from genome assembly GCA_907164885.2 of Dolomedes plantarius. Classification (NCBI taxonomy): domain Eukaryota; kingdom Metazoa; phylum Arthropoda; class Arachnida; order Araneae; family Dolomedidae; genus Dolomedes; species Dolomedes plantarius. The sequence goes on along the minus strand of OU015495.1, from coordinate 84,529,581 downwards.
CCAGTTTTTTTTTTTTTTTTTTTTGATGGAATGCATGAAAAATTTTATATCTATATATCTACCCGGGCAACGCCGAGTAATAATGCTAGTATATATATATATATATATATATATATATACATATATATATATATATACACTCACACACACATATATATATATAGACATATATACATAAAACTACATGCATTTGTCATAAACAAATTATCAAAATTACACATGTATATTTAAGTTTTAAACGATTCCAACTCAGAAATAATATGAACGAATTCGTTGAGACCCTGGAAATTTTTTTAGCTACTTCTAAAAGAGATTAAAGAAATCCGAAGGATAGATATCACAAAACAGAACAGAACAGAACAGAAAAAAAAATGAAAAAAATGATTCGATGAATGTCATTCGAAACCTACCACTACCACCCTTCCTCCTAACCGCCAAAAAACGACCATAAGATCTGAAAAGAAAATTCGGGATTACATCCGGGTAGAGAGACCGTTAAGAAAGCGGAAAAGTTACTACAAGAAAATGATAGAACGTTTCGCTATCGAAGAGAAAACTCCGCATCTGGGGTCTGGCTAAGGAAAAAAAAATCGATTTTTCCGAAACCTCTCCGGAACGTTGTTTTTTTTTGGCCCCCTCCCCCCTTTTTTCTGCCGTATACTGGGAGAGATGCCAAATGTCATTCTAATAATATTCCACTACGATGTCTTACATTTAAAATTGAGAAAAAAATGAAAATGTAAAGAAGGAAAAAAAAAATGTCTGAAGAAATAGAGGTGCAAAGAAATTAAACTACGAAATATGATATGACCGGTCATCAAAAATGTACCCAGGAAAGAAATATTCTTTAAACTTTTTTTCTCTCCACTTTCAGGCAATACTTCTTTAATAGCTGGTATTCATATTTGGTACTCTCTTGACGTCACCCTTTTTTTTTTTTTTTTTTTTTTGGCTTGCAATAAATGTTGCCACTGTATGCGTGAAAAATTTGAATGGAGAAATGTTGTATGCAGTTGTATCATTTCTCTTCGCTGCCGCTCCGAATCTTTGCAAATGTAAAATATTCCTCTGAACTCAAAAAATAATAATAATAATATTAAATAAATAAATAAATGATAACAATTTTTTAAAGAAAATATAGATTACTTTATAAGACTTGTTATATTTTGGTACTTAAGAGTTGGGGAAAGAATGCAATTTCCTGCATAAAGATTCATTATTTTACAAGACTTGATATATTTTGGTACTTAAGAGTTAGGAAAAGAATACAAATTCCTGAATCAAGAATCAGAATTCAGAGCATTCCGATAAAAAAGAAAAAATTCCGATGAAATTGAAATAAATTCGTTATAGAATTACAATCTTCGTACTATAACTGTTTCGACAACAAGAATCCTTCGTTTCGAATGTGAAAGAGAAAGAATTGCCTCAGAAGATTTAAATTCACTCTTTGTCACACATGAATAAATAATAGACACACCAGTTCCAAAATTACTACAAAAATATAAAATATAAGTTCATTCATTTTTTACTTTTGGATATTGTTACGAATTTTACGAGTCTATGGTAATCTTGCCAAATATGAGAGTTATCGCCAAATTGGCGATGGATTTGGTGACATATTTTGGTCGCCAACTTGCCGACTAGATCTTTCTAGAAAGGTCTAGTGATATCTAGCTGGCTGACCGATAGAGGGCGCTTTTGAAGCCTATAAATATGCCTGACATTGGCATTGGATCTCAGTGAGTGATCTTTTCTGCTGAGAATTGAATGTATTGAAAGTGTGTTAGGCGTGATTTGAATTGAACACTCTGTTATCCTGACTTTTTAGAGTTTTCTACTGTATTGAAGACAGTTGTTACGTGTTTTCTGTTTGAATTTGTGTATGCGCCTGAAGAATTTACAGAATAATAAGTTTTATTTTGTGTGCACTTTCTGAAGAAATTTTATTCAATCCTATCGAACCCAGAAAAAGGAACAATATATATATTTTATGGCTAATGTTTAAAATACCAATGTAAGACAGTATTACATCACAGTCTCCACGCCATTCAGGAAGAGTAAAATTAGTGCGTTTTTCTAGTTATTCAATATATTTTTAATGACCCCTATGTAAAACACGTTTTAGCATCTTCTATCAAGATATTCGCTCATAAATGCATTACGGACTATACTCCTGGGTTAGGATTAAAAACAAACAGCAACAAACATTATATAATTTATATTTATAGTTACCAGCACACAAGATCATTTTTCTTTATTGACACTTTATTTTTTTCATGTATTTTTAATGAAAGCAAATGAAAAAAAAAATTCAGGTAGTCTCATTTAACGAAACTACCGCGGGTTATTAACGTAGGATTACTTATCGTTGCTTATCCCTCCCCCCCCCCTCTCCGTATTTTAGTACTTTTCTGTTTAACCGGTTACTGCTACTGGGTTTGGCGCACTACCAAAATTATAACTCGCGACGCAGGCCGAACACTTTTTTCTTACCGGAGGGCCGTTATTAAGGAACGTAATCCTACGTTAAAAAAAATTAAAAACGCTTTTTATAACATGTATTAACAAGTCCTAAAAGAATTATAAAAGTTGATATACCTATCCCAGGTAAAACGCGAAAAATTTTGTACGATGCTCTGCTTTTGGAAGTTATTTTCGCGGTTCTAAAATAACAGCTTTTTATATTTTTTATTTATTTATTATTATTTTTTAAACTTCTTAAAATTTATTTATTAATTTTTTTTTTATTTATTTTTTTTTATTTTATTTTTTTTTTTTGGGGGGGGGTTAGGTGCTTAAGGTGTGTCTGGCAAGAAAAGGAAAGATTAAGAGCCCTCGAAAAATTAAATTAGAGTAATTTTTAAGCACTCCGTGACAACCTAATTACAGTCACAGTTACATTGAAATAAATAAACAAATAACTATATATATATATATATATATATATATATATATATATATATATATATATATATATATATATATATACACACATACATATATATAGCATATTTTCGCGTACCTATACGCATGAATGAAGGCATGGGTAAGTATAATAAGACATTATGGCCCCAAAGTAAACTTTATAGAACCACTTAATAATACGTTACAATACCTCGGCATCAAAACAACATATAAATGAAGTCACTTAAAGTCACATTAAACTATCATTTTCTGAAAACCTCCGAACAAAAGCATCAACGTTAAAACCATCCACAAACAAACTATGAAACGCATTACGGATAAAAATCTCCAGGAATAACCTCTATCTATTGAATGACCCACAATGTACCCACGCTGGAATGTCGATGTCCCGGGGATATTATGTATCGAACACAAATTAAAGCGAAAACGTAATGACTCGCTCTGGACATAACTTCAGCGGCTTCCGCTCGCTTTCCATCGAAACCCCCGGCTTTCAAATTAAACAGTAATAAAGGTACATTACTTGCCCTGAAAGTAATCAAGGAGCTGGATTCATTCAAAATGAGAACCAAACTAGTTTTGGTAGGAAAATGCGACTGCGTGCGTTATGGTTTCATGTAAGAGAGAGCTAAACAAAACAGTTTTATTTATCTTTTAATGGAAGGGGCTTTAAGGAAAGTTTTAAAGAAAAAAAATTAATACAGTGACCATGTGTTTTGAAAAAGCTATTAAAAATTATGGTATAAAGTCAAGATAATATAAAAATGATAGTTATAGATATACAAATACATATAGCAGGGCCGGACAAAATTACGGCTCTCCGCCACTTTCATTGCGGCTGTTTTCGCTTTTTTAACGTAGGATTACGTTCCTCCATAACTTTCCGCGATAAAGCAAAATTTCAGACGTCCGTCGTCGCGAGTTATAATTTTGGCAGCGCGCTAAACCCAGTCTGTATCGCTTGGTCAAGCAGTAAAAAGTAAAACAGAAAAGAACCAAACTGCGTTAAAAAAATGAAAAAAAAGAGGTAAGCAACGATAAGTAATTGTACGTTAATAACCCGCGATAATTTCATTAGAAGAGACTACCTGAATTTTTCTTTTATGGTTCATGATTCAATGATCAATTTTACAAATACTTTATACAAGAATATTTCATAAGTTTTTCTCTGATTTTTTTTAAAATAAATTTTATTTCACACTTTTTTTTTTAGCTCAAATCAACATTTAACTGAATTGCTAAGAAGTGCAACAACTTAGTATTTGCATGATATGAATAATTTGGCTTAAAACTTAAAAGAAAAATAATTATTAAAGCTTAAAAATATTTCAGAATTAATAAGTATTAATTACTCAACGAAATGAAGAATGAAACATTTAATAAAAAATATTGGAGAAAACAACGCTTAAAATATCTTTTAAGTCAAAAATAGCCTTTTCCTATTTTGGGCTCTTCTAGGAATTCCCAAATTGTTCTTAACACTATTCATCTTGCCCACCCTTGATATATACGATAAACTTCATAAATTACCATACAAAAAATATTGTAACGAAAATTCCTTAAAGTTACTCCACTCTAAAATCGCAGACACTAAAAACCTCAAGATAAAGTATGGGACTCATATTTTAAATGAAATTTTAATAGCAGTGAAACTTCCCCAAGAAATACTTTAGGTTACGCTAATCCGAAATATAAAATTGTCCTAAATGAATGAACCTCGGTAGCACCCACATGGGAATGAAGCAACAACTCAAGATTATCATTCTCTCATCGCGGCAATCTTAAATGAGGAAACTAAATAAATGACTTTTCCCACAGTGAGTTCAGAACCGACGATAAATGGTGCGCCTCCCTCATATTCAGCGGACAATTTTAAAATTAAATTGTAATACGGGCGTGATTGAAATATATGAGTGCTTATATGGGACTAAACAGATAGATATAAGCAGATTGAGGAGTTGGTCACTTCTTTATTGTGAGCGGAACTAAAAAAAAAAAAAATCTCATGGAATATAAACATCTACAATATAATCTTGCTTTCGGTAATATACAATATTGCGCGAAAAACTTATAAAACAAATTAGACAGAAAGGACCGTTGTTGATGTTGTTGTTAATGCCCCCCTGGTTGGAGGTTCCATTCACCAGATCCTAATCGGCTATTGGGCTGAAAGGGGCGACTCCTTTTTTGAATTAGCACCACAAGAGTCGGAGTCCGACTTCGCTAAATGACCGTTCCCGTTATTTTGAACCGAGTCAAGTGGCAAGACAGGAACACTTGACCCCGCACCTCAAAAGGTAAATTTGAGAACTTGGAGGACATTGCAGTAGAGGACATATTTTACGTGCCCCGGTCACCATTAGTGAACACTGAGGTGGATTTGCAGTGACGAGCATCGAACCAGGGACGTTCAGATCACTGGCCCGCTGCTCTTGCCAACTTGGCCACCGCGCCAAGGAAGGACCGTAACAGTCACTATAAGTAACTGGCGGAAGCCAATGTTATTATCTTCCGATTAATGCTGACGGAAATTCATAAACAACGACTGTAAATAATCATTCAAGGCGAAACGACACAAGACAAGGTATCTTATTTCCACACACATATAGTTCAAGCAACTAGAACAGCATCGCAACGCTATTCTTAGCACGAAGCTAAAACAAATACAACCTTCTACTTTAATCCCAAACATAATTCTAAAGAAAAACAAACGTTACTACTAGTTGCCATTTCGTGAGTACCGATCTGTCAAAGTTCTAAATACATACAATTACATCGATTAGGACAGATATCTAGTGGCGGAAGATAAAATTCTAATCACTTTCAAACAGTACCTTAAAAGTAAATGGGATTTTAAAGGCCGATTCCTTAACTTTAAAGGCAAATATAGGTCTCTCCTTCAGAAGCAGAGATGCCTTAGGTACAATGGCACCCAGAAAGTGTTGCCGTTAGAAAAAAATCTTTTGTCGGGTAAAACTGCCTATTTTAGAAACAGAAAAAATTAGAAACCGTGAAGTAATGAGAAAATAAAAGAACAAGGAACATGTTCCTTATTCCTTTTTGGAACATGTTATGGAGGCAAGGAAAGGGAAGAAAGGTGCGTAACAAAATATTAAAATTTGTATATGATGACCTTCTAAGCTGAATTAATGTTAGGGACTAAACCGCTGACTTTAACAAAGTCATACAAATTTCGAGTTTGTTATACAGAAACTTTCAAAATAATCCAATTGCAAAAGGAAACTGGAAATATTGACACCCGTATCTTTAAAATAAACTTATGGTGTCAATTATATGAATCCGAGGCGACAGAAAACTTGGGAAATTCCCTTTTTTATCGCATTGCTCTTACGGTGTTTGTGATGTAACTTAAGAGCACTTCTGTTTGGCCAATGTAAGCTGCACTTATACGGAACTAAATAAATACTGAAGCAATTATCAAGTGGGAATAAAGTATCTTTCTACGAACGATTTTGAAGGGTATTAATGGCTTTGAAAATAACCTTAAAATTAATCTAGAAAGCAAATAGAATTATTTTTTATTAATGCGAAGAGAAAAACAGGCTACAAAAACATATTAAAGTGTAAAAAAAAATTTTAGCCGAAAAAGTCATTCTAGTTTTCTTAAAAAAAAAAAAAATCCTGATCCATAGTGGAAGTGCTATACAAGCAGCTAACGGTAAGAGATTTTGAGAATTTAATTTCATAGGTGAGCGTTGATGAATCAAAGAAAACCTGTTGAGAATAGCAAAAGTACGTGTAAAACACAAAGAATTTCTGTTATCGGGATCGATTAAATTATCAGTTTCCATATACAAAGAAGAAGTGAAAGAAACAGGTAAGTTTAGAAACTAACATAATAAAAAAAGAAAAGAATTATCACTTTTCTCTCCTCGAATAAACTGAATACACGGGACAAACACATAATACAAGAATAGATCTCACCTTCATTATCCTTATAATCTAATTTATCCACAAGAAAAGGAAAATATCTCCATTTCTGTTACTTTGCAAGAGTAAAAAGTTAAATTCTTTACTCTAAACACTTCTAAAGGCTATTCATGTTAAAAATATTAAATTATTTCCATAATTAGGGAATTATAAGCCAAAAATAAGCGTATCGCGTAACACTTTACTTTAATAACACTGCTAGATTTTTCACAGAAGTTCTTTTTTGAAAGGTAAGAAGTCCCCACAAAAATCACCCGGAATAACTTTCCATAATGAATCATCTTCTTTGCATCCACATGGGAGTGACGATGACATCTTTCGGATATTATTTATCACAAACCACGTAAACGAGAAACCATAATGGCTTGCTTTTTCTAGAGCGAATGAAAAATGAGACAACGGTTTAGTTCATCGCTTAACTTTTGAGGTAAATGGCAATGAGACACATCACCATCATCTAAAAGAAGAAAAAAAAAACACCTTAAAAACAGCATTCATGAGGCAGCAAATTTTCTAAGATGTCTTTTCATGTTTGTAAGGTTATAAAACAGAGAATATTGTTATTAAAGATAAAATTCTGATTTTGATACAATTCTTCTCAATATGCAGTCGGAGGAAAACGACAATTATTTAACAACTATTCTGATGTTGTATTTATTAAGCTGTCAGTCTCACAGCATAGCTTCTTAATATCGAACAAATGAATTCGCAAAAGAGAAAATAATTATGATTTTCGAAAACCGTGTAAGATAAAATAAAGAACTATATTTAGTTCGAAACACCGGGTGTAAAAAAAGTAATGAAACTACTATAAAAGTTCTGATATACAAACGTATGCACATAATATGCATTTTTATTGAGAAATTAGGTTCAAAATACGCAATTAATGAGTAAAATTAGTAAATATATTAGTGTATATATATATATATATATATATATATATATATATATATATATATATATATATATACACTCATGGACAAAAAAAATAGCGCACCAAGAAATAATTGCGGGATCGTAACGAAACTTGCAATGAAGGTACATGTCGGGGAGATATGCAAATGATTAGAAATGCAGCGTGATTGCGCATTACGTATAGCCGGTAGAGGGCGTTGAACATCGTACTCTGTGGAGTATAAAACAGGTAACCAAAGCTTGTTTGAGTGTGCTGAATCATTTACAAAGGAAGAGCTGAGATAGACATGCCATTACGCCGTGTTCGAAGACAATATAAGCAGTTGTCGCAGTTTGAGAGGGGGAGAATCGTCGGGATGATGGAAGCTGGGTGGTCAGCTAGGCGAGTAGCTCATTAATTAGGCCGCTCTGATTGTTTTGTGAGGAGGTGTTGGGACCAGTGGACCCAAGAGATGTCATGTACACGAAGACCAGGGTCAGGACGCCCTCGACAGACCAGTCGTCGAGAAGACCGCCACATCGTAAGAAATGCACGCGTACAGCCAACTGCTTCATCGGCCGCCATCCAGGCACAGGTAGCACCTTCACTAGGGGCCTCTGTGTCTTCTCGAACCATACGAAGGCGCCTGGCTGAAGGACAGTTGGTATCGCGGCGCCCATTACGTGTGCTGCCCTTGACGCCCACCCATCGACGCCTCCGTTTGGAGTTTTGCCGCGCACGAGGAAACTGGACTGCAGCGGAATGGAACCAGGTCGTCTTTAGCGACGAATCCAGATTCAATCTCGGCAGTGATGACAATCGTGTTCGTGTGTGGAGAGCCCGTGGTGAACGCTTCAATCCTGCCTTTGCTGTACAGCGACACATCGCTCCCACAGCTGGTGTGATGGTATGGGGTGCCATTGCCTACAATACACAGTCACCCCTAGTATTGTTACGTGGCACCACGACAGCCCAGCGGTATGCTCATGAAATCCTGCAACCACATGTGTTGCCACTCATGCAACGGCTCCCAGGAGCCATTTTTCAACAAGACAATGCTCGGCCTCATACGGCAAGGGTGTCACAAGACTGTCTCCGCACTGTTACTACCCTTCCTTGGCCTGCCAGATCCCCAGATTTGTCTCCAATCGAGCATATCTGGAATCATTTGGGACGACGAGTTGGGCATCCCACGAGTTTGGACGAACTAGAGGCAAGGTTACAGCAAATATGGAACGAAATGTCTCAAGACATCATACAGAACTTGTATGACTCAATGCCCGATCGTATCGCATCGTGCATTCGCGCTAGAGGGGGTCCAACGGAGTATTAACTCCTCCATTCTTTTGCCTTTTTCTCTGAAATAAATTATCCTTTTTCTTTGATTTTCTTATCATTTACTTATATCAAAGTAGTCATTACGTATGTAAAATTTCGTTTCATTTTGACGACTCCTTCTTGGTGCGCTAATTTTTTTGTCCATGAGTGTATATATATATATATATATATATATATATATATATATATATATATATATATATATATAAAACAGTTCCGTAACTGACTCATTCATTCACTGACTGACTGACTGACATACAACGCACAGACCAAACCGCTGGACCTAAAGGGCTGAAATTTTGCATGGCGATTCTTCTAATAGTGTAGGGGTGCACTAAGAAAGATTTTTGAAAAATTCTTCTTAGATTTTTTTAAATTAAATTTTTAAGCTGTTTTTGCAACTTTTTTTACGTTTGCATTTAAAATAATACATTGAGGGTTATAAAATTTATATCACGAGAAAGATCATAAAATTTCCTTCAAAATGAAATTTTTTTCGAATTTTTACCTCCATTTCCTGATTTTTGGTGAATTTTTAAAGATTAATTTTTAGAATTTAATTTATTATATGATGATCACGTGATTTCTTTTTCTGGTACTTTCAATAAATTTATCGTCACGTGCGTAACAGCTAAATAGACAAAAAAAATATTTTTTTCTCTTTCTAATGCAGCAGACGATGCAAAAAAATGCATATCCCTTACGATTTTTTTATAAATATATATATATATAGATAGATATATATTTTATATCAATTGTATACATTGATCATCGCATTTATTATAAATATATATATTTATTTTTTGGCATAAATTGCATACGTTGACCGTTGTATTTAATTTGAATGTACTCCGTAGCGAAGCGCGGGTTTTCAGCTAGTATATATATGTACACCTGAAAAATAATCCGCTAGTAAAACTAAAACATAATGGAATCAATTGATAGAAAAAAAGGGAAGAAAGAAAGACAGAAAGTAATCAGAAATACAAGAATTTTTATTTAAAAAAAAAGGAAAGAAAGAGTCTTTTAAGCTATCCTGTTTCGAATACGAAGTTCATTTGGAGATGAGACATAAAGAAAAGAATTATTTGTCACATATCTATTTACGGTGACACTAACAAAGGAAAGGTAATTGTAGTAAAAAAAAAAATGATCGTATTAATAATGTAGACTCATAATGCAGACGTGACATTAATGCATGGAATTAGATTAGCATTTCGTTACTATTAAAATAGCACGGAGAAAAAATATCAAGGGTGTCAATACCCAGCTCAGACGCGCCGTTCACCCGAATATAAAAGAGGTAAAAGAAGGGTGCAATAACAATTCCTTGTACAGCCAGAACGACTCATTGAATACTGAATATTTTTACATTAAATTTTATACTGCTCATCAGAGTGGCTTTTCATGTGCAAATTCCCAAAAACTCACGGTGACAATTGTTATGTATCCAAAGGGAAAAATCCTTTGGTGCGATGAGAGAGAATAACATATTCCCTCTTGCCTCTTAGCTTCAATAGCAGACATCAATAAAGGCATTTTTGTATTGGCCTGGCGACGCAATGCAGAAATTCGGTTTTGAAAGGAAGCCTTGGCACGGGTAAAACTAAACAAACTGCTTGGCTTAAACTTTCTCGATTTTTTTTTAAAAACTAAATGTAATCACAATGTTGTATTCGCTTTATCAATGGTTGCTACATTTCAAAACTTTACGTACTGCTTAAGAATGTAATATTCTAACCATATTATAATTAGACGATATTGTAAATTTTACACAAACATATATTTTTCGTTGCAGGGGCCTAAATTTTAAAACAATAGAATCAAGGATAGATTACTAAATGTATATTACATAAATGTTTCACGTTTTCATGCAACAGGTGTTTGCAGTCGATATTTACTCCGATTTTAAAAGACATGGTTACATGCCCTGACAAGTCATTCCGTAATAGGGCTATTAAATTACATTCTTTTACCAGAAATTTCATATTATTGCCAGACACCAGCTGTTAAAAGACAATGATTCGATTAAATTAAAATTCAAGTATTCAATCCTCATTCTAACTCTTGACAGATATGGGACCAAAATCCTCAATCGATTTGAAGACTAATGGCTTACAGTTTCTTCAATATGTACAAACCTCATATCAAATAAAAAAGACAAAGATGATGTCCGAACTTGACTAACCTGATATATATATATATATATATATATATATATATATATATATATATATATATTTATTTATTAGGAAAAAATTACCATAGTTAAAACCATTTATTTATACACATATTACTCTGTTGTTAGTGAGTGGGTCTGGCCTATTAGTATATATATATATATATATATATATATATATATATATATATATATATATATATATATATATATATATATATAGAGAGAGAGAGAGAGAGAGAGAGAGAGAGAGAGAGACAGAGAAGGGGGAAAGGAATATACATTGCGTACGTAATATAACCCAGCATTATGAAAACAAACACAGAAAATAGAAAGGAAAAAAAAATATGATGCGATACATGTCAGTATAACGCCTTAAACATTTTATTATCATATGTTGTTGCTTCTTAATGCTTAACAGGACTGAGTCATTTCAAAAGAAAAGTAATAATACATCCTAAAACAGAATATAAGATCATTTCTTCTTTGGCAGATATCCAAGTGAATTTTTCTCTCAGCGAAAAGAGCGAGTGGAGAAAGAACATGCCTACTGCTTTCGTCTACATTATAAATATTTCCTTCCATTTTCGTAATTCCTTCTATTTCGATCTGAACATTATCTGATGCAAAAAAGGAAAATATAGCAGTAGATTTATAATCGATGTATAGAGAAATGTATAATAAAAATTGACCATTAAGAAAAATATGGATTTAATTCTTGAAAGGCAGACAACGAAAATTTATAATTAGAAAATAGGGAATACTGGGGAATATATATATATATATATGTAACATGGGAGACAGATCGTAGACTCAGAAGATATCTAGTCTCCCATGCTACGGTGAGGAGATGCTGTTATGCTCCAAACAAAATTATTTCATAATTAAAGACGACTAATACGACCTTTTTACGGGAACATTTTTATTCACTATACCGACCGATCCGTCGGTATGGATGCAGCAAGTGAAAATACAGGAATCCGTCCTACTTCCGGGTAACAAGTATTATATAAACTTCAGTCCATCACGTGATTAAAGGGTGTGTCTTAATAGTTGATTGGTTTAAAGCTGTTGTTGATGTGCAGAACTGATTTAAACTTGTACTGACGCCACACAGCGTCTCTTTAGTTAAAAAAGACAGCCATCTTGAATGATTTTGCCTAAGGCTGTAATAATGGAATTTAACGCGAATGGCCAAAGGGAATTAAATAGTTTAAGGGATTAAAAAAGGGTTTGTAATTTGGAATAGTAAAGTGAGGAATCAACAGTTTTTAAATGCTAACAGTGTTAATTAAGAAAGTACTAGTTTTTTTAATATTATATATATATATATATATATATATATATATATATATATATATATATATATATAAACTTCTCTAGCCGGTCAACGCTCAAACCGGTCCTTTTTTTTCGGAACCATTATTGGTCGCCATAGATAACTTTCACTGTGTGTGTGTGCGAATGAATGAATGTTTGTTTGTTTGTGTATGTATATATATATATATATATATATATATATATATATATATATATATATATATATTTATATATATATATATATATATATATATAAATATATATATATATATATATACAGACATACATGCAAACATTATACACACACACACACACATATCTCTATCTATCTATCTATATATATATATATATATATATATATATCGTTCTCCGAATCATCGTTTTCCCGTATGTGTCGCTTATTTCTCCCCAGTCCCAACAATCATATTGATTTATGTTCCCGCATCTATCGTTTCCCCGCATTTATAGTTTAGTTCAGTCGGTCCCTTGAAAAGCGATAGATCGAAACTCCACTGTATATACATATACAAACATGCAGAATTTACTTTTGTACTGCATACTTATGTGGTTTAATTCCTCCCCCTCCTACTTTCCAGAAAACTTTTCCATTTCTTTTAAAAAAAGATATTTTCAGTATCATTCGTTCTTAAATGCTCATAGATTTACGATAAGGCTACGATAAACCCTCATCGTGAGTTGGGTGCCAAAACTGGCCAATAGCGGTGGTTCTAGAGAATTTTATATGCAATCACTATAGCAGTTAAAAAGCAGTATAGCCTGCGATACAAAAATTTTAAAATAATGAAAAGATTCTTTAGAGATGATACGCAAACATACAGAAATAATTTTGCTATGAGTTAATTAATCCTGTAAAATCTACCATTCACTGTTTTCTCTGTAAGGTTTTTATTTTTCTATAAGTACATTCCCAGATACATAAGAATGAAGAATTCGACAGAATTCTTCCATCATGAAATGTCTGTCAGTAAAATTATCCTCAATCATAGACGGAATAATTGCTAAACTTTCTAGATGGCGGGGAAATTCCGCGAAAAAGAAATGATGGCAGTAAAAATTTCACAGCGGGATAATGACACACGCAATAAAATATATTGACTAAAAAACCGAAAAAATGGAGGGAAATTACAAAAGGAAGACCCCCTCCACATTTTAAAAATAGAATAGAATTCGGAGGCAGTTAGAACTGGATTTTTCACAATGAACCTTCACAAAAATGATTTTGAAAATAACCAAGTCCTAATTAACTCGCAAACCCACAAATAGGGCTTGGGGGAAAAAATGGAGTGGATGCTAAAAATGCTGTTTCGAGGAGCAATGAAGATGAGCAGCAAGAATAACTCGAGGGAAACATTTTGTTTCTATATTTGAAGTAATATTTCATCACACTGCTCGCTTTAAAAGAAGAAGCGTCAATTTTAACTATCGGGTTTGCTCACATATGGTGAAAAGAGATGGCAGAAAAAAATGTCTCAGAAATCCATTCTCTTTTTCATATACATGCCCGTAAATGCTTAGGCAAATAACGGTCAAAATAATTATGAAATCATTCATACAGTTTTAGATTATGGGATGTATATTTTAATAAACGAAAGGAAACATTGTGTATCAATGAACGCAATATACAACAATAAAATATTAAAAGTAGTAAAGATTAGAAACGTGATTATGTGACAGGGGAGAAGTTTAAAAATATTCATGAATACGCACCACCAAATCCAACAATAAAAAATGTCTATAATATCAACAAAAGTATGTCTAGTACAGAAACAAAGAAATTTAAAATTATTCAAACACCACCAGTTGTACGCATACCAGTTGAGAACTACTGCTATATAGCGATTTATTTATCTAGCTGTTGAGAACGACTGATTTATAGCACTTTATTCATCGAGATAGAAAGGTTTGCTCTACCTATAAAAACAGTGAAAATGCTTGAGCTGTTTTGTTACACAAGTCATAATAGCACTAAAGTGTAACAACTTTCCACGTTCACATGTTGAAAATATCTATAAATATTTTTGCCCCATTTAAGAATAAAAATAAAGTTTTAAAGTAAGATTCGACTATTTATTTATTTATTTTATTCTTTGATACTCAAAGTTATAATTGCAACAATAAGAAAATAGCTACATACAGCTAAAACATCAAAAAAACGGTAGACTTGCTACAAGAAGAAAAAAGTTGTAAATATTGATAAAAAAATAACTGATATTAATAAAATTCAGTTATTCATATTCAATTAAAGTGAGTTCATTAATTCCTGGATAGTTAAAGATCATACAGAGATTGCTAGTTTTCAAAAATACTATGACAACTGTTTTGTGGTTAGCGGTTCTTCAGCATAAATATCAGTAAAAGAGGGTATAGATAGATTACAGCAAATTACATACCAAAACGAATACTTATACTAACATCTTAAATCCATATAGAGAATTACTATAAAATACGATTGACGCCTACGCATACCTATTTAAATCAATCAAGCAATATGTACAAACTACGTGTATCAAAACGTTTAAATAACAGCATATGTTAAATATACCAAACCAGTCATCTTATACTAAATTAAATCTGTAAACAAGTAAGCTTACCTTGGTCGTCAATGGAAAAGAATCCCATTCCGTCACCGTCTAGTATAGAATATGTAAATTTGCTATTCATTCCTGGGGGATCTGCGTCATGTGCAGTTACTGTCGTCACTAAAGTACCCTTCGGTTGGTTTTCAGCTACAGAGCCAACAACGACAACGTCATCAAACATAGGTGGGTACATATTTTCATTGACATCCTCAACTTCAACGACAAGTGCAGCCTGTGATTCAAGAGGTGGGTCTCCGCCATCTCTCGCAGTGATTGTCACATTGTACAGTTGAGTGGTTTCGAAGTCAAGGGCTTTAGCTAATCTTACAACTCCCATCAATGGATCGATAGAGAAAGAATCGTCTCCCGAGAGAGCGTAAGTTATTTTCCCACCTTCATCAAGATCCGGATCATTGGCTACCATCACAATGACAACAACACCTAAGGGTAAGTCTTCCCGCACTTTCACCCAGTACTGTTTGAGACTGAAGAAAGGTGCATTGTCATTGACATCCAACACTCTAATATTAACAACAGTAGTTGATGATAGGGGGTTGTCCAACGAGCCATCCATTACACGAGCTTTCAACTGATACGAGTCAGTTCGTTCACGATCAAGATTGCCATAGACAGTGAGCAGACCAGTTGTCGAATCAATATGAAACTCTTCACTATCAGTTTCTAAGTGGAAACTTAAAACAGAATTGACACCTTCATCTTTATCATTTGCTCGCAAACGAACTATACTAGTTCCATTTTTTGCATTTTCAGTTATAACAAAATTATATGAACTCTTCTCAAAAACAGGCTGATTATCATTCACGTCTTCCACATGCACAATGAGAGATCTGGAGGCAGATCGTTGAGGATTCCCTAAGTCATAGGCCGATATGTTTAAATTATATTCCGATATGAACTCTCTATCTAATTCTGACTGAACATAAAGTTTACCGGTTTGCATATCTATTCGAAATGAGCTGTATTCGTCGCCTGATGTAATGACATAAACCAATAATCCACTATAACCTTTGTCTTTATCTCTGGCTTTGACAGAAGCAACTTCCGACCCAACAGGTAAACTTTCATTTATCCACACTTCAGTAGGCAGGCCTAAAGGAAATTCTGGAGCATACTTATTGCCAGAAAAACTGGTTGGTGTAGGTTCAGTTATATCATTATTTCTATTATTTGCTTTGGCGAGATTCAACTGCTTCTTATAACGATCTGTTACCCCAACATCCCGACATTCCATCAATGCTCCTCTATCGGCGAGTCTTTGATTACTTCCACTGCTAGTAACCTTTAAGTTTATAGACATAACATCAGCGAAATGGGTACCATCTGTAGCAGAAACATTAATAGTTCTTTCACGTATATTCAATTTACTCAAATCGCACGTAATCCTAAGCACGCCAGATGTAGGTTCTAACTTAAAACAAGGATCATCGTTCGATGGTACCATTCGGTACTTAACTGTGCTTCCGCTATCAAAATCAATGGCCGAAAGGGTAATTATTTCTGTGTTTATCGGTGCAGACTGCGAAACATAACCCTTGCATCCAACTTTTTCAAACAGAGGACGATGATCGTTTACATCTCTTAGGCGAACTTTTAGAGTCATTTCTGCCTGACGCCTATAGGGCGTTCCCCAGTCTGAAGCTCTAACTTTTAAGATATATTCTCTTCTCATTGTTTCGTAATCCAATATTTCCGTTGCTCGAATTTCCCCGGTGAAAGGATCCATGGTGAAAGGAACATGATTCAAATTCGCAAGACTGTATGTGAGATAACCGTTATCACCTTCGTCTTTATCAATTGCATATGCAGTATATACAATACTACCAGCTGGTTTGTTTTCATCAAAAACGACAGAATCTTGAGTACTGTTAAACACTGGATCATTATCATTATTATCAAGAACTCTTATATTGACTATTGCAGTACTCTTCCTTTTCTGTCCTCGGGCTGACGGATCAAAAGCACTAACAGTTAGAGAATAATAAGGTTTAGTTTCTTTATCCAATGGTGTCGCAAGTGTTAAAAGTCCAGATTTACTATGAACGGCGAAAGTACCATTAGAATTACCACTTTCTATTCTATAAACAATTGGTCTTCCTTCCTGCGCTGAAGTTTTTAAATGAAGGACTCTATATCCAGGAGGGGAAATTTCCTGAAGCTCCACATCATAATCTGCTTGAGAGAAAGTTGGTGTGGTATCAGACATATCTGCTAGGCGAACAGTTACTCTCTGCGTAGCAGACCTAGGAGGCGTCCCTTTATCTCTAGCTTTCAGTGTAATTGTGAACTCTTGAGATATGGAATTGTCTCTTGATAACGGATGCACAAGCTCAATATTGTACTCATTAATTTTATTACCAGGTGTAACTTGGAACATATTCATAGAATCGCCATCGATTATATCTAAAGAGTCTAACTGCCCATGAATACCGAGATCCTTATCAATGACTGTAACTACAGCGTAAATATTAGGATCTGAAGGGGATAACAAAGTCGAAAACTGATTGACAAAAATTTCCGGAGGATACAAATTCACAGGAGTAACTTTGATCCTTACAGTAGCTGAGAGAGAGGTCAGCTCGACAGCACGAAACTTGATGCCTCTATCTTCTGCAAGGATTGTAAGTTGGTGAAAAGGCTGTTTTTGATAATCCAGACGCCTGGTAAGTGTCAAAACACCTCGTGTAGGGTGAACAGCAAACTGTAAGCTCGGTTCGGCTAAACTGTAATATATTTCTCCATTGATTCCAAGGTCAGGATCGTGAGCACTAATCTTCAAGATACTGCTATGCAAAGGCTTGTCTTCGGGAACACTTACATCGTATGACGATGGATAAAATGCAGGATTGATGTCATTTGTGTCAGTGACATGAACATTCACTTGTGTTTGAGCTTTAAATTTCACAGCACGTCTCAGATCAGAGGTGATTGTTGCTCGAACTACGAGACGATATGTATCTTGGTACTCACGATTCAACACAGCCCGATTTCCTGTGCGAACTCGAATGATGAGGAACCAGAAATCACCAACGAGACGGGTTTCAGCTTTGAAAAATCTATCAGGATCTCCAGAGACAATTTTGTACCGGATGATTAGCATAGGATCCGAAACAAAGATTCCCATTTTCTCCGTGGAAATAGCCTGAGTTTTAGCCACGGAGTTTTCGGGTATGGTAACATTGTATTGTAATCTGGTGAATTCTAGCTCTTCCGAAGTCGCAAACGTTGGTGGAAACACGAAGAATGCGATAACCAGGGCTATAAAAAAGCCCTGGTAAAGCCGGTATTTAGCCATTCAAAAGCTCAGGGTCAGGACAACATATCTGGAAAAGAGAAAAAGATGCTAAATGTTACAAACGAGATCTCTTACATAATTTGTCCAACAAACAAAAATAAAGTATAAACATTACAATTTTAATATCATTTTGTACATAACTTCAGAAAGGCATGCATCTATTATTTCATCAACTAATAATACAAAATACAAACACATAGTACAAATCTGAAATCTGCAGCAATCTACAGATTAGGAACGGGGAGCTGAATTTGCTTTCTGAATGCAAGGTTTGGTCGCCTTGCACATCAAACACAGCGCAAGTACCAATGATGTTAAAATTTTTTTAATTAGTAAGGTCATTTAAGAGGGAGGTGATCGCAGGTAGTCCGGAAACCAGAGGGAGAAATTTTGTTTGATTTAAATTTGGAACAACCAAGAAAATACAATCCATTAAATATAAGCGAAGTAATTTTAAAAATGATTATAAGCTAACATTAAGATATGAAGGACAAGCAAAAAGAAAGCGTTATAATTCAAAAGGGGGTCAAGATCTGTTTTATTTAAAACACCCTCGTTTATTGAAATATGAAGCAACAATTAATTATACTTATGATTTTTAACGTTTCTAAGTACGATTTAAACGAATAATTCTGCATAAGCAACACACTCTAGTCTGGATGTTATTCGATACAGTAGTTGTAAAAATTCAGTAATTTTCCTCAAAGCAATAAATATTTGCTACAGAGCAAGAGAGAAAATTAAAACTATTTTCTAATATATATCATATAATTCAGTTCTCTGTGCAGATTAGCGACTTTCAAGACCAAGAATGGTAGCTCCAATTTTTAGCAGCTAAAGGAGCATCCCCTAAGACAAGTTCCCTAGCGCATCCTTAATGAATCTCCTGAATTAACTGTGACTAACCCCAAAGCGGAAAAATTGTCGATAATGTATAGAATCCGTCACAACATCTGGTAATTAAGCTCGCAAGATGATGGATGGTAGCGGGCTCGTGGGATCCAAAATGATCGTAAGTCAAGATCGGCAAGGCGCCGCCGTACACACAGTTTTGCGTCAACCATCTCCTGCAGGAAAGCGTTCAATGAAACGCTCGCGGACAGACTATGAATTATGACTTCCGAATCAATAAAAATCAAGCGAGTGAGATTGTAGCCAACGCACGAGAGTTAAAGTACCACGGCTAAACGTACCTTATTAAAAATATCTGAACGATCGGATGAAGTTAAGAAAAGGACGCGGTTTTTTATAGTACAGGTTATATATTTATCTGCTTGCAAAGGTTTTATAAATCAAAATCAAATGCCAATACGGATATTAGCAAATTATGAGCAAATATTTCAGCTGACGAGCTTATGATGTCAAAATTTAATAAGTATTTGAAACCCTTAAAAATGCTGAAAAACTGCAAACTTTCTTATTTAAGGCAATGATTTAGTGATGTTGAAATACTTAGGGGAAAGTAAAAACAAAGGTAGCGCAGTTACTGCTTTAGGGGAAAAAAACAAAAACTTAGATAATACAATAAAAAAAATCAAATACAGTGAAATTTCTCTAGCCGACCACCCCTCCATACGGCCATATTTTATTCAGCTCCGATTAAAAACTCTATAGAGCTAATGTTATGAAAGAAAACTTTTTTCTTTCATAACAATCACCCTCAACCGACCACCCCTCAAAAAAGCCACTTTTTAGGGGGAACAATTAAGGGCGCCATGGATAGGTTCCACTTTAATGCATTAATAACTATGGTAAACTCTCATTTTGTTTAAAGTAATGCTGTATATAAGAAAATAAAACATAATGTGATTGATGAGAAAATATGTTGTTTGTCATGCATTTTTTTACATATAAACTCGTTAAAACGTAAATTTCGTATTATGTATGAAAGTATTCTTCTAGGTTATCGATATGATGCATATTGTTTCAATTGGTAAAGACGCAATTAAACTTCAGTGATAGCAAACACATCCTGACTCACTCTGATTATAAATTAAATATGTATTAGAAAGTTACGTTTTCCAAACGCGGAAAGGTACTTGTTTTGATGACATTCGCCGATTTTAAATAGCTTTCTTATGGGATAGGGCAAGTATATAAGGGAACCAATGCCGTTCCCTATGAGGGGAGACCAAAAGAACATCCATTCCTTAGTCGGTATTTGAACCTGAGCCCACAAATTGAAGCTCGTGATGTTAACCATTATATGATGTGGGCGTCAGAGCGTAATCTGGGACCAATTAGAAATATATGACCATACCAAGAGTTGAATTTTCAACTATTCTCACTGTGTCACCTTTTGCAATAAAAATATAATGCATATTAAACCTATGTTTCAATGAATAAATGCCTATTACCTCAAAGCTTAAAATTTTACTTCTAAAATCATATCTAATGCCGAACTTAATTTATGATTTCATGATCAGACAACGTGTTATGGCCACCGGACAAATATTTTCGTGCATAGCATGTACCTCATATCATTCATTGTGAAATTTAAACGAGCAAAATAACACTTTCAAAATATGACGTATTATATAAAATTCTCTGTCAGGGGCTATTACAAAGTGATGGATGTTTTAAGTATGGTCCGACAGAAAGAGGACCCGAATTTTGTCGCAGCGAAATAAATTTCACGAAACAAACTGCAGCTTAAGTTGTTGACATTTTAAAGAAACTGTCTCAACAACAGCAGGTAATTAAATTTACCCCGTGATAGATGGCTAATGCTCGCGAACCACAAAATGATCACAAGTCACAAACTGTGGGGTGTCAAAGCCCAGGAAATGTTCCACTTGTGTCCCGTTGGAAGCGTTCAATCAAAAACTTTCTCTACAGAAGACGTTAGTTTGATAAATAGAAGAAGGGAAACTGCGCAGTTGTCCCTATAAACTAAGTAGTATTGTTGGACGTGTTAATTTATAATTTATATCCGACACAATAGCGGGATGTACGTGTCAGTTTCAAATGCAATTCAATCCCGTTTGGATCAAAATTACTTAAAATACAACGCACTGGCTTTACTCGGTACTGATGAAGTACTAAGATCGAATAATACATTTATCTTCTGCTGATGAGAACACGGCGGTAGGTAGTCTCAATGTAATTTCTCCTATCTCATTACGCAATCTATACGACAAATAATAAAATATAGGCCGATGTACGAAAATAAATGTGTGATAAACATAAAAAGTAACAGGGAATTTTGAATTTTATAAACCTTTTGTTTTGAAATGACCTAAGAAATACTATGCGAGAGAATCTAACAGTATGCGAAAATAAATAAATAAATAAATAAAATAAATAGAAAAAATCATTACCACTTATACATTTCAGTCAAGCAGTGCAGAAGAAGTTAAGCTCGTGAACTATTTTAAAAATATCAAAAAATTAGCTTGTCTTATTTAAATCTATTATTTTTTAATAATGGTTGAATTTTCTTATTTAAATCAAATAACTTAATTTATAAACCATGAAAATTTCATTTATTAATATACGATAAAAATTTAATTAATAAACGATGAAATTTGCATTTATCAATAAATGCAATTTACTAATGAATATTCAAGATGATATGCGCATTTAATTTTCAGAGTTTGATGGTTGATTATTTTAGAAAGCTAGGGATGCAAAAAAGGCTAGGGGTGGAAGAAAAAAAATTTAGATTAAAAAGTTTTTAAGCAGTTTCATAATATACTTTCAATATCTTGTCACAAACCTCTCATTGACGTAATTCTAAGCATTATTTATTCTTTGTATAGAGTGCGAACAATAGAAAATAAGAACGAATTGAATGAATGCGACAAAATCCTACGACTAGTTGAAAATGGAACGGAATGAACGAGATTATACGGAAGATTTATTTGTGTGAACAGGATTAGTTTAGGGCGTGCCCGTACTTGTATCATTTAACAGTACCCGCACCCAGTATTGTAACAAAATCACGATACAGACAGATATGAAATCTTGCTTTCAACACGCGATCTGCTTCTTATATGTAGTATCATTTTCTTACCTCTAGCAGCACATCTGTGTCATTAATTAGTTCAACGTCGTGAATGAGCCATGTAGCTGGAATGATACCCACAGCTGTGTCAGTATCTTTTCGGTAACATTTCGGCAAAAGATCCATTTCGAGTTGACCATGTTTGGGTTGTATCAGAGTATCAAACTTTGTTTCGAGGTTCAAGATATGTACTACCACACTTGCCCGACCACTGTGTTAAAATAATATAAATGCTTATACGGTTGCGTTTAAATGATGCAAATATACATGCAGCCTTACATGATTTCTTCTTTGCAAAAAATTAAATTAATTAATTAATTTTAAAAATTAAAGAGGTTATCAAGAAAGATTTTGAAGTGCCTGAGACATGACTTATATTTTTTATTCGCATTTTATAATTTTTTAAGTAAAAGTAAACTTTACATATAAAATTCTTTTAATAATTTCAATAAAAAAATTAAATTTTAAGTATGCTTAATATTTATACATACTCGTATCTGCTGATCAACAGTATTTATTGCATATTTTCTTCCCTTTTTATGCATAGATAAGGCTTAAAATCCATTTCCCTCGATAATTTTTTAAATTATTTTTAATAAAATACTTAATAGTTTTAACAAAACAGACTATGTTACTTTTGAAAAAAAAAGTTTTGTATTTTTTTCCTCTTAAATCTAAAAAACTTTATAATGAAAGCAGAAGAAACTATGTAAAAATATTTAAAGATATACCTCACTACCAATTACGACTCCGTAAATCGCAGAAATAATATCGATAAAAAATAGTCATAAAGCCAAAAAAGAAAAAATGTCGTACACTAAAAACTACAGGAGTGAAAAGTTGGAAGAAATTTCATTTACGCAAAATTCGAAATATGCAAAAATATAAATCTTTCACTCCAGGAATCCATTTGCAATATCCCAAGCCTCGGAATTTGAAGATGAAATACTGTTTTAAAAGTTCCTGTCATAAAAAAGCCATAACTTTTACCAAATAGAACAATTTCGTATTCTTAAAGAGCACAATTTCAACTTCTCTTCTACGTTCTTTTATTGCCTATCACCAAGTTTAGAGTTTATCAATAAAAAAGCAAATATAAAGCGCTAGTTCCGAGGATAAAAGTTATTGTCTTTCGCGAATATCTTGAAATACGGGCGAAGAACAATAGAAACGGTGTTTTGCGAAGAGCGAATATATTCTATGGGACTCTGATAAAAGAAAAATTGAGTTTTTAAGGCATTCACAGAAACGTACAAAGATTCACAAAATCCATATCGAGAGAAACGATATATATATAATATTTTTTTCCCGCAAAAAAGCCATTCAAAGCTCGGTTTTTTTTTTTTTAAATTTGAACTTCACAGACTTCTTTTATTCGTTATTAGTAAAAAATAAGGGAGTGTACCAACTACACTTGCAGCTACTTTCAACTTAAAACACCGTAACAAAATGACATCTTTCGAACGTTTGAAAAATAAAAAAAGGACTTTTTTTTTAAAGTATTTATAGTCTAGCCTTCAAAGCCATCATGTTTTTTTAGAAGAGAAATATTTGAACTTTACTTATTTTGATCCAAAAATTTAATTTATAAATCCTGAAAATTTGATACATTAATAAACAGTGAAAATTTAATATATTAATAAAGATGAAAATTTAATTTATTAATAAATTTTATTAATAAACGATGAAATTAATTTATTCCTAAATTTACTAATGAATATTGAACATGATATACGCATTTAATTTTTAGAATTTGAAGGATGATTACTTTAGAAAGATAGGGATGTATAACAAGAAAAAAAATTAGATGAAAAAATCTAAATTTTTAAGCATTTTGATAATTTCCTTACAATATCTTGTCACAAGCCATATTTGGTGTACATTACCAACTGAAAATTTTCGTAAATAAATACTAGTGTTTACTGTTTAGTGTTGCCAATTTAACAGCATTTCTTCCATATGCGAAGACGTCATAATTATATTTAAAATATTAATGCATTCTTTAATTAAAAAAATTAATTCCACAATCTTAAAAATGACAGGCAAAAAAAACCTCTTATTCTCTATGTGAGAGGGCTAACATAAAAAGCACTACATTACAACTAGGAAAAATTAATTTATGCGATCCTAATGTATCTTTCACGCACTTTGCGGTTGTTTTTAGTTCCCAATACTTTTGAATCAGTTTTAAAAAAAATCAATGCGTTATTTAACTTTTCGCAATTAGTCTCTTTACCAAATGAAGTCACCTCTTTCTTTTATTAACAGCAAAAGTATTTATTCCTAACGAGTAAAAATTGCTTCACCCTTCGTAAGAAATTAAATTTTTATTTTAGAGTACCTTTTAAATTGTACCCATAAATTAGCAATCAGAACTATTTCTTATTTTACGAAAATAACCAAGTAATGCAGTTTAATCTTCTACTTTTTTTTTTCTTTTTTGCCCTCTAGGATGATCTCTTTTTTTCTTTCTTTACTTATATCGTACTTTGTAAAGGAACTTAGGAATAGTTTTTACCAATAACTTGCGCAGAAAAATAAAATATGTATTCCCACTTTAATGAATTTCTCGCAGTATTGGATTGTTGGAGTTTCTGAACATTCATTATCGTGGCACATTTCCCATGCTAAACAAGAACAGAGAGTTCGTCTAATGAAATATAACAGGTCAGTTTAATTAAACTTTTAATTCAAACCTACTGCACGTCGAATTTTGAAAATACTTTTAAATACTAAAGAACTAAATAAAAAATCGAAAATAATACCGGTATTATATTTTATAGAAGACATACGAACGTTGTTAAAACAAATACCTCATTACTTAAATCTTGCCGGCTTGTAGATTGAAAAGGTCCGGGAAGTAACTTCAGTTTAATAACAAACTAAAATTTACGCGGCATATGACTTGTAAGTATGCTGAAAAAAATGGGAAGGAAAATTATAGCAAATGTAGTTGTATCATATACGCCCACTCGGAGCTCACAGCACTTAACACCCTTAAACAGAACTCTTAAAATTCAGCTCGAACAAATTAGGTATTTTATACCAAACACCTTTTTAACAAATAACACATATTGTACAGCTTAATGTCTAAACTATTGTGTCACTTGTGTTAAACAACTGAAAATATAAGTACTTGAAAGCAGGACTCCATTGCTTAAATAAGCCAGGCGATGAAACCAGGAGAAGCGGATGAACTGAAAGTAAACGCTGAGCATATATGTATTAATTCATGTGTGTTTGTGTAGGTGTATGTGTAATTAATTGCACGTACAACTTAAACTCTTATTTAGCACCAATACCATGTAAAGTAATAAATGTACAACTTCTCTAATCATGAAATTGAAGTGCAGATTTACTATTCGTGGTCAAAATATTTTATTTGCCTTGTCTAAAGGTGGCTAGACAGTATACGGCACTAAATGGAAGAGGTTGGGGAGTATTAGAGCGACACGGGAGAGGCAATTCGCGCCTTAATCCCTTTCCTTAAAGGCGTTAAAATAAATCTATTGAAAAAAGCAATTCAACTGCTAACATAGTTTTGTTGGATTTTATATCACAATAACAGAAGAAATAGATTATAGTGGCTCCACTGATAAAATAAACAGAGCATTAACAGTAGAAAACCATATTTCAACATTACAGTTTAAAAAAAAAAACATCATAAATAAATGTAGAAATAACCCAATAGGTCATCTAAGACCATTAGCGTTGTCTAAACAAGCAGTAGTAGTAGTTATTTTTTTTAAAAATAATTTCCGTAATAACTTCCTACTCTTAAAAACTTTTTTAGCTCTAAACGACCTCAAACTACTTAAAGCAGAAATCGCCAATAAAGTGCAAATATAATTTTTTATATAATTTTCGTAATATCTTTTTACCCTGAAAACTTTCTTTTAACTCCAAACAATGACCTCCAACTACATAAGCAGAAATCACCAAAAAAATGCAAATATATTTTTTTCAATAATTTCCATAATAGCATTTTACTATAAAATCTTTTTATTTAACTCCAGACAATGACCTCCAACTACGTAAGCAGAAATCACCAATAAAATGCAACTATAATTTTAAAAATAATTTCCGTAATATTTTTTTACTCTGAAAGTTGTTTTTTTTTAACTCCAAACAATGACTTCCAACTACGTATGCAGAAATCGCCAATAAAGTGCAAATATATTTTTTTAAAGTAATTTCTGTTATAGCATTTTAACCTGAAAGCTTTTTTCCCCCAACACAAACAATGACCTCCAACTACATCAGCAGAAGTCACCAAT
Organism: Dolomedes plantarius; assembly: GCA_907164885.2. NCBI lineage: Eukaryota > Metazoa > Arthropoda > Arachnida > Araneae > Dolomedidae > Dolomedes > Dolomedes plantarius. The sequence goes on along the minus strand of OU015495.1, from coordinate 84,502,774 downwards.
AAAATGCCAATATATTTTTTAAAATAATTTCCGTAATAGCATTTTACTCTAAAAGCTTTTTATTTAACTCCAAACAATGACCTCCAACTACAAAAGCAGAAATCACCAATAAAATGCAAATATATATATTTTTTTTTTTAATCCAATGCGGAGGCACTTGTATTCAAACATTGGCCCTTACTACGCCGCAGTTTTACTGTCCATTTTATTGTGGGGGCACCATATAGGCGGACAGCATTACCCCCTACGAAGGGACGACACGAACGGAGGCATTTTTCGTGGCGGAACGCTGGGACTCGATCTGAGGACCCTCAGCACCGAAAACCAGCGCGCTGTACCACTGGGCCGCCACAAGCCCTAAAATGCAAATATAATTTTTTAAATAATTTCCGTAATAGTATTCTACTCTGAAAGCTTTTTTTTAACTCCAAACAATAACTTCCAACTACGTATGCAGAAATCGCCAATAAAGTGCAAATATAATATTTTTAAAGTTATCTCCGTTGTACCATTTTACCCTGAAAGTTTTTTTCACCCCACCACAAACTATGACCTCCAACTACGTAAGAAGAAACCGCCAGTAAAGAACAAATATATTTCTACCTATGTTTTGGAAAATGCTAAAGCTATTACTCGCATCATTTTATGAATATAGTTGGCTATATATACAGGCTATTCCACAGCAATAAAAACACCGAAAGACTACTTTTTGAAAGAAATAATATATTTGCTACCCTTCATGCGCGATTAGATGGCGTGGAATTTCTTATCTTGATATTCAGAACACATGTTCGCGGTACTACCTGAATAAAAATGCGTTACTCATTCAGTTTTGTCACGCTTGCAGGCCATCTTTAAACATCTGATCGAGTTTCTGATTTTTAGAATTTTCGCTGAACTTTCTGAAACTGGTAACAATATTAATTTCTTTTTCAAAAGAGAAAATTCTTTTCTTTTTTTTTATCCGAAAGAAAATTCAATTATATTTAAGTGAGTAGAACTGGAGCATATATCATGGTGTAAGAACACAATTCGGAAGTTTTGAGATTTTATGCTACTAGTTTATAAACTATCTATTAAATCGATACTGCTTTTAAAGAAGTTCTACGTTTTTCAAAAAGCATTTGTGTGGAAAACAATATGAATTTTAATTTTATCAGCTAATGAACAATTTTGGAAAATGCTCGTAAATTAACTGAAACCAAAAAACTACATAACTAGTACTAAATGCATACAAAAAGAAAACATAATCGAAAATTTGTAAAATCAGCTATATGATTACAACGTATATGAAAAATTGTTCGGTGAAAAATGATACACACAGACTTGCTCCATCAAAACAAATCCTTTACTACAACATACCTTTCTTATTCAAACACTGCACTAACACGGCCACGAGGCAGCCTATTGGTTAGCGCGCAGTCTGGGGGTGCTCAGATGCCCTTGTGTCTACGCCGGGCACGGGCACTTTAAATCCTTACGCGAGAAAGTTCCTCATTGTGGTATGTGTGTAAGAGGAGGGTACAAACCCACAAATGTCTCCCCTGGGAGCACTCGGTCAAAATTGAGTTGGCTCTAGGTGCATATCAATTCACCTATAGAATGAACCCACCATAAGAAACCAAGAGGTATTGCAGTGGTAGGGTAAAAGTTCGAAGATTAAAGTGCCACTTGCAATGAAACATTAAACTTACAAAGTGACTGCTCTTAAAGCCTTCAGGAAACAAATTTATTACAATTTTGTCATGAACGCAAAGAAACTGGAAAGAAAATTTATACTCCAAAAATAAGTATGCTTTGTATATTCTCACTTCAGTATAAAATTGGTAACTCTACCCAAGAACTGGTAAATTTATGCGCAACTTCTTGATTTTACATTAAAAATCTATTCTTTCATTTCTAAACAGAGGAAGAGAGGAGAAGGTAAATTCTCTTGAAAGACGCGAAAACTTCATAATATGAACCTAAAATTGATTGATTCCTTTTTCTTCCTCATACAATATTCCAATATTGAATGACAAGAAAATAATTGTCCAGTTCAATATTTTAACAGCAGACAATGCATTTTGTTTATACATGTAAACAACTTCAAAACAGCGGGAGGCAACGGTTAGAATAATGTAAATTTAATACCCCGTAAAAAGGACAGATTTTAACAAAAAAGCACCAAAATTAGCAAACGTTTTTGAAAGACATTCACCACGATCCTCTATATTAAAAATTTGGTTATTTGCTTTATAAAGGGACTTAGTAAGTTTCTTTGACCATTTTTTTAAATTTTAGTTCTCTACTACTTTTATTAAATTTTCAGTTTAAAGCTCTTCTAGAAGTGAAGGATAAATTTTGAAATCTTGAATTTCTTTTAATATTCTTTTATTTAATAAATTACCTATTAAAAATTAATCAAAAGAATTTTTAATCAGTTATTTACTTGCAAATGCTTACAAGATATGATTCTGATTTAATAAACATGTGTCTTTAAAACATTATGTAATGTTTCCGATAAAACGTGACCGTAGATAAGGAGTTTCTTTCATAACATTGGCTCAGTGGAGTCTTTATTCGGTTTTGAACAGAATATGGCCGTTCAGAGGGGTGGCCGGCTATAGAGGTTTCTATATATATATATATATATATATATATATATGAAATATACCCATTACATCACGTCCTTAAATTATAACCTGAAAGGAAAAACTAGCTCATCTTTACATGGCTGGAGCTAGACTCAGCCTGAAAAGAATAAAATTAAATTTGGAAGCAGACGGAACGAATTGTTTATTACAGCGACAAAAGTACATCCGTTCATTTCAGAAGAACTGCTCGGAAGTAAATAGCATCTTTCAACATTAAACGCGAGGGGGCGAGAGGTAGACATGTGACTATTATTTGTAGGGTCAGCAGATTTTGGGGCTCGCGATGCTAACGCACTCCTGAATTGGGACATATAAACGTGTAGAAATGCAAAGGCAAGCGATTCATGGGAAGTTCTGTGACTAAGGGTTTTAAAGCGATAAATTAATATTACTGGGGTTTAGACTTAGGAAAGGAAATTTAAATGCTAGAATGGAGGGCATAATATTTAATATATTACTTACACACACACACACACACACACACACATATATATATACATATATATATATATATATATATATATATATATATATATATATATATATATATATATATATATAGGGTATTTCATATTGGATGGGACAAAAAGAAAGCATACCTGTGAACGCTGTAATTTATTTATTTTGGTAAATCAAATTTACAGTGAAACTATTGTTATCTAAGTTTCTATAGATATTCTATGTGTGCCCCTCCGGTGACACGACAAATATCTATGCGGTATTCCAGTTCATGCCACACTCGTGACAGAATATCCTTTGTTAATGATTCGAGCACTTCAGTTATCCGCTGCTTCAGTTGGTATAAGTACTTGGGCAATGGAGGCACGAACACTTTGTCTTTAACAAAACCCCATAGGAAAAAATCACAAGGGGTTAGATCTAGTGATCTCTGTAGCCAACAAAGCAATGGCATATCGTCTGACCCAGCACAGCCAATCCAGGAATGACGTAGACTATCGTTCAGGTACTAACGTACGTTTTTATGCCAATGTGGTGGAGCACCGTCTTGCTGCAGAATGAAGCCGGGAACCGCTACCTCCAACCGAGGGAACGATAAACGAAGATGTTTGGGCGTATTCCAAAACACAGCACGCTTTCCTCTGCATAGATGGCGCCATTTCGATTAAGAGTGCCTCTAGCGGCGATTTCGTAACAGGGAGATTTTTCGCTGTTGCCAGATAAAACTTGTATAATTGTAGTTTCAGAATTAATTTGTTTCGGCTAAATAAATCAGTTACAGAATTTGTACTATGCTATTCTTTTTGCCCCATTCAATATGAAACACCCTGTGTATCGTTAGAGAAACATGCATTTTTTCAACAGTGGTTATAGTTTCTTAAAGTTCAAGGAGCTTTTTCATTTCTTTTTTCCAAATTTTAAATTCTCCATTCGACCAATCAGTGTTTGTTTTATTTTGTTTTTAATTTTACAAATCCTTTGTTACAGTAATCTCCCAAAACCAAACAATACGGGATTTTTTAATAACACGTACGCTATCGTATTTCGCCTAAACACAATCCGATAAAACATAGATGCAAAAGATAGATGCAAAAGATAGCGGGAAAAGGTGGAGGCAGCAGCAAACACATTACACACGCGAACAAATTCAATCTTACTTTGAATAATACGTTCCCTGAAAGCTCTACCCCTTCTCAGAAGTGTTTAAAAGGAATAGAAAAAAAAATATATATATATATATATATCCAGACGAAGCGGCGTCCGAGAAGCATATCCCTCCTGCAAGCACTGCTCTCCATCCATTTCCCCATTCGAAGACAAACGATGCGGTTGGAAGTTTCCGCAGACCAACGAACCAATAAAAAATGATTGAAGGGGCATTTCTCTGCAGACAACAAGGAGGGTGAAACGGTATAGAAACAAGGCAAAAGTAATATAAAAATATCACTTGCTCTTCTCTCTAACACACCATTAAGAGAAAAAATGCAATTTCTTATATATATATATATAAATAAATTCTTTTACTGTATCAAGATGAAATACTGACATAATAAATAATGACTTCGCGAGAGATATTCTGGATACCTGATTCTTGTTCACGGCACAGAAATACAAAAGCAGCTGGAAAGTTGATACTTTAAAGATATGAGTATCCAGATAAAAGCTATTTAAAATTTTTTGAAATCTCCATTTGATATCTTCCCTACCCCCCCCCCTTTTTTTTTTTTCGAAAGATAAAATTCCCCTGTAACAAATCTTTATTCAACAATCCTAAAATATGATTTTTAACAGATATTCTATGGTTCCCGGTATAAAGGGCTTAAGTCAAAAACAGTGATTTAAATATACTAAGTTATTGGCTTTTTATACCAATCGCAGAAATATAATTTCGACTTGAGTCTTTTGTACAAAGAAATGTACCTTTGTATACAAAATTGATAGACTTAAGCCTTTTATGCAAGTCAAAATATTATTATTATTATTATTATCATTATTATTTATCAATACTAACAAATATCTAAAAATCCCCTTTTTTTGACTTAAGCCCTTTATACCGGGCACAAGAGAATTTATTTATTATAACATTTAATACACTGTACGCTGCTTTTTAACTTTAACTAAAGAAACAAACGCATTTTATATAATTATTGTTATTATTATTTGAAGTAATTAACAAATTTAATTCCAGGTCTAATTCAACAAATTTGAAGGTCCAGACAATCCAGATAAAAGTTATTTTAAAATTTTTGAAATCTCCAAAATCTCCATTTGATACCTCCCCTACCTTTTTAAAAAAAATAAAGGTAAGGACTGTAACACAATTTTATTCAACAATAATATAACGTGATTTTTAACTGAAATTCATTTATTATAACTTTTAATACGATATGCGCTGTTTTTAACTTTAACTAAAGAAATAAACACACTCTAAATACATATTGTTATTATTATTCGAAGTAATTAACAAATTTAATTCAAGGTCGAATTCAACAAATATAAAGGTCCAAACAATCCAGATAAAATATATTTTAAAATTTTCGAAATCTCCCAAATCCCCATTTTATACCTCCCCTACATTTTGTTTAAAAACAAAGTTAAAACTCTCCTGTAACAAAACTTTCTCCAACAATCCTAAAATGTGATTTGTAACAGAAATTTATTTATTTAATATAACTTTTAATACACTATGCGCTGTTTTTTAACTTTAACTACATAAACAAACGCATTCTATACACTTATTGTTATTATTATTTGACGTAATTAACAAATTTAATTCAAGTTCTAATTCAACAAATTTGAAGGTGAAATTTTTTTAAATTTTCTTGAACAAAGTCATAAACATAGTTAATCTACCAAGCAATTAAAACTAAATGAAACAAAACGTAAAGAATCCTTGGGGAAAATTCGGGTAAGAGGCAACTAAATATATTTCTCCAAAAACTGTATTTCATGACTAGAAAACTTATACAAAACAAAGAGTTTTCTCAATCCATAACCATCTTACCGCACAAACATATATCAATAATTGTTCCCTACAATCAAATAGAGCATAAAAGAATCTTCAAGCATCTATACGTCAATAAATCTTCCCAAAGAAAGAAAGATTATGGGAAAATCCCTCCAAATCTTTTTACAAACAACATTCCTTCCCCAACTCGACGACAGCGGCCGCAGATCTATACCAAATGGCTTTAACAGGAATCCAAGCCTCATTACACTTCATTCAATTCCGAATTTCACAAGAGAACTAAGCAAAAAAATTCTTCCAAGTCGGTTTATCATCACAACTTAAGATACCTCCAGGCGTTCATTAAATAGTAATGTTTTCCCTGTTTTCCCTTTTGCAGAGATTGTTTCGAATGTCTTGTTTTTTTTCCTTCTTTCCTGTTACTTAATCAATTACGCCTAGGGGGTATACAATCTTAAGAAGTGCTCAGTAAATAGTGGTTAAGAATAAAATGTCTTTGGAAGAGAAGACACGGATATGCCCCCGGTTTCTTAATGGTATTTTACTGCATAAGATGTACTGAATGAGGGGATTTTACAAGGGTAAATTTTCATGCTCCTCAATCACTGCTAGAATTTTAGCCTAGCTTATAATTTCAAATGCTGCCACAGACAATGCAAAATATAGAGGTTTGTGCCGATATACCGCATTCTTTTTTTTAAGGAGAGAAAACTAAAAATGACCTGACAGAAAAAAAGATTAAATAGGTTTTCGCTGTCTCAGAGCATAGAAAAGAAATAAAGACAGGAAAAAGACATAACTCTTTTTTAGGTAACTCTTTTTTTTACTCAAGATTTCATACTTCACATTTAAATATTGACAAAATTATACCTAACCTAAAATTTTTTTCTTTCTCTTTCTATCTTTTTTTTTAAAAAAAAAAGAATAAAAAAAGGAGGAGAGATTCAAAGAAGAAAAAACAGCATTTGCATAGTAACCAGATAAAGAAGAAAGAAAAAACAGCATTTGCATAGTAACCAAATTCCCTAAGGCAAGGACTTCCAACGTTCTTGGGAGTTCACAGCCATGGGCAGAAACTTTTATCAAAACGCTTGTAAAGAATAAAGTAGATATATCTTCAAATTTAAATATTGTAAATGTAAAAAATAGGATAATAATGGGATTTAAAAAACAATGACTAATTAATGACTGCTCTTAGTAGACTGCTCTTCTGTTTGGATTAGATCCAGAGGTACGAATTTTTCTTATAATCCACATTCTGGAAGCAGCCTTTCGCAATAGCATAATATTATTAAAATAGCTACTAAGCCGTCCCTATTGTCTAGTGGTCAGCGTCTCGAGCTACCGCAAAGTGGACTCAGGTTGAAATCTCCGATAAGGCAATGACGTTCCTGTGCTATTCCCTCATAGAGAGCAGAGTTGGTTGACCGGTATGGTGCTCCCATTATAAAGAAACCAACTAAACCACGGTGTGGATGAGTTAAGGTCCTTAAGACAAAATATCTGTCGTATTGGGAACAAAAAATAAAAATAGATATTGAAATTAGGCAAATGAAATTCAGTTGATTTATCATTACTCCATACAGCATCCACTAAGGAGTTCCTACTAAAACAGAACAGTAAATATAGTATAAGTCTCGTAATCCGTTTCTGAGAGTGCCTGCAAAGCAAGGGTTCAAAATACAATTATGCTAATATGTTAGTGAGAGTCACTTTTACACGCTCTCAAAATTAAAGAGACCGTATTTATAAGGTGTCCGTTAGGAGGGGTCTCTTAAAGCGTAATTCGATTTACATATTAATTGGAGATGACATGAACAAAAAGATGCATCAACGAGCAATGGGAATCGAACAGATGAGGATATTTATTAAAATGTTAATAAATAGTTAGCAGGTGAATTCAAAATTACTACTCATTACAAATTTAGAATGAACAATTCAATTAAAAAATATTTCAGATGTATAATTAATTCACTATAATGAATCGTCGTTATCTCTACATATTTCAATTTCGAATATAAATTGGTAGTTAATTATTTTAAGCCAGTAATTATACGAAGCCAAATTAATTTTCGAAAGTTAATAATTGTTCCCTTATCATTACTAGTCAATTGTTCAATAGTGTTAAGATAATTTTTAACATAATAGTAAAATGTAAAGCCATAATAAACGATATTTTTAATAATAAAGGATTCTTTATTAGTTTGAATCTGTTGTTCTTGGAGGTTTCATTTATGTCCATTTTTGGAAGGTGTGTAAAGTGTTTTTATCTTAATCATCATTGTTTGTAAAAGATTTATATAAAGAGATATTCTTTAAGCTTTATTTCCATGAAAGGAACAGGGGACACATAATTACCAATAAAATCATTTACTTTTATTTTTCACTTTCTTTACTTGGAGTATACCATAGAACTTTCAAAATAAAAACAAAAACAAAAAATACATGTTTCTATAATGATTAGAATGTTATACGACATTTCTATACCTGCTGTATATCCTATGCGTTCATCGCTTTACTTTCAGTATTTATTCTGGAATTGAATTTTTCGTGGCTTGCAGTCTCTAAAAGGATATATCTAAATTTCTTTGCAAGTTATATCTATACAATTTCACCGGTATTCTTCTGTCTTATTTTTTTTTCAACTGCCTCCAGGATTTTGAATCACACTGAAAATTGTGAAAATAATTTTCCCAGGGGAATTTATTACACGAAATACTGCTCTTTAAAAGTAGTAAAATGATTAAAATAAAGACTTCAAATCCTAAAAACAAATGATTTTCAAAACCTCCGTAAGCACGAAGGTGAGAAATATTTTCCAAACAGAGCAGTAATTTCAGCGTACGTAAGGAAAACTTAACTTTGCTGACATTTTGCATACTGGATTTTTTTTTAAAAACAAAATTTCAAGTGGCTCAAGTATTTTTATATGTATAACGATCTTTACATAAGCACATATTTTTTTGGAAAAGTCATAATGAAAAGCGTGTTGGTGAAAAGATAAAAAATAAATAAATAAATATCTATCTATCTCTCTAACTATATATATATATATATATATATATATATATATATATATATATATATATATATATATATATATATATATATATATATATATTTGGTGTCCTGAGTCCCCTCAGTTTGTTTTAAATACAAACAGAGAAACTTCTTTTTGGTGGCCAGTAATGGTTCCGAAAAAAAAATGGCCGTCCAAAAGAGGTTTCTTCTATATCATTGACTTCTATATCATAGAGTCTTTAACCGATTCTGAACAAATTCGCCCGATTAGAGCGGTGACTGTCGAAAACGGTTGGTCAGAAGAAAAGTTTTTAATCATCAGAAATAATGAAGAGTTGTAGTTCATATAAATACTTGCATAGTAACGCTCAATCCCTATGTAAGTACTTATATTACACTACAATTAACCCGGCACTTAACATATTAATGATAATATCTCTTTGTTTAAAAAAGTAAAGCAAAACAAGAATATACTGACAAAGAGATATTATCATTATTGTGTTTATTTTTAATCTCGTTTAGGTTAATCATGTTTTGGTTTTCAGTTTCAGTTTATGTAGAGAGAGTGTGCGTGTGTTCGAGTCTCCTTACCTCTGTTACCACTGCGTGTAACACATGCATAAATAAGCCTGTATATGTGAATGACAAAACAACCCAAAACATCTTTGTTTTCCCCATAGATGGAGAATGAAGACTGACATAAGAGATAACTTAAGGTTTTTTTCTCTTGGTCTGGTAATCCTGGCTTTTGCCACATCATTCAGTGATAAATTGTATCGGGGAAACACTAATCGCTTTTCGTATTTATAATTTTTCGAAATAGGAACAGCGAGAAAAATAAAACAAATATTCGGTATTTTATTTCGAAAGGTGTTCACTTACGCATCTCCCAGTTCTGCGTTTGACATGCAATATGTGATAATCAAACGCACGAAAATTTTTACCACCGATAACAAGATTTCTTGTTATCGGTTTTTCCGAATTGATCCGAAGAAATAAAAGATATCAAGAAATCGCATTACATACGTCGGATTATTATTTCGGTTAAGCTTGGGTGGCTTCTGTAAAAAGATTAACTTTCTTTTAAAAAGAGGAGGGGGGGGGGGGGGTTACAAGGTTTACAACTGAGATGATCGCTAAGTACCGTCTGAATTCCAAATGCTTTTTTTTAAATTCGGGGATCAATTCCAGTAATTAATATTTTGAGATTTCCTTCTCTGGGATAAAATTTAAAAAATATCTAACTAAAATGAAACTACTAAAAAAATTTAAAAAAGAAAAGAAATCTCCCCTTCGATCCCCTTTCTTTCTTCAGCTCTTTTTTTTTTTAAATAAAAAAGCATTTTTGAGTACTCATAGCGAAATAACACTTAAGGAAGATGAAAAGATGAGATTGAAAAGTATAAAAAAAGAAAGAACGGAATTCAATTTCGACCGCGAGATGGCGGTCGGTCAAATATAGCAGATCAATATGCATATTGCACCCAGGCATTCAGAATTACTTTTTATAGAAAAAATAAAAAATAAAAAAAATATTTTAAAGGATTATCGACGCCTTATGAATGCCAACCAAAAAAAAGAAATGAGAATTGATAAGTTTTCAGCTATTAATTCTGTCGGTGAGACATGTGATATCGGAAACGGAATGTTCCTGATACACAGACAAAAAAAAAATTCAGTTTAAACACAAAGGCAGTATAAGGCAAAATTTTATATTAGATAAGTTAAGTACTTTTTGGGCCTTAAATTTTGAAGGATGAGAGTAGAATTCTGGTTTCAATAACTAAAATGCCATTTCTTTCGAAAGATATCAAGTTCTAAATTGCAAAATAGATTTCCTGATGGTACGAAGTGGATTGCCTTTAGATGTGAGCGGGAAGTAAAACATTACTAACTAAAATCTGAGCCCAGATGGCAAAATGTTAAAAAAAAACATTTTCTTTTATAATAAATTAATTTAAAAAAAAAAAAAAAAAAAAAAAAGGAGAGAAAAAAAAGGAGAGAAAGAGAGACGCTAGAGAGCAGAATTAGTATTTATTTTAAAATACATTTTGTTCTATTTTTAAATTTTAAAATCACTCTCCTGAGAAATCACATTTTTTACAATGTTTTTATTAACTTGCTTTCTTGTTTGTGTGTGTGTTTGTCAAGTACAAATCTTGCAATCGATTTTTAACTAGCTTCCCAACTAGCTAGACATTTGAAACTTTTAGAATAGATCAGAACACGATGACAATGCATATTTTTAATACTTTTAGCCATCTTTAAGCAGACTTAAATTAATTTTCGGTTATTTTCAGTTAATTTTGTTTTGTAGACTGGTGCAGCCATCTTTTGGCCGGAACGGGAACGAAAATTTATGCAAGTTAACTTCCAATTAACTTCATTTTCTTTCAAGTTGATGGGATAATTCATCAAAAAAAAATTTTAAAAAGTATTTATTATTACATAGAATTGTCAAGTTTATATGATTCAACAGAAAATTAAAAAACATGGTATATAAAAAGTTCTTTTTATCTTGTAAATTATTGAGATATGACGTTATTGAAAGGAGTGAGCGATGTAGCAAGTATAAACCTGATTTGTCTATAATAGTCAAAAGTTTGTCTCAACATCAAAAATCACACACATTTTCAAATAAACGCTTAGATAAATTTAGGTTTTCAGTTTTATATTTTACATTTCTATATTATGAAATGTAGTGTACTATGTTGCGGTCCGTGTAACGTAGCAAACATACGCATTTGGCCCAAGAAAAGCAAAAAAGATTGCGTATAGCTGCTCTAAACCTTTGTAATGGAATAATAGAAAAAAATAATGGAATCCTTTTGGAAATTCACTATAAGAGAAAAAAAAATTTTTTTTTTCAATTTCGAATGCTTTAAACAAATAAAATAAAAATAAAAATAAACTTTTCAGGAGCCAAGTAATGGCGGTATGAGATCCAGGAACTTTTTTCCGGAGCTCGAAAGCTTGAGATTAGACTGGCGACAGACAGGGAATCCCATGGGATAGATTTAGGTTCCTAACAACAGCGCTCGTGTGTCAGGCATTTTGTTACCCACTTTGTGTTTGTTGACTACGACGGCCTGCGGCGTAATAATGATTAAGTGTCATAAAATCGCAAAAAAATAGGTGGTATTCACCAGCGAGAGTTTTTTAACTATTCAAGAAGTCAATTCCAGATGCTTAGATTTCCATGTTAGCAAAAAGAGACGAAAGAAATAGGACGTTAACGGCATTTTATTTTTGGTTGTTGTTATTATTACTATGTTTAGTAGAGATGGTCGTTAAGTGACGAAAATCTCTTCTAATATTTTATGTTTTATAAATATTGCAAAACAAATTTTTAGCGTTTAAATTATGCACGTAAATTAATGCAAAGCATAGATCGTTCTTTATTAAAAATAATTCTCTTATCTTTATATTTGTTTTAAACAGAGACAGGCAATTGTTTCGTTAAATAAATATTTTAAGCTAATACTCAGAATGATACTACATTGTCTTGGATGACTTAAATAAGCATGAATCTTTTTTTCTTGGGAGCGAAAGATTTATTTTAAAGTATAATTTATTTTAGAGTTTAATTTATTTTAAAGTATATTAAATAAATATACATTAAATAATCTTAAAGTTACCGTGTTTCCCTATATATAGTAGAAAAAGTTGACATCCAATGAGATATAACGCCGAAAATTAACCCAAACTTCGTCAAGCACTCATCAGTCGCGGGTATAGAAAAGGCTTTTAGGATATGAAGGATTGGTCTCGTGAAAGAAAGGCGCTCTCAACCAATCAATCAACAAACCTAGGTTTGATATCTTTGCATACCCGCGATGCTTTTGAAAATGATGGGAGGAATACCAGATAAAATCATTTACTAGTACTTGTCTTTTCACCCACTAGGGTACATGTAAGGTAAGACGTCCCAAAATTTACGAGCTCTCAATGCCAATCTCTCGACGAAATACAATCCCGTGTAATACATCTTCCAGGAAATACAAAGTAACCATACAAGTACCTGATATTGTTCAGGGGAAGAGATCACTTGCCCCGGGAAAAACCTGCGTATTTGATAATGGCACAGAGAATCGCACACCGAGAAATTGATGGCGATTACAATACACGAAGTGAAAAGGTTCCAATCCTTAAAACAGATACATTGTGACGAATGGGAACAGTTTCACCAACAGAGAAAGAAAGAAAATAATAATCCGGGCTGTTTTTTCACCAGAAATGCAAATAGATTTATTTCTATACTGTACTCAATTTCGTGGGTTCTTCAATTCCGAATTTGATACTAAAAGCATGGGCGATTTTATTATCAACCAACTTTTTTTGTTTTACAAAAAAAGCAGATGATCAAACTCATTATAGAAGATCTAAGATCATCCACATCGATGTTACATTATATGTTACATTGCCAAATTAATTTCCCTTTTCTCTCTTCCAGTGGTTTCTCTTATATTCAAATGACGTATAATTTCTCCGTTCTATGATAATGCATTACAGTTACACTGGAAGAAATACTAAACTGAAACACGATATTACCCCATCAGCCTACATGTTTCGTAGTTATATATCCATATAATGAGTGTTTATTTCTAGCGTTACTGGTTCCAATTTCAAAAAATTTAAAATAGTTGAATGAAATGATAGACGGCACTTAATATTATTCATATATATATATATATATATATATATATATATATATATATATATATATATATATATATATATATATATACATATATATATATATATATATATCCTTTTTATAGTGGAATAAAAGTAAATCTATAACTGATCTGTAACTTGAGTAAATATATATATATATATATATATATATATATATATATATATATATATATACATATATACTTCAAACTAGCTATTATGATAAAATTGTAAATCATGTATAAAATACTTCACATGAACTTTCCCATGACAAATTATCAAAATCTAAAACCCTAAAACATATGAAACAATAACGCAGTTTTAGAAAAATGTAAACTACTCGACAAAACAGAGATACTTTCACATCGATATTTAGTACAACTCTTTGTATTTCTTAAGGTACATTTACAAGCGGTGTAACATTCTACATCCATAACACAGGAGGCGAATAATTTATTTAGTTTCACAGTGAAATTTATTTGAATAACGTTATGTAAATGCAATGGCAGAGTAGCAAGTCATTTAATGTATTATGCATGTCCAGATAGATGCTTTGTTGTTTAAGTTTCGTAGATATTAATGTGTCTAAGATACAGATTGAAAAATTGCTTACATGCTTGATAATAAATATGTAAATGCGGAGGAGAGCAATCATTTAAGAGTATTTATGGGAACTGGAACATATAACGTTGTTCTGGTATATTATCCTATAAAATAGGGCAAAAATGTTTAAATCAACAAACTAAGCATGCAATAAAATTAATGCTTGAAGTTTCTGGGTCACCAGGTTTATATAATTTCTTATAATGTAAAACAATTCAGAATAAAGCAGTTTGCTGCACAAGACAAAGATGGCTAAACACCCCCCCCCCCCCAAAAAAAAAAAAAAAAAAAAAAAATTGTTGGTAGCTAGTCTTTTTTTTTTTTTTGTATGTATTGGTCGTTTGTCTTTGAAATAAACGATGATAGCAACTACAAAAACTGTGAAATTTTCAGCAGCGTACGAGTAAAATTATTGTATAAGGAGAGTGTACAAGGAAAACTTTTTTTATTTTTAGTACAAGGAAAGTTTTTTTTATTTTTTATAAACACATCCTATCTAATCAACAAACAAAAATCCATTAATTAAGTATCAAATATTCCTTCAAGTATTTCTCACAGTAATCCGCAGTAATGTTCACAATCATCATTACTGTAACAATTACTTATCTTAACATTTCATCAAACAACTTTTAAAGTTATCAGGCGAACAGAGTAAAGCACAAATTTTCCTACTAAAATATTTCAAGAACGGTAAAAGGTGTAAAAGAGTAAACTTATAAACACAGTACCGATACTACATGTTAAAATTCGAAGTATTCACAATTTCCTTCATGCATTTTTCAAGCCAGCGCAGCCTGTCTACTTTTTTGATGACACCAAATATTCCCTGCCCGTTTTTTGGTTTGTAAAATAAGCAACCTCGGCCCTTCTTCTCCCTGACTCTGTTTTAGCTCTTATTGCCTTATTAACCTAATTAGATTTTTTTCAGGAGTTAAATTTAGTTTTATAAATGAGTTTTAATTATATACAGCTAGTTTCACTTCATGGAACATGTATTGTGTAAAACTTAAGGAATAAAATTTAAAATTATTGTTATAATTAATAATATAAGAATTTACAAAAGGAATTAATACTTTTTTTTACTTTTAAAGTGCCTTTCTCATTTAGCTAATTGTGCCCTTCTTTTTAAAAAGTATCCCGTCTTTTAATTGTTCACAGAAAACAATAGGACAGAAATGCAGTGTTTCATATACAAATGAACACGAGCACAGTACGCCCCCCCCCCCCCCAAAAAAAAGAAAGGGAACAACCCCTATCCCTCAGCAACCCCATTAATTCCAAACCACACTTTTCAAACATGAGCTTTCGTACTTTTGGAACCAATTTTCACCGCAGCATTCAAGAGTGGTGCTATCTAATTGGTTCTATGATGGATATCATGGCACCATAGATACACTATTAAGGCGGGGTCTGGTAAAAACGGTCTTGTTTTAGGGTATTCTCAAGAGCCCTTGTCTCCCCGGACACATCATTTGAACAGTGCGTTGAAAAGAGTGTGTACAAAAATAAAGGGAAGAATCCGTTTCTCCTGTCACCTAAATTTATGCGAGATACTTTTCAAACTGCAGGTAGCATTTTGCATCATACCGTGGAAAGGTGGTACCATCTAATTGGTTCAGCGACAGATATTCCGTCGTGGTCTGTTTCCCAGAGGACTTGACAACCGGATAGTGCTTTAAATAACGTGCTTTTCATTCCCTCAAAGCTTTTGTCTATCTTCTGAAGGTGAAACCCTAAGTTCTGCGATTTTTATTAATATGAGAGGAAATAAAACTCAGATATAAGATGAACCGGGAGCAAAGAGGGAAATTTTCATGAGCGTCTGACATCACTGAGCCACATATAACTTGTTCAATGCACCGCAATGGGTGCGTCCATGAGAGAGAACAATCAAATCACCGGTTCGGAAGGCCCTGACAATAAATATAACGCATAAGGCGGATAAATATTGTAAATTACAAAAGCCACTTTGGAATTTTAAAATGCCTAAATGCGTTTTCAAAAAAAGGTCTAAATCCCTTTACATAATTTTGATTTTATATTTTAAAAAGACTCAAAGAAAAATTTCAAGTGTGCCTAGAAAAATTCAAAGACGTTAGAATAGGAAATTAAAATAGCAGTGTACTAATTTTAGCAGTAAAAAAAAAACAACCTTAGAAAGATGTAAATCGATGAAAAAAAAAGGGAAAATTCGCGAAAAATTTTAATTTCAGTTACACGACACAAAAAAAATTCAACCCCCCCCCCCCCACCTAGAAAAAATGTCGACCAAACATCATCAAACTGAAATTCTCCCTAATTTATTCCGGTCGCAGGATATCCCTAATCATATAGCAAGAAATAAAACTGCGAGGCCAGCATCAAAGGCTTAATATCACCCATATGCTACCTTAACTGCTTCATCACCTCGACACAGAAATTGCATCCGAGACTTAAGTTTTCTTAACTCGGTAGCTTTACTCAACAACTCCGCGCGCCGTGTTTGCAGTCATAAAGTCTCTAGATGATGCATATTACGGGGACGGCTCGAAACTACTCAGCGCAGCTGGGACGAGAGATTATCGGCACAACAGGGCACAGGTGCCTCTGGCAGCACAAAGTGCGAAACATGCAGCGACCACGCCGACAGTAATCAACATTCGCGTCGTAAGTTACGGGAATCAATAACGGGGATACTGAAGATGCCTTTCATAACAAAGTTCTATTTTTCAGTTGATTGCGGCTCTCATATGAAAGTTATATCATTCTGACTTAAGAACAACCGTTCCGTGTGGTTTTATATGATAAACTCTAAAGTATGTAAGAGAACTTGCGTAACAAGGATATCGTACGGGGAAACGCGCTTTCGTGGCTCTAGGATAAATAACTGGCTCAGTGTGGGACATTTTGGTCAGTTATGTTCCCCATGAGCAAGAGAGTAAAGTCAAAATAAGCAATGCAGTAAATATGTAACATTTAACTTTCATGATATTTAATAAAAGTTTTACTCTTTATACGTAGTGAAAAGCTTGGAATGGAGAAAACTACTTTTAGAAAATCAGATTCTGAGAGAAATACCACAGAAAAACCATATTTAAAACAGCATAACCATAAAAATAAAGTATAAAATAAATAAATAAATAAATAAATAAATAAATAAATAAATAAATAAATAAATATATATATATATATATATATATATATATATATATATATATATATATATATATATATATATATATATATATATATATATATATACAGTGGAATCTCAATCTATCGTTTTTCAAGGGACCGATTGAAATAAACGATAAATGCGGGAAAACGATAGATGCGGAAACATAACAAAGCAATATGATCTTTGGGACTGGATAAAATGAACGACACATACGGAAAAACGATGGATCCGAAAAAAATCGATCGAGATTCCACTGTATATATATATATATATATATATATATATATATATATATATATATATATATATATATATATATATATACATACATACATACATACATACATATACACACACACAGTCGATTCCGGTTAATCGGACCAGCTGCATATTTGGACCGTATCCCGTCTTGTAATATAAGGTATTTTCGTTTAATTGGACCAGTCGGTTATTAGGACCAAAATGATCGAGTCCCGATGTGGCCCAATTGACTGGAATCGTCTGTATGTATATATATATATATATATATAAATTACCTGAAGTATCAATAAAATACATTACCAAATGCAATAAAAGACGATCGCTCTAAGGATAAACAAATACAAATGGAAAAATCTAATATTTAAATCGTGGGGCTTGATAATGATAGCTAATCTATAAAAACATGAAATAATTTTAAAAATGAAATATTTTAATGTGAGTCGGCAATTTGATTTTTTTTTAATTACACCTAGTGTTTTGCACAGACTTTTTAAAAAAAGGGGTAGTATTGTCATTCATAAAAGTATATTTTATACTTTTTCAAAATTATTGCTCACATTGTAGAAATCAGTAATGATTTTTTATGAGATAATTAAGTTCTATATAATAAGAGTAGTAAATTACAGCTAACTTAAAATAAATGAAAATGATATTTAAAACTAAATTTTACTTTTAGTCCTACAGCTCAAATAACTTCAAGCAGTAAAACCCTTAGCAAGAATAAAGTTCTACGACGCGAATTAATAAAGGCATGTTTCAGCATATTATAAAGCAAAGATTCTAACTAGATATCCTATAACATTTTACCCTGAACTGACTGTATTTACGCTTTTATAAATGAGACTGAAGACAGCAATATCAAAAGCAAAACGAAAAGCCTGTTTTTCCAAATACCAGCGAGATTTTTCCGAAACGTTGTTTGAAATTACTGTTTTGTGAAAGCACCAATCATACCATTATCTTTTTCAGAGGATTCCGCTGCCATTTCCATTTTATTTTACTTCTTTTAGAAAGTTTCAAATTTCGAAGCTAATAAATACAAAATCAAGTTTCACGTTCGATAAATAATAACAGAACATTTACGCTGCTTGAAGGATGTAATTTTAAAAGGAAACATTTCGTAGGAGATATTTCGGCAACTTGAAATAAATCCCAGAGTATGTGATTACAGTTAAGTGTCTGACTGCAGAAGGAGAAATCATCCGTCGCAAACGTAAAAATACAAATTCATCGCAGATCAGTAGATTTAAAATATTCATGGAAATCGA
Organism: Dolomedes plantarius; assembly: GCA_907164885.2. Taxonomy (NCBI): domain Eukaryota; kingdom Metazoa; phylum Arthropoda; class Arachnida; order Araneae; family Dolomedidae; genus Dolomedes; species Dolomedes plantarius. Next base: position 84,483,724 of record OU015495.1, on the reverse strand, counting down.
TTTTTTTTCGAATGTACTTCAAAATGCAGTGGAGCGAACGCGGCATGAAATATTCATTTCGATGACAAATGAGAAAGAAAAATAGATATTAACGGAAATATTTAAAATGTATGTTTTGAGAACAGTTTATTTTACTTTAAACGTACTCCATAATCTACTAATACGGTAGTCATATACACACTGAAAAAAGGGTAACCTAAAGATAGTTTGCCAATGAATAATTCAAAAATTGGACGAAACATACAGGAAAGTTTGAAAAGGAAACAGTTAATAATTTAAAATGCTTAAATAACGAATAAAATCTATATAAAGGAGGAGAATTTGAAACTGATTGCAATGACGGAAATGTTCGGATTTGAGTATGATTACGTTTTAGAAAAATCTATCATTTCGACTGAAAGGAGATTTATGAATAGGGGTGCAAAGGATAAAATTTTCAAATAAGAAAATTATTTTAAAAAATACACTTGTTCACGTAAAATTCTTAAAATCCGAAAATTATACATATACCAGGCTTAGAAGAATCTGACTGAAAAGCAAATTGAATGTGCACAATCGACTTTACTAGAAAATTAAAAAATCATTATTTTGCTGACTTTAGATTAACATTTAACTCTAGAACTGTTTTGAAAATCATTTTTTTCTGGCTTAACTTTCTGGGCCGTTTTACAATAAATATGTTAGATGTGTAAAATTTATCCATATATAGCTCCCCCCCCCCTCCCTCCCTGAAAAAAAAGGTCAAGTAACGGTTCTTTAAATTTCTGCACCCGTGAAAAAATATATAACAGCCAAGTTCAATTCATATTAATCAAAATACAATTATTATTAAGGAACCAATGTTATGAACAAACCACCAGGCGTTTTTTTTTCACAATGGCTTCTTTCATTACTGTTAATGACTAACAGGAAATGTCCAATTCCAAATATTGGAACTAATATAATATAAAAATGGAAAGGTTACTTAAGTTAAACTTCTTGTAGGGTGCTACACAAATTTGACGGGTCATAGAGGGCAAATAATTTGAAAAGTCACGTAAAGAAAACTTTAAGAAACACAAACAGGAACAAATGACTTCTCATTAACCGCAATATAATAAAAGGAATGGCAACGTGTTTCGAACTAATAAAGAGTTCATCGTCAGGTCACAGAGCATTAGGTGAGATTGTCACTATGCATTTCACTAGGCATTACACTAAGGCTACTAGGCATTTGTGAACTGCTCACAGTAACAATCATCCATAATGCTCTATAGCCTGACTATGAACTCTTAATTAGTTTAATTAAACATGTAAACACCGTTTTTTCTTTCATTGTGGATAACAATAAATTGTTTGTTCCAATTTGAACAGTACTTTAAAATCTAGAATGATTCTAAATTTTTTTACCATGATTTAAAATTTCCCCGAACTTTAATATAAATTTTGAACTTCCCAGAGATATTTCTATGGTATTTCATAGGGATATTAAAAATCATAGACATTTTCAGGCCTTTCCTGACATGTGGGAGCCTTGTTAAAGTATCGCTTATGATAAATTTCAGCCTGGTATGCATGTGCGTGTATGTGTTCTTCCTCCTTCAAAACATACATGAAATATTCAAAACGCAATATTTCTGGGACTTGATAAATAACACTGTACATTCGTTTTTGGGGTATTTCAGCTTCCGGATAGACAAAAATGCACTCCGTCAAATAAAACAAAACACGACTCGTGTGTGTTTGCTGTTGCGCATGGTGAATTAAAAATTAATGTTGCATTTTTGTGGGGAGGACGTGTGCGCGTGAGAGACAAAATTTTATTATCTATGAGCTTTTTGGTAAATTGGCCTCAACAGGTATTCCTTTACGCTCATAAAAACAATAAATTTGATGTAAAAGTTACTAAATTAGCGATAAAGCAAGTGTTTTACTATTCAAATTTTTATGTTATTCGTTACCTATAAATAAATTCCTATGGTACCAAAAACGACATCTAGGAGGAAATTACTCCGTTTGGGACGTTTAAAAATATCCTTTCAATGAAATAACATCCCTCTCCTCATATTTACACAAGCCCCCCCCCCCAAAAAAAAAACAAACAAACAAAAAAAAAAACCTGGTTATATACGAAAAATGTAGAAAATCTCAAAGAGAAGGATTTTATAAATTTCTTACAATTATAAACCAAATCACTATAGAGTATACCGGGGCTTGTTGGCCCATTTTTTCTTCAATATTTTTTTTAAAATAATTTATTAAAAATTTTTTGGGGGTTTGTACAATCAGCACATGTTAAAGCATAACCACGAAAAAGAGAATATTAAAAATATTAATTAATATTTTCTATATGAAGCTCAGCAGAACATCCAAGTCACTGGGCCAACGTGCCCCATCGAGCAGTGCAGGTTGGCCCTCTAAGTTGATTTGATTTTCGGATTACTAACGGAAATGAAAAAACACCTAAAATATCAAATGTAATTTTAATATGGTATATAAAAGACACAAAGGATAAAAAAAGATACTTTCTCCAACTTAACTACTGCCTTCATCGATCTTCTCATCATCACAATGAATGCAAACACACCTGGTATATTGAATCCAGTTTTCTCCTGATTTATTGACAATTTTATTGACTTTTATAGGCTTATGAACGTAGAAAAAAAACTTTTGGACTGTGGGGCATCTTGTGCTACTGGGCCAACATGCCCCGGATTGAATGGTCCAACTTGCCCCAAATCGCCATTTTGGCTTTTGATCGTTAATATTTTTTCAAATCAGTAGGTAGAAAATTAACTCTGAACAAAGATCTTTTAGATTACTATTCACCTAAGTGAAGCGTTAATTTAGAAACAAATTAGAAACGATTATTTACGTGAAAAAAAAAAATTCACTTCAATGAAAATTTGAAGTGGCTTTCGTTTGATTGCTTCTTAGCTGCTTACGCTGTTATGGGTGAAAGAAAACGTGCTAAGACACACGTCGCTTAGCTAGTAAAGCAATCTGCAGGATAGTTTGAAAAATATCGCAGATGGGTCAACATGCCTCGGTCTACCCTCTATGTAGTGTTTGATGTCATAACGAACACTAATTGTAGGAAAATTGAAAAGGAAACTTTCCTATGTACACTTTAGTCCTTCCCTCCGGTTCATCATCAAAAGCACGAGAAATTGCACTGAATATGGATTATGATAACGCTATGTTATTGCAGTTTTCGGTTTAAAGCAGCGTTTCTCCACCTTTTTTAGGCCCCCTGAGCCCCGCCCCCCTCCCTACCCCTCGAACGTAAGAAACATAAAATGAACACATCGTACCCCCCCCCCCTCCCTCCACGACCGAAACTTAATACTAGTAATAATAAATGATTGCACAAGCTACTAGTTCAAATTATTACACTGTCTTGATAGTAACCTTCCGCAATTACCCTGGGGATCGAGCTCCACTGGTTTATAGAAAAAGTTAAACGGCCACGTCCAGGTGTAATTATGGAGGTAGAATTAGGCCTTCGACCCCCCCCCCCCCCAAAAAAAAAAAAAAAAAAAAAAAAAAAAAACTAAAAAAAAAAAAAAAAAAAACCTTAAAAAAAAAAATAACTTTAAAAAAAACTAAAAAAACAAACAAACATCAAATAGGTATTAATTGAATATAAAACCTCAAAAACTTTCACAATAATATCACTTTAGAATCTTTCAAATCAAAGAGATAGTGACAAAAAAAATTACATTAGTTGTCTTTCGACGAAAAATTCACTAACATTACGCAAAACAATATTTTATGCATGTATAACTAAACATGACTTTGCATAAAACCTTATATGTACATATTGTGAACAGAAAAAAAAAAGAGCAACATCCATAGAAATACTGTAAATATTAGCAGAAAACGACGATGTTGTTTGAAACTTATAAAAACAACATTTTCTGTTGTTGTTTTTATAAGAAAAACAGTGTTCAGTTTAACGAAACGGCAAAAAAGTAAAAAAAATATTTTCCAATGACGTTTTTATGTACAGCAGAATTCGGAATAATTAATATGTGACCAAGGAGAGGAATTTAGAAAAAAAGGGGAAAAAACATTGTAAAGGGAGAAAAACAATGAGCATGAATTTAATTATGTTTATAGAAATTCTCGCATTAAAAAAAAAATCAATTTCCGTTAAATGTTGCAGTGCCTGAATTAAATGTACACAATTTAAGTAAATAAAAGTGCCCTTTTTTTTTCTTTTTTTTTTTTTTAATATTTGAATTTCCGCTTGCTTAATGATAAAATTTTACTAATGCAATTACTCGTTTAAAGTGAGTGGGCTAGAAATTTTATGCTTTACATTGCATACAGACACTTTACCCAGCAATATGCGCTTGAAAAAACATAAAAATATTAATTTTCCTCCTTCCCAAGACATTTTACTTTCTTTTACGCTAATGACAATTTTGAAAAAATAAATGAATAAATAAATTTGTCAAGAATTTCCCGCTTTTCCCTCTTCATTTTTAGCCTCATAAAGGAAACGAAAATTGTTTTACAGCTAAGTGTACAATACATCAAATCATCTAGGTTCTGCATGAAATGAACGGTTTGTTGAATTCAGAGCTATACGGTCAACTTTTGCTACACAAGGGCTACTTAGACTGAGACCTATAGTTTAAAGCCGATTCCGAAAGGTAACAAACAACCAATGCAACAGTGAAACTTGAACCCACAGGCTATGAACCGAAACTTAGCCATTTGACCATCGCCCAAACATAAAATGGCGCTGAATGTTTACATCGTACACGATACTAAAATTAACTAAAATACGGATTTTTTTATCCTGCATGAGTTCATCCATGATACACACCCCGATACGTCATTTTATTCGCCTCTGTGCAGAAATTCATAATTCGAAGCAAGGATTATTAAAAAAAAATTACCATAAAACGGCAATACGCTACAATGGGAAGGAAAATAAGAAATACTCGGGGCCTGATGTAGCCAAGTGGTAGCGCGTTAGGCTTGGAACTAGGGATGTTCGGTTCAAATCCCAACAGGCGCCATTAAATACCTTCGTGTCTACACCGGATATGGGCACTCTATATCTGTAGACCGGAAAGGCCATATATGAGCCAGAGAGGGTGGCAGAAGGTACGATCCTCCCTAGACATCACCCCTGGGGGTGTTCGGTCGAAACTGAGGTGGCACCAGGCAATAATGTTGACGCACCTGCATGGTGCTTCCAGATAAGAAGAAGTCAACAATTTTCGCGGTATATTGCGTGAATGTCTCACGACAAGTGCTTCCGCATTAATAAAACATAAATAAAAATGTGAAGTTTCAAATTATTTAACAGATGTTCGAGCAATTTAAAAAATTTTTTTTCAGCTAACATGTGTTTAAAATTGCTTGTATTTCAATTTAAAAACGAAATAACTAAATGTGTACGCTAAAGAAATAAAGGAATTGATAAGGTACTACCAGCTATTGACACGTACAGTCATGTTAAAGCCGTATCATAATCATTCAATTTCCTATCACAAATACGATAAAGAAAATAAATAAGAGTAATAAAAGAAAGAATCTCATACAGACAGACTATATTAAGAGCATAACTTAACATCTAAAATGGGACGAGTTTATAAAATTACCTTTATAGGTAGGTGAAAATATAAATAAGATTACACTTTTAAACATTTTAACTTTACATTAGTGTCATATACAAAAACACGATTAACTTTTAAAAATTCAATTGAATGGGAACACTGTACTGTTGAATAAAATGCAAATAAATTCTAGTTAAACACATAAACGTGAACATAACACTTTTATCTAGAAATGCTGCAGTGCAGATCAGAATGCGAATAAGAAATGAGGATAAATACCCAATACTTATCCACGTTTAATACGCGTGATAAATACCCAACATTTTTTTTCCTTCTTTTTATACGAGTTAATACATGGTATCAAGACCAAAGTGGCAGATGCGGAAGTTTTCTACTCTGCCACCGTCCGTTTTCTTTGAGCCAAGTAAATAAAGCAAATAGAGTAAATTAAGGGGGGAAAAAAGATGAATAATTTATTACGAAGCACAGCTTTGCAACTCTCCTCAGAAAAGCTTTTATGGTTAAAATGAGACTAAATATTTACACGAAAACCGGGCAACATGAAAGAATATATTAAAGATATATTATTCAATTGTGATGATTAGTTTCTTTTCCCTATGCGAATTTGTTGGCTAATTTATTGCGGTAGCATCATACAGTTGAGCAAACACTGCTCCCTTCGAGATTTGAGCACAGGACTCGAGCATGGGAAAGTCCCTGCCTTCCAAGCCCTCTACGCGGAAGTCAGAGACACTAACCACTGTACCAGTGGTTCTCAAACTTCCCATGGTCGACACAGCACATCGATGGCGCGCACAATCCATGGATTTTGTATCACCGATGATTATTATTTACATAATAGAAATATTTTAACGTAGGATTACGTTCCTCAATAACGGTCCTTCGGAGAGAAAAAAATTGTCATGCGTCACGAGTTATAATTTTGGCAGCGCGCCAAACCCAGTAGCAGTGAACAGTTATACAGAAAATTACCAAAATGCGTTTAAAAAAAAGAAAAAAAAGAGGTAAGCAAGGATAAGTAATCATACGTTAATAACTCTCGGTAGTTTCGTTAGAAGAGACTACCTGAAAATTTTTTTTTATATTATTCAACAGTACGTTACTACCCGTCTAATATTATTACAATGTTTATATTTTGAACAATAAAAAAATTGAGAAAAATAATTAAAATAAAATTGATTATTTTATTTTATAATTAGGTACATGGAAATTAAAAAAAAGTAGTATAAATAGGTTTATTACTTATAAACACTTGATTTAAAATTTAATGTTTTTTTTTTTTTTTTTTTTTTTTTTTTTTTTTTTTTTTTTTAAAACTCTGAATTGATTATCTAATTTTTCGGAATTGGCGTGAAAACGGCCAGTGTGCTGTTGGTGGCGTGTTGTCCGTGTTTTACACATTTTCACTCAATGCAGTTAATAATAAAATATCTAAAAGAAATTTCAAAAGAAAGTGTAGCGGATTCCAACACTTTCGCACGCGAAAGTGTTGGCGCACGTGCGCCCGCGGGCACAGAGTTGAGAACCACTACACAACACGATGTGAACGGCAGGGATTAAACCAACCACTTCATTAGTAAAAAACAATAATAAACCAATTAAATAAAGTGACATAACTAGAACTAGAAAACTGACGTCGCCAATTAATGGACTGAAGTCAAATGTGTGATGAAATAAGACCCTCCCAATTACTAAAACAAATAATGCTTACTATAAAATCAAAAAACCACGCACTTTTTCTCTCAACACGAAAACACTTTTAGCTGCTATTGTGCCAGGAATTAATAAAAATGGAAAACCTTATATTTTATGCCATGTCAAACTTGTAAATAACAATTTTTAGCTAAAAGTGAAAGAAAATAATTTTTTTTTTAAATTTTGACACATAGTTAAAGAGCAGGGAAACTTGAAAATAACTAGTTCCCATTCTCTTGCTAAAACACAGTCTATAAGTCCTTATACCACCAGAACTTCTTTCTTGTGTGTTTAACCAAAGAGCGTCTTTAAAGCAGAATGAACTCGGCAAGTAATTTCTTCTTTTTTCTTTTCAATGGGGTGTTTAAGTATCTCCTCGGCTATTGTCCTTGCATAAGAGAAATTTCAAAGAAATTTTGAGCGTACAACAATAATTAACCTGAAGGAGAGGAGGGTAAAGGACTCAAAACAGAAAATACGCTTTAAACGTGAAAGACCAAGTTAAGGCAGTGGATTTGGGGCCAATAAAGGATAATAATTAATAACGTTAAACAAGTGAGTGTAGAAAATAAATTTTTAGAGGTTTAAAAACACTGCTCTGCGCGTTTTAACAATGGACGTTTTATTATCAATATCAATTCACGCATAACCACAATGAAAAGATAATAACGAGGAAATAGAAAAAAGGTCACAGAGTACTTTAACTGCTGGACAAAAAAGATCATTGCATGAATTGTAAATAAATGAATAAATAGTTTTCCAACAATAAAATATGAAATATTACATTCTAGTGAAGAACTGATGACTGAACGATAAAAGCGTGATTCAAAACTAGACAGTATTTTTTTTTTTAAGTTTCCTTTTTTAAATGCGAAATAAAATTGCTTAGAGGAACTTAATTCCAATTTTTTTAAGGCTGCTGTGTATTAACCCTACTGGATTTGCTCGCTTCAATGTTAACCCATGGAGAAAATTTGTCCAATATTTACAGCTACATAAATGCTGATAATCCAATAAAAAATTATATTTTCAGATAGCCTGAACTTTTCTGCACCTTGCAAGTGGATTCATTTTATAAATTTCGTCCCCCAAAGGAAGTTTCAAACACACTATATCAGACTTTGCCTTCGAATAGTTTAAGTTTTAAAATACTATTTGAATTTTTTAAAATAAAAAATGCCCCAAAGTGTATAATTTCTTTCTCTATTACGGAGTACAATTTAAGGGGAAAAAAAACTTTCAATCCAAGTCGGCAATACTGGGCCACATATTTTCCTCCATGGTTTATCATTCAGGTGACCAAATCCAATAGGGTTAGTACACAGTAGCCTTAACGGTCGGGTGCCATTTGGGACAACCACCGCCTGAACCGGGATTCAGACCCGGATCTCCAACCCTCTTGACCGGTATTCGAAGAACTGCACCAGCATAGAAATGTCAGTTCATATACTTTCCTATTCTTTTTGTGGTCAACTTCGCGGGATGTTGACCAGTTATTATATTTTCTTCCATTATTCACCGATTATCAGTAAAATTCTCCAAAAATGTTGAAATTTTGTTTTTCTCTGCGAACGTTAGTAGCATACTTTCAAGGTTAATCATCTAACAATCAGATCGCTAATGTAAGTCAGATCTGCTTGGAATAGGATTCGAATCTAGACCTCTATGCTACCAAACCAATATTCTAACTGCTGAACCCTTTTTCTGAGTAATATGCACACCATTAACCAAAACATCAAAAAACTTTCAGAATTTGGCGCAATTATATTGAAAACTGACACATTAATATGCGATGTGAACCAGAGGAAGCCTAGCGGGTAGCTCGTTGAGCTTTAGATGGCGGATGTTCAGTTCCAATTCCAACGAGTGCCATTAACTGCCTCCGTGTCTTGGCCGGATAGGGGCATGTTAAATCCGTAGACCGGAAAGTCATTCAATGTGGTCCGGGGGTTGGGGAAGGCACGAGCCCTGCAGATGTCGTCCTTGGGGTTGCTCGGTCAAAACCCCCAGGAAGTAATGCTGACTCATATGTGTGCTGCTCCTAGATAAGAAGTAGTCAACAATTTATTGCGCGAATGTCTCTCGACAAATGCATCCGCATTTTAAAAAATATAAATAAATAAGTGATATTTCTAATTATTTAACAAATGTTTAAGCAATTTAAAAGTATTATTTTAAGTTAACGTGTTTAAAAATGCTTGAATTTAAATTTTAGCAACGAAATTACTAAACTTAAAGAGAGAAAAAAAATTTAAGCAAGCATTTGCATAAAATAGCTTTGTATTTCAGTAATGCAGTTAAAAGAAGTAACTAAACATTAAGAGAGAGACACTAACATTATTTTAAGCGTAGTTTTAAAATTTAAGCAGACGCTTCCTACAAACCATAGACAAAAATTTAAAAATTTTCTTAAGACAAAAATTTAAAAAGGCAAAATTTAAATTTTGTTTTCTTCTGTCTAGTCTGGTTCAGCAGAACAGAAATTTGAAGGAAAGATTTCAAAAATAAGTTCATGGAATAGTTGTCATTGGTAACTCAAATAATACATTCTGGTTATTTTTTTCTACTATAAATTCAAGGGAAAAATTCTTACACATAAAATACGCTTTTTACCGTTTATGCAGTGTGTATTCTAGCACTGGAGTAAGCAGAAACTAGTTACAGCTAAACGAAAAAACATTCCGAATGATATTGGAACGTTTCAACACTAATAACGTTTCTCTAAAGATTTAATATATATATATATATATATATATATTCCCACAGGTAGGGGGAAGAAATCAGTGCTAACTACCCTTCCTGTGGTTGCGCAGGGGCATTCGTCCTACTGCAGGGTCCATTGTCAGACTGGAAGACTTCTTGATGTCAGTCAAGATCAAATCCAACTCTTAACAGTTTCTCCGACTTCCGGGATTAATTTGAGTATGTTAATCGTGCTAACTAACTTCGAGAATCTTTACGCTATTTGAATGGAATAAAATTTAACTAACAATTTGTTATTAACCACACGGCTTGATTCCTGTCAGTTTTTGTCTGTGTCCTCCTAATCATTTTTTTTTATCTTTCAGATTCCGTAGGATTTCATATCCTACTCGCGAATGATCACGAGTGCCGCGGCAGGAAAATAGAAAATTTTGACAACATCTTATGAATCTACATTGAGATCAGACCATTGCAAACTCAATTACTTTTTACTCTCTTACCATTGGTCGGATTCCGGCGTTGGAACAGTGTGACTCCTTCCTACGGATGCGACATCGGCAACAAAACATCGATGTTTTGAAACATCGATATTCAAAATTAAAACATCGCCCAAAATCCATCGATATTTTTGAACATCCATTCTTTAAAACTGGTTTAGTAACGTTACTTTTGGGAGGCATCTTAATATTAATTAACGTTAACTTATATAATACCAGAACTAAACAAAAACTTAAATGGCCGCTGTGTTTATACTATTTATAAAAGGAAAACCCATGGAAGGTTTTGGAGTGTCGAGAACATTCTAAGCGGTCTGATTGGTTCATTGGTTGTTAATTGCCATTTGTCTCGTTGCTGGGGGATCGTTACCCCTTTTGTATTCGTCCTTTTCAGAATTCAGACTTCCATTTACTGACTGTGAAAATTATGCTACGTGGTTTTTTTTTATTATGGTACTTTTTCATTAAAAAAAAAACACCAAGACAACGTAAAGCATCGAGCACAAAACATCGATGTTTTAAAAAAATCGACTTCAATAAATCGATGTTTTTAAAACATCGACATCGATGTCGCATCCCTATCCTTCCCAGTGAACTAAAGTTCAAAAGTGATGAACTTCATCTGAGTGTAGGTAATGGTGGGAGTAACTATGACTCTCTTAGGAGAGTTGTATCATCTATGGGGGTTGTAGGATGACTCTTTTTGGCGTCGATTGCCCCCACCTCCACGTGATCTGGGTGGAAACTGGACTTGTCCAGGCAAAGAGGGGCATGGGTTGGTGACCTAGTCTTACTCCTTATGGAGTAAGTACTAACAGATAACAGAGACCCCAAATTAATTTCCGAATCTACGGGACTCTTGTGTGTGCCGAACTGCACGCAGCGACCAAGTGTTTTCGGGCAATTAAAGCATGCGTTTGGGTGGGGTCGGATTAACTTCTGGATTACGTTCTTACCGTTGCATCAGCCGCATATTATCAACACCTTAACTGCCAATACTTCGCCCAGACTGTTAGTACCTCACTCAAACTGCGGGTACTTCATGTTGATTTCGCGGATTTTTATTTCACGAGCAAATGATATCAATCTAAAAAGAATTTCCAAGAAAACGCAATCTGCCTTTATTAACCGTCCGATATGAAATCTGAAGAAAACAAATGATTAAAGTATAACTGCCAAAAACTGACAGGAATCAAATTGTTGGGTTAACAACGAACTGCTAGTTTCATTCCATTCCATTCAAATTGCGTATAGGTTCATAAAATTAGTCAACATGATTAAAATATTCCGCCAAATCCAGGAAGTCGGAGAAGCAAATAAAATAACAGCTAGATTTCATCTTGACAGACAGATATCAAGAAGTCTTATTTTGACTTCGTGACCTACACCTACTTCGAAACTCAAGCGTATCAGCATTTACCCTTTAATAATCAAATCTCTAGAACTGCGAGGAAGAAAAGAAAAGACAGGGGGGGGGGGGGGGTTGAAGGAGGAGTGACGGCTAAAGTACTATGATTACAGCTTGTTACCAAAAATGCTTCAACAGCTAGTAACATTCCTCAACTGATGAAATCTGTAAGCAGAGTCTATTTTAATAAAACCCAAACACAATAATCACAAGTGAGCGGGTCAAGTGACTCCCACAACATTTCGGATGCATCACCCGTGGAGTATCATTATGCCTTTTCAAATCGTGACTTCCGTGACAGGTATGCGATTGCGTGCCGTGCTCCGAGGGTAGGGGCTTGTCAAGTTGCGGGTGAGAAGGGATGGATGTTTGTCAATGAAAAAAAAACACTTCGCCATAACGCCTGGAGATAGAAATTACAGTGGTGTCAGTTTTCTAATAAGTTACAACAAGAAAACACCCATCAGGCAGCAATTCAGGACAATCAAATAAAGGGAAAATTTTTAATACATCGACAATCTCTTTGAATACAAGTAAAATCTTATTCATATACTCATATCTCACATATTATTTTTTGAGTAAAAACAGAACATGCGCATGTGCGCACGTGGGATACATACACACACACACACATATATATATATATATATATATATATATATACACACACAGAGAGAGATGAGTTTTTCCTTCAATTTTTAAGCGAAATAGTTACACATTGGTTTCGTGAAAAGAGAGAATATCAGTGTTACATAATTTTACATTTTACGGGTAAATGTAACAGAAATTTTTCCTTTTAAAGATCGGTAAGGTAATAGATATATACTGTAAAGAACTTACTTTTAACGAAAATTAAGACAAATCATCGGATGCTTTTCAATAAGCTACATTTTTCCTTTTCACTTAGTATAATAGACAACCAACAGTAAACCATAGAAATCATAAGGTACAGGCATAATAAGGAACAGCTGCTACAATCGCAAGCAAATCACGCCTTTGTGTACTAATACATTAAAACACGAATTTGAGGGATTTGATAATAATAATGCAGTTTAAACAACTAGAATCCTCCTAAATAACAAGTTCATGCAAGATATCCCGGACGGTTCTGCATTTCCTCGATGTTTCTTAAATCATCCGTGACTAATCCGTTAACTATTTGACGTTTCAGGTTGCTCTTGGCCGGTAGTGACATGTAAAATAATGCGCACTACACTACTAAGGGGAATATGCAGAACTAAATTTTACTTTTGATTATTCATGGTACAGCACATTGGAGGTAACAGAAGTTCCGGGAACAGAACAAAAGTAATCAATAGCTCATAGAAGCGACCTCGAAAAAGATAATGCGCGAATGGGGTTAGTAAAAGTCTTTAGCAAATTGTTCATTTTCGTGTAAGGCCATTTATTATCAGATTATCACTACTTCAACCTTCCGTACATTTAAAAATTATGACGAAGGTGAAGAAAAAACAATAGATAATTTTACAGAAAATAGATGGTGCAGTTGTATATACAGTAAAACCTAGTTTGTCCGGATCAGATTTGTAGACATTATTTTTATTTAATGTTCACATTAGATAATAATTTTTAACTATGATAGCAAGAACGTAACTACAAGTACGCCAAATATTCGCTTTTTAGTTTGATTCAACGTACAGTTCCTGTATAGATTGTACAATAAATTATGGTAATAAAATGTTTTTTGTTGGGTTTAAGAAAGCTTTACTAGATTTACCATTCTTTAGTTAAGAAATTATATGAAAAGTTATTTTTATATTTTTTAATGCCTTGTAATGCCGTACGTGATTTTGTTACAAAACATAGGTTTTTTTTTATCGTAATAAACGGTAAGTCTGTTTAGTTAAGGAATTTGTTTTGTTTATTACCCATATTATCCGGATCTCCTATGGTCCGAGTTAGTCCGGATAAACAAGGTTTTATTGTAGTTGAAACCTCCTTTCGTGATAACTCTGAAAGTTACTTTGCCGGACGATGGCCGAATGGCTATAGCGTTGTAGGTTCGATTCCCACTCATAGCATGGACGTTTATAGCCGTACGGAATTTAAACAGCAGGTCCCGGTCTAATTATCCCTCGTGTAGCAAAAATTGACGTTGCGCTCCAAACCAAACCTGAAAGCTACTTTTACACAGCATGCGTCGAAAACTTAGAAAATTAGACCTTTGTTGCTACGTTTGCATTTTATATAACGAATTTGAATATTTCTGATATGGGAAAAATCTGAGAAAAGAAATTCAGATAAAAAGAACCCCACTCAGATTTGATAAATGCAAGCAAAATAAAATAAAACTCGCCAAATTTAATAAATCTGACACCTGTCCTTTAAAACAAAAATATCAGGCATATTTAATGAAAGTCATGTTACACAGAGTTTATAGTAATATAGTTATTTTGCAATATGACATTATGGGCCGTGAAAAAAAAGGAGTAGAAAAACGTTAAAATTCTAACGCGTCCTACGGGACATGCGACCAAAAAATTACTAGCCTTAGTAGATAAGGGAAGCTGTTAGCAAACAAATAATATTTAAAATTATGAATCTTATATGGTGCCATTCCCGCATTAAACAGGTATAAATTATTTTATTTATTATTATATTGTAATTACTTACACTTACAAGTTAATAACTAAACCCCGAGGGATTTATTTTCATACGCTGTGCTAGTACAAATTCAGACTTATAATCCTCATAAGAATCGAACATTTAAAAAATAAGTCCCTGTCGGCTTGTAAACGGTACAATAAGCCCATTAATACTTGTTGCGTTTATGCAGATAAAACAAAAGTGGGAGAGCACTTCGCTTAATAAAAGAGCATAAATTTTTTATCGTAAAAAAAGTTTGCAAGTCGTGAGGTACTATACTAAATGTAAATGCTGGACTAAATGTAATGGTGCACTGTACATAAATTTATGTGTGTCGAATGAATTATTTAAATGCCCTAGACACAAACCCTGAAAACAATTATAATGAAAACTCATACATGATGGTAAACTGTGAAATATAATTCGTTATAATTGTCATTAATTATTTATAAAAAGCAATAACTATAATTAATTATTTTAAAGAGTAATAACTATCATTAATTATTTATAATAAAGTAATAATTATCGTTAATTACATATTTAATTCTACAGACTTTGAAAACTCTAATGAAAATGCAATCTTAATTTTACGCGATCACAAGCGCACACGTATGAGGAACTGTTTGCACAGTTAATACGGTGCTGTGAAGTATACGAAACTTTTTTCCTCACGAGTGAGGTATTTATTGATCACTGTAATTCCTCTCTCGAAGAGGGATGGGAGAAGTGCCGTAGCACGTACTTCTGCCAGAATAACCGCACACGCTGAACGTTACTCTAATCATACACATAACTATAGATCAAGCAATTCATACCCTTGCATTCCGAATGCACCCACTTCGTACATCATTATGGACCCCGGGATCGTGACTTCCGTGACATGCAGGGGATCGCGTGCCGGATTTCAGATTTATTTCGGGTTGAATTACTGGTGAGAAAAGGGAACGAACGGCCAAGCCGTAAAACCTGAGGAAAATCCCTATTCCGACAAACGTAACGACGTAATTTCTCAAGAGGACAGCTTTCCTGTAAATTCTACGTAATTAGCGATTGGTGAAAGCATACTTAGACGTTGTAACGGGCCGCGTTGATTAATGCATAATTCATTGAGCGGCACTGAAGGGATAGTTCTGTTTTTGCTATTGAACATTGATTCTAGGATCAATTAAGCAATAAATGCTTAATTTCGGTGGATATGTTGTGGTTTCAATGGAAAACAAAGTATTTTAATGAAATAAAAAAAAAATTAAACAATTCATTATACCTACCAAAAGTAATCAGAATAATTCTCTTTAAATCAGTAAATTTGAATTTGCACAGAAAATTAAATACCTATAAAAAATACTTATATGTATATTATAGATATAATATTCATAGGCACTTTTATACTGTCATATAATTAATGCAAAAATGAGAAAAAGTATGATAGTATTTTGCAACAATAGGCAAATTTCATTAAAAAATTAATTTTAAAAAATCACTTCTTTAAAAAGAAAGGTATTCTAAAAAAATAGAGGTCTATTCTAAAAAAAATAACATGTGTTCTTCAATATAATTCTTAAGGTGGAAATTCCTGAAAAATATTAAGCAGCTTATAACAAGCATTTACCCAAATGAAGAGAAGTTTTAAGGGTCCATAAAATTGCATAATTCATATCTAAGGATTTTAAAAGCACTGCAAGAACCATGCTATGGTCTTATCAAAATGCTTTCCGCTATTTAAGATTTGCCATTCTACCAAATAAGTTAAAAGAAATCTGCAACATTGGATGAGTGCTTATACAGACGAAAGATAAGTTATCCTTTGACGAAACAAAATACATTAAAAAATTAAAGATTTTTCTAAAGATAAAACTGTATCTTAACAGTTAAGTAGAAAGTTGTAACTTACAATTTTTCTTTTCCCTTGGCTCAGATCAAAATTTCGATTGCATTCATACTGATCCTTTGAATTAAAACAGCTAAAAAGTAATTAAAAGGGAATTACATAACACATAAAGTCAGCTAGCTTCTTTCGATTTAAGGATTCCAAAGAACAGTTATCAAAGTATCAAAGTGGGAGGAACTTTATAGAAAATTATAAATAGTCTCTTTTCTGATTAACACTCAATGTCAATTAAGCGTAGATCATATTTCTTTCGTGTTTCCAAGTAAAATCAAGAATCATTCATGAACTTGCTTATCTCTAAAATTGCAATGAATGAATGAATCTTTTGAAATCTCTATTAGAATCCTAAGATTAAACGATAAATTATTAATTTGTTTTAATTGTATACTGAAAATGCAAAGCTTAGAATCAAACTTGTTTGTTAATTATACTTTTTAATTTAACATGCGTCTTAAACCCTGAGTAGAACTGAAAACAGTAATAACAATAAATTTAAAAGCAAAACCTTTTCCATTCTAATGTTTAATAGATGCAAAAATATACGCTTCAGTTTTTCAACCAGGTTCCAGTTACAGGAGAAAGCGGCTGCAATCAGAAATTAAAAGCGAATGCTCGCAACAAAATCTAAAAAATTCATTAGTGTAAACGTTTCTGTTAAATTTAATGAGACTCGGAAATGTCGGCGAGACGCTGCTTACCGTTAATATATTTCGAGGTTTACTTCGGCTGTTCATTCATTATTTCTCAGGCAAAAACGCTTGCTTACAGATGAACAGCAGGAACAAAATAATCTCACGACAAAATCCCGACAAGATGACTGTTACACTAGAGTAATTTTTGGTGTATCAAGCATCACTACAAAATAAGGAAATCGACGCAAAATGTAAAATTATTGTAATTGATGACTTTATAACAGATGACCAAAAAAAAAAAAAAAAAAGACTGATAAAAAGAAATGGCAAAGAACGAGATAAAATGAAGAAATATCTGCGACAGGTGGGCTGTTGAACTATAAGATGAGTACTAGAGTAATTTGTTTATGTATCAAACGTCACGACGAAAACATAAGGAAATCTATGCAAAATGCGGAATTACTATAATTGATGACTTTATAATAGGTGACAAAAAATAATCAAAAACTGATAAGAAATGGCAAAGAGCGAGAAAAACAATGGGAGTGGGTGTAGCATGGTTGGGGCGAAAACCCTCATATAATTTGAAGAAAAAATTTGAAATACACGTGGGACGTTGCGGGGTTGGAGTTATTCAGTCGAACCTTTGCAAAGTGTAATTAACGAAAGCAAAATATTTAAGGTGTATTTGCATGCAAAACTTAAGAAAAACAATTCGTCTCCGAAGTAATCTACACCCGAGGTATTTCAATAATAGAGCATGATTAGAGATACGTAAGTTTCGTATTTACGAAATATAGATGCGAATAAATGCGAAATTTGCCGATATGAGCGAGTAAATGCGAAATATATTTTTTTTTTACTACTTTTCAGCGAAAACTCGATGACAAATGGATTTTTAAGCGAAATTAGGTAATAATAGTAATATTTTATTAACATATTTGCATAACTAAGACCATCCACGGTCTTTAAATGAGATCTCACTCTCGAAATTTGCTTCTTACTTATTGCTAAAGACTTAAGGAAGAGAGATAATATGGAGACAACTACAATGCTAGCTTTAACTAAGAATTTTGATACTTACCTAACCAAGTAAGTAAAATAAAGATTTTTTTTAATAAATACGAAAATTTTGAGTTTATGTATGTATATATATATATATATATATATATATATATATATATTCTTTTACTTGGCGAATAAATGAGAAATTCTATATAATATAATTTTTTTTCGAAATTTCGATATTATTTATGCGAAATTTACGTGCCCCTAAGCATGATGACATCAAAATGCTGTTCACATCAGCTCCCTCTATACGAAAGAAATTAAAGATCACCGAAAAATAAAATTATTATAGCTCTAATTACAGTTCAATCGCAGCATTCCACACATATCCCTCAGGATGATTGCTTAACTATCACCTACGTCCTAGAGTAATTTGTAGATACGTTTAACAACATGACAAAGACACCAAAATATAATTAAAACATTAAAACTAATTCGAAAAAAAATGGGGAAAGAAGTGGGAATAAATAAATAATTAAATAAAAAAAGGTGATGGGGCCGTACCATGTTTGTAATAATAATCACAGAGAAAGCTTGGGAAAAAGCAGTAGTCACGTTTTTATAATTAATTTCATCAGGTAGAAGGTAGAAAAATATCACGAAAATACATTTTTAAAAGTACTCAAGGGGAGAGAGAATGTCACGCTGTATTCACTGCAGATGATGAATTGGACCCGCTACATGCATGGCGTGGTAGTCTGATGTGGGCTGGTGACCAATTTCTGACATCATGCCCGCCCAAATAAAGAAAAGAGGGCGAGGAGCGCAGACATAAAAAAAAAAAAACATAAACAAGGTTACAATTAAAAGCTTTTCTCTAAAGCACGGAGTATAATACAAGCTGATAACGTACCGAGTGAAAATAAGATATATAATCACTTTCAGCGTGCAGATAAATTTTGACACCATGCTGATTGTTCTCTGTTTTGTGAATAATACGACACTAACAGAGCGACATAGATGGATGTGTAATATTGCTCTTTTCATATACAGTGGTACGGGTGTCTCGACTTACGAGTTTTTCGAGATACGAGCATTCTCTTGGCAGATTTTTTGCCTCGAGTTACGAGCTATAATTCGGGTTACGAGCAAGCTTCAGATACCCTACCGCTAGTTTGCGCAGCGAGCGCCATGTTACGTGCTCATCAAATGAGAACCCGAGAGGCATATAATATTTACAACCTTTATGTAGAATTATTATACAGTTGTATAATATTATTCTAAGACTACTATCCAGTCTTAAACCGAGAGATTAACCCTCAACAATTATCACCCGGGAAGCTTGCTCTGCTCACACTTGAGTCGCCATCCGAAACCGGACAGCGTCCAACCTCTCTCATGGTGCATATACATTGGTGCAGAGTTCTCTGCCTGTGCCTTGGGGAATCCAGTGATTTATGTTCACTCTGTACTCTGTACTATGCGTGGATCGCCTCCTCTGGCGGTCCATCAAAGAAAAGGCGGGGGGTCAGCGGGTCAAATGGTGTCGAGAGGGGTCGGGGGAGACACCACATCAAAGAAATCTTGGGGGCGGGAATGGGGGTGGTTCTGAATACCGTGTCTAATGTTACCGTGACTAATGTGATGACAGGAGTCGGGGGTCTGCAGGCAGAGAACTCTGCACCAATCTATATGCGCTATGACAGAGAAATAGCTTTAATTCCCTCCCCCACACTGGAAGCCCCATGGGGTCTAGGGGATGGGATGACCTTGGTTAAAAATCAAAGAATAAAATTTAATTATTCAGTTCAGCCTTTCTCCTCCTCTTACATCAGCATCTTCAAGTCTGATCTGCAAGGTAAATGTTGTACACTTAATAATACAAGTTTATTGCAGTACATTCTATTGTATTGCGTTTTTATACAATGTTCATCATTTATAAGCACATTTCTCTTCATCATTTATAAGCACATATAACAAAAAATTGCGGTGTTGGGGGAGCCCGGAACGAATTAATGGCTTTTCCCTTCATATCAATGGGGAAAATTGATTCGAGATACGAGTATTTCGAGTTACGAGCTCCATCATGGAACGAATTAAACTCGTAATTCAAGGCACCACTGTATAACTAAAGGTAAATAATTCAACAGAGCAAGATAATTACTAGCAGGAAGAATGGGGATCTCGGGGCCTTGGGATGTCTTTTGGCTAGACCTATTCAGAAAGTTCACCCTTGAGGTAACTGATTTGTTTAGGCCTCCTGATGAAGAGACCAGTCGGTTGCCTCGCTATATGGTTTAGTTCCTTTACTGATACATAATCTTGCATTTATGGTGCGTTGAGCCCTAAGTGTGTGATTTCGGTTTATTTTGTCTGCATTCTTCCTGCTAGTAATTATCTTGCTCTGTTGAATTATTTACCTTTAGTTATAATTGTCTGTTTTCAGTATTAGGATTTGTTGCAACTGCGCAATTTTTTATTGAAAACTTAAAATTTTTCAATACTAGGGTAGGTTTTCTGTTAATTTGTTCGGCTGTCTATGCCTTCTTTATATGTATTATTTCGTGCTGAATTATTTACATTATTTGTGTTATTGCTCATTTCATCCCACGTGTGAAAATTACACATCGACTAAATAAGTCAAGCTAGAAAATTAGTTTTTACACGTTTCTTTATTTCGCACAACTTTAAAACAACTACAAATATAGTTACAATCCACAGTCTGAACATAAAAGAGACGCAATTTATTGAAAAGTCAGACATAAATCTATTAAAACTTAAAAGGAAAAGAAACTCCTAAAAGTTCCACATTGCAATAACTTAAAGCCTTCAGCTGAATTTTTAAATGGTAGATATTTTCTTGTGGTTTTATCATTTTTAGTTTATGACTTTGCCTCTACCTCCTCAGAAGAAAGGTCTACGATATGATCTAAGCGATTACATTAGATAGTTTTTCTAGTAATTTTTGTATTTTACTAAACTGTTTACTATCTCGATGAAATACGACGGATAAAACTTTACACTTCGACGGTGGCCCCGTTGGCAAAGGCGTCAAACTAGTGATCTGAGGGATCCGGTTTCGATGCCAGTCGCTGACAAATCCACTGCCGTGTTCACTAATGGTGGCCCGGGCACGTAAAATATGTCGTGGCTGCAATGTCCTCCAAGTTCTCAAATTTACCTCTGGAGGTGTGGGGTCAAGTGTTCCGGTCTCGTCACTTGACTCGGTTCAAAATTACGGGACCGACCCATAGGGGGGGGTAATGTTGGTCCACCTATACGGGGCTCCCAGAAAAGTGGCCAGCAAAACCGCTGTGTAATATGGTGGTAAGGATAATGTCCAAGAAACCGTCTGCCGCATTGGATATATATATATATATATATATATATATATATATATATATATATATATACATACACACACACACACGACTAATGCAAAAATATGATTAAATTTAACAAAAAACTACAGGACTAATTACAAAATAGGCCAATAATAAAGAAAAGGCTCAAATGTTTTCCCAGTCATTAATGAGTTCGAAATATTCCACACATATTTAAAGAATTCTTGACCATTACTCTTTTTTTAATTGATGCCAAAAACTTTTCTAAAAATAATTGAACAAGAAATATGATACTAGGCGAAACTCCGAAATATTTCAAAGTAAACTGGATAGAAAACACTTCAGTCACGATTTTACAATTAGTGTCAATAAGTAATTTTTTACTCCTTCTCTATAAGACAGAAATCACCCCTCCCCTCCACTCTCACGCAAACCTGTAGACTACTAAGTAAAAGTTTGCTTGTAAACGAACCACTGAGAACCTCCTTCAACGCTGACACAGTGATTAATAGCATTAACTTCTGGAAAATTAGAATGTACTGTATGTTAGTGTTACAGAGACCGAATTTCATGGCTTGACCTCGTTCATAACCTTCTAGGGAGTGAATGGTAGCGCTACAGAGACTGAATTTGATGACTTGACCTAATTCAAAACCTTCAAGGGAACTTGAAGCTATGGTAACAATCCATAAAATTTCATTTCAGCTATAATGCGCCCAACATGGCAAACGTCGTTTTCGATACCCTAAACTTAAAAAAAGATGTTTAAAGTTCACCACAAAAATCGACCCAAAATTATCAGATGTTAGACACATTTTGTGGTAAAATGTTAAGATTTGTTTCAAAACTATAGCTGTACTACAATATCAAAAAAATTTAAATTCGAGCTGAAAATTAACTGACAGTAAACAAAACCAACACACGCGAACACAAATGCATGAAAATGTTCCACAATCTTTTTTTTTTTTGCATTCCTGTAGAAAACACACTTAAAAGCGCTGTGTTGCATTTAAATTTCATTACTGCGAGAATGTTTTATTTGAAAAAAGTAACATATAATCTTAACAAACTGTTATACAGTATGTATTCAAAATTTAATTAATTCAGGTGTGGGATAACAAGGAGTGTTATTGAGCTATAGTGAGATTCCCAAAAAGGTTTCTTATACATAAAAACAGATAATTCTCGGTTAATTTAAATCAATTAATATATATTTTAAATTTTCCCCGGAGTTTTAGTACGACTTCAGTTTAAACCAATTAAGTAACGGAGGGTCACAAAAACTCTAGCCTAATTACCATGCGACGCCAAGAACTCAAGCAAGAACAACTCAAGCGTTGTGCGCATGAAAAAGAGAACCTACCTTTCGAAAACATTTCTTGGAATATAGTTTCCTAAAATTAAAAATTCCTAAAATAATTTAAAAGCTACAAAGAAAATAAAGAACAAGGGTTAAAAATATACACCTAATATATACTGCCAACTTAGAAAGAAAAAAAATGTCTTTCAAATCACCTTGTGCAGTACATAGAAATTTGGTCTCAAAACATTTCCGAACAAGCAGCCTAGTTAATATACAGAAGCCATACATAAACAAGTATGTTTTTTAATAAACGAGTGGGCAGCGCAGAGAATCCTTAGACGTACGTAGCCGTCGCAAGAAAAATATCTGTGAGCGCGGCTTCCCTCCGAAATTATGAAAGAATTCCCGAAAGACCAGGTATATGTCGGCAATGAAATATAATGAGAAATGTTTGTAAGGTTTCGCTATTGAACACATTCACACGAATATCTATTTTCGACTATACCGCTTTCAAGAACTCGTGTATACATATATTGTAACATTATGCATGAAAATGGTCAGTAAATGGTGGAAAAGAAATCAAAGCGGCAGACACGGAGTAAAAATACTTATTAATAAGTAACACGCATGTTTCGGAATCAAATACTTCGTAATTTATTTTTAAGCTAGGAAATATCACATAAATAGAATAGCGCGGAGAGATGATTTTCCAGGGAACTTGAGAATGACACGAACTTCCAAACGTGATTTCTCCAAAATTCATGAAAACGAAACATAAACATGTATTCAGCATATTTCAGTACATGTATTCACTGGTGTACTGTAACGTGACATCAGAAGTAGATGGCAGATTTGGGACTATGGACTAATCATCAATGTCTTGCTATTTATTTAATAACTACTGCGACAGTTTTAACTAAAAAAAAATATCATTTATTTACACGTTTCACAAAATCCCCACACAAGAAATTTCATCGCAGGTGAAAAGGTGACAGTTATTTTAGCATGAGAAAATATCGCTAAGAAATCAGAAGATTTGTCATAAAAACAGAGAAAAACCTGTAGGGCCATAATATATATTTAAAAAAACCTTCATGTTCTATAAATTAAAAATGATTTAAAAATTCTCTTTTATATAGTTTGACAGGAGGAGGAAAAACCAAATTTTATTAAGTTCAACAACAAAATGTCAGAATTAATAAATTAAAATACAGGCTACAAAAGTCACACAAACACGCGCGAAATAAAATGGTAACACTAGCAACGATTTTTTTGCACTCAAAATTAGGATTAATCATATTCGAAATAAAATTAAATGAAATTAACTCCACATTTTGGACGTTAGACTGAGAGAATGAAAATGAAAAAGTGTATCTGAAAATGATACAAATTAGATCTACAAAAGAAATTTTAAAAATCGATGAAAATTCATTTAATTTTGTCATCTAATCTGATTTGCTGGCGCATGCACCAGTGGCAAAATCATTTATTCCAATTAACCGCCAGAAAGTCAAATAAAATCATAATTCCTTACAGGACGCTTTATTAACTTCATTAAGAATTCTACAGTTCTAGAATTTTTAAGACGAGGCATACAATATTCATCATATTTTACGCGTTCCGTCATTGGAAGAGCATGTATTTTCAGAATGGAAACAGACACACACAGAGAGAGGAGGGGGGGGGGGGGAATTACTCACCCCCAAAGAAAAAAAAACGAAAATTTGACATAAATACGCGAAATAAGTTAAAAAGCATCATCGAAATCCTTTTCATTATGCTTAAAAGCTGACAGGTGTTAATCACCTTAAGGTTGTTAACTTAAGCTCCTCTTGCAACACAAAGCCCACTCATACGTTGACAGGGCATAATCGCATTACTTCATACGTTGATTGGACAGCATAATGGAAAGAAAAAAAATATGCGTTAAAAAAAACACAGAAATTCATTAATTGTTAAACAGCTGAAGATCTTTGTACCGAAGGGCAACAATTAGTATTATTTAGAAAAAAAGATAAGAGTAGAAGAAGAGGGTTTTATTTAGGAGCAATTAAGCGTGTTTATGTCAGAACCTCAAAGATGTGTTCTACCAAAAAATCGACAGATTTTGCGTTGCGCGACATTTCAAAATATAATTTTATCCAAAGTATCCGTATCTAATGAACTGATGGCCAGATGGTTTTATATTCAAATAGCTCACTGGCCAATTGATCAGAAAAACTTTCAAAAAGAAAGTTTTTCTGATCAATTGGCCTTGAATTCCAGTTCAACAAATAAAAGAAACTTTTACAAATAAAAAAAAAAAATCAATTATATCTCTTTTTATAAAACGTAAAATAAATAAAAAATAAAGATATCTTAAGAAAATAAACATCTATCATAAAGGGGCAAAATATAGTTGTCTTTCCTTAGTTTGAAAACCGCACGTTAATTGTGCCCAATCAAAGTTTAGAAAAGTTATAAGGGCATAAAATTAATCCTTATCATTTATTCCAAGAGAACTTTTGATTTTTCACTCCCGTTCCTGACACGACACGATATATATTAGGGGGGGGGGGGGGGGGGTCGGTTGTACTTACTTAAAAAGGTATTTAAGATACGTTTAGATTTTAAATTAAATTCAAATATATATTCTAAACTATAACAAAATATTTTTGGCTAATTAAATGCTAGGTTACTAGTTAAATTAGAAATTATCAGGGAAATTAATTGCACGACCATTTTAATGCCTATAAAACTTTAAAGTACAGCCGGGAACAATTATTGAACGGATACTTCCAGATAACTTCTCCTAAGATCAATATTATTTCCGAAAAAAGAGTGATATATATATATATATATATATATATATATATAATATTTCTTCAATATACTTAAGTTCCCTGCAGCTTTTTGAACCACTTAGATTATTATACAAGAAGTTGCCTAACATTGTAATTACAAAAACATGTCATCCAAGCAGCTATCTTCTGGTCCCTCTCCCTCAAACATTCTATTCATGAAAGTATACTAAGAAACATAACAGCCCAGAGTCCCAAAACGAAGAAAACGTACCAAATATCTCCGGCTTAGCTTCCTGAAATGCAGACCCCTAGGGTTTGTGAACAGTATCGAGCATTTAAATGCTGGAGAACAAAATACGCACCCTCGAAGGACTCGAAGACATCCTAACCAACTTCTGTTTGCTCAACACTCGCCCAGGATGTAATCTTCCCAAATACAAGAGATTAACGAAGGAGAAAAGCAAAACAAAAGCAAATGAACGATTGTTTCTACAGAGGGGAAACAAGTTAAACATTATTTATTAGAGAACAAAGGGAAAGTTCTCACCAGAAAGGAACAGATACTTTAGTAAGAAACTACGACTTATTTTTGGAAAACTATTTGGGCTTTCTTTTATTAGTTGACAGAAGTTATAGAGGACAAGAGTCAGTAGAAAAATTAGTCTGACTCTATTTAGTATATAAAGTACGTTGTTTTACCTCGGAAACATTTAATGGGTGTTAAATTTTCAAAATAAAAATTATATAGAAATACAGAAGTTAAAACTGGAATTGCAGAAAAAAAGAAACACAAAACCCATAAAAGTTATGCAGTAATGTTCAAAGACAATATACTTTTCAGAAAAAAAATAATTTATTTAAGACTGGTGTGTACTAACCCTAAAGGATTCGCTCACCTCAATGTTAACCTATGGAGAAAATTTGTCTACTATTTACAGCTACATAGATGCTGATAATCCAATAAAAAGGGTATTTTCAGATAGCCTGAACTTTTATGCCACTTGCAACAGGTTTCATTTTCCAAATTTCGTCCACCAAAGGAATTTATGAGCGTTTAAAACACACTATAACAGATTTTTTTCCCGAATAATTTCAATTTTAAAATATTATTTGCATTTTTTTTAAACGAAAAATGTCCAAAGGAGTAAAATTTCTTTGTCTATTACGGAGTACAATTTTTAAAGAAAAATCTTACAATCCAAGTCGGCAATCTTTGGACACATTTTCTTCATAGGCGGACATTGAGGTGAGCGAATCCAATAGAGTTACTACACAGCAGCCTTAATAATATTGTTGGTATTGTGGATAAAGAGCTTAAACATAAATACTATTTTATTAGTACTACCAATTTAGTTTTTCATCCTCTGTTATCATTTCAGTTCCCGCATATATATTTCTTCTAAAAGGGAAAACTCTCGCTATTTGTCACTTGATAGAGAAGTGCTGCTGTTAAATTTTATTTCCCACAACTTTATTTTGGTAATACAGTATCCTGGTGCATTATGTCCATGCATATTTATTTCTATTTTGCGTACATACATATAAAAAGAGACGCTGGTGGCCTATTATAAATACATCGCAGAAATATAATACTTCATTCATTAAAGAAAACAGTCTATAAGTATTATGCAACGAACAAAGCATGCGTAAGAAACTAAAGATTTAATTCAACAATTTTTTTTCTCCATTTTGCAACGACTCTGTAATGAATACCAATAGTATATTCATATTACCATTATTTTAAGTAATCACCGATTACTTAAAAATTGGACCATTTCGTCATACACAACACATGGATCATGGTCGAAGAGATATAAGTGAAATCAATTACAGATGCACCAGCGAAACGGGGGTGATATGGAAGATACATTGGACACAGTCGAAAACATCATAATCCTTAACATCTTTAAAGTTTCAAAAATAGAACGCATATGATTGGTATGGTGATATATGTACATTTTGAAAATTGTATTCAAACAATTGATTTGATCTGAATCGATTTTGAATTCGATTTACATAACGACATGCGGAAAATCTCTCGACTCATCGAAAGGTTTGTTTTTTCCCGGCATACATACATTTGAGTAGTCACGATTAAAGTGTGCCTTGAGTAGTCCCTTAAATAAGTATAAATCCTTTAAAAAAAACGATATGTTATATAAATTAATTGTTTGTTTGTTTATTTGTGCGTGTGTTAATTCTTATTGCACCAACAAAATAGATACATAACGTTGAATTATAAAACGTGAGAGCTATCAGAAATTGAGGGGGTTTCTCTCCATTTGTAATTTTATGTAACAACTAAAAGACGAAAAAATTTTCTTCGTTTTTTAGTCCGGATGACTCTAATTTTAGAGTCATCCGGATTTTATGTAGACCAGCCATTCAAAAAATTTTACGTCTTTTTGTGGCGAATAGAATATATTTTGTGGCGAATAGAATATACGAATAGAATTAAGTGCAAATAATAACCTTCTTTAGTATCCTTAAATTTTTTACAAATTACTTTCTCTAAGAAGAGGGAAAAATTCACTTGTTTTTGGCGACAAAGGGAAAATAGTTAAAGCCAAAGATTCTAATAATTTGCGAGATTTTTTTTTCAGTTTTCAGTAATAAACAGCTTGTTTTTAGCAAATCAAACGAATGAAATACGAGAAATGTAGATGAAAAACGGTGTATCTTGTTAATAAAACACAATATTCCCCTGTATTCTGTTTGTCAAAGCAGGGCACTTGTCAGTGAAGACATCACTTTAACCTCGAGAATCCTTGCATGCTTTCAATAGGGGCCCCGTGTAGGTAAACCAACACCACCCCTTCGCGTCACCTCAATTTCGACCGAGCATCCTCAGGGGCGACATCTAGGAGAATCGTACATTATCCCACCCTCTCTGACCTCGTAGAAGGACTCTCCGGTCTACAGATTTAACGTGCCCATATACGGCCTAGAAACGAATGTATTTAATAGCATTCGTTGGAGTTCGAACTGGGATTCCCTGCCCAAAGCCCGCCGTGCTACCATTAGCCTACCTCTGGCTCTCCCAGTATTGTCGTACTCTATAAAATTATTATTATATATTTTTTTTTATTTTAAAAAGTCGACAGGATATTTCTTTTCCACACAGCGAATAAAATAATTTCGGCATCTATCAGAAAAAAGAGTCAAATATTCTTATTACTGTTTTTTTAAAAAAGCACTCTACGGTGTTTTGTTCCATTTGCGATGAACGATGTGATGCTCTGTTATAAATCCTTAAACGTGGTCGGAATAGAAATGCCGTTAAACACTAGAGCACATGCCTTTTCAACGAGAACAGCGCGTAAAGCTGCTGTTTGTTTAGTACTCTACGCGAAAGCATGTACATCCCTCGGGCAAACGATGGGGCTGGGACGAAAATAAAGTGAATAAGGGATTTTCTCCCCTGATTACAAAAGAAGACAAACACTTCTAGTTAGTAAATTCCCGAACAGAGAGAGAAAGTGACTTTCATTTCACGGACGGGACCTCCAAAGGGAGAGGTTATTTACGCACTCTGTCACACTGCGTATCTTGCTCAAAGAAAAGAACTCCGAAACGTCGTCTTTCAGACTTTGCTGATCAGTAAAAAAAACATGCAATGCATACATGAAATCCCGAAAAAAGGATTACAGTCCGTGATGGAAGAGAAAGAAGAAAAAAACTTTGAAACAACGTGGTAATGAAAAGGTAAATTTCACATACAGTGATTTATTTTTCAAATCACAAATATTGTCAAAAAGGTTACAAATTACACTTCCTAGATGTATGATTTTTTCTCAAGTTTGGAGATATTTTCAAGTAAAAAAATAAAAAAGGGGCACTTTTTTTTTTAATGTCTCATAACCAGTGTAATGCCTCACTAGGTTCGTCTAATAACCAGTTACCATAAAATATTACGCCACAATTATCTAATTTTATATCACAGCTGTGTCGAGTTATTTAAATTGAATGTGCACTTTTAAATCATAATTGTCAAGGTAATTAAGAAAACTGCGCGTTATGGTCAAGTGCGGCAGAGTAATTTAAATTTTGTAGACGTGAGAATTCCCAGTAACCAAAATAAGTAAAGCTATTTAAATATCTTTATCTGCAATTTTTTAATTATAGTATGTGTATAATTTTAAAACCCGAGCTTAAGTGGTTATGTTCTAGAAGTGAAAAATTCGAATAATACTGCAAATTTTATTTTACTTTTAACTTAAAATATAATGATAAACATAATAAATACAAGAATTTATTGCCCTAAATAAATGGAGAGAATTGTGCACCCTTTCAGATATTTACTGTCTCCCTTGTATATTTAAGATTCTTGCAAGGGAACTTACTAGTTCGGGTTTAACCAAACTTATTAGACCAGGTCTTTCGCATGAAAATAAAGTTATTTATAATAATGTGACACCATTAATTTATTTTACCTTTTGTCCACAAAGCCACCTCAATTTATGATACTTAGCGAGACATTCTATCATCAGATAAGTCTGGGTTCAAATCCCGAGTAGGGCGTGCATGTATGTATGTATGTTGTTACCTCAAAGGAACTACTGTTAAATGTTGTGCATTTCTATAAATACATTGCCAATAAGAAAAAGAAAAAGAAAAAAGAGAAAAAGTGGTATGTATGGGGAAATGGCTACAGGATAACTTTCTGCCAAACCAAGGCTTTAAATAATAATAATTAAAAAAAAAAAAAAAAAAAAAAAAAAAAAAAAAAAAAAAAAACGGGGGGAAGGTCGATTTCGGTTAATCGGACCACATCGGGACGTGATCATTTTGGTCCTAATAACCGGGTGGTACAATTAAACGAACATACCTTATGTTACAAGACGGGATTTAATCCGAATAAGCGGCTAGTCCGATTAACCAGTGGTCCAATTAACCGGAATCGACTCTACATTTAATCAGGTTTGTTACAGCGGTTATTAAAAAAACATTTTCATAATTTGTGATGACTACGGGATAGAGTCAGTCTGTACCTTTTTATTGTCAGCTTTATTAACTAATTTAACTTGCGAAAAATACATATATTTAGAACTGAAATAAAAACAGCAAAATTTCTCAACAACTGCTGCCAGTGTGTTCTTAAATCTATATTTTCTCATCATTTTTTGTGGCAGACAGGACAGGGGCAGAATATTAAAACTATAAAATGTTTCCAGGGTTATCTTCTAGTATTTTATTACTATTTGCTCTCAGTTTTTCATACGTATTTTCAAGTTCCCCAAGTTTTCACGATTGCACTAATTGATTAAATCTTTTATTTGCTGATTTTTACATCATTATACTTTCTTAATAGACACCCTCTAAATTAACCTAACAATAATTTTCATGCTTCACACTCTTTTCAGAGTAATTATTGTTAAAACAAATCGATAAGAATTAATTCATGATTATTTTGCCAGCACAATTGAGTTGGTGGAATACAAGGTCGAGGTTTGGAGATCAAAGCTCGATCTTCACCCGTAAGAGGTGTTTATTAGATTGGCACCCAAGAGTTGAAAAGAATGATGACTGGCTTTAAGTCTAACAGTCTAATTTATAACAAAAAATCACTGCGAAAAAAAGAAAAACAATCGTTAAAAATAAATGATTAATAACAAACTCTCTAGTTTCGTATTTCCTTCCTAAATACATTCATTTTCTAAAAGTAGACAAATGTTTCTCCGTCCATAATACAAGAAAATTAAATACAAATAAATATATAAATAAAGATAACTCTTTTCTTACTTTAAACTGTTCCTCTTCAAAGTAAACTCACGTCGTTAATTACGACATTAACTCTGCAAACACCGCACCCCAAAGGCATAATTAGCTTTTCACTTTTACTATTTTTAATGTTATAGTTTTTATCATTGTTTTTATGCCCTCTGTCACCTCACTTAAATTCAGAAAAAATATGTATGACTTTTTTAGTATCATCTCTCGCATGGGTTGTCTAGATTTTTTTTTCTCCTAAATGCTCTCCTAGAATAATCTCTTTAATTAGTAGAACATAAGGAAATTTAATTCATGATTAGCAACTTATTTCACCTATCAAAAATGTCTAGTTATTTAACATGTCGCACAAAAATTCTAGGACTATAATTACAGTCACCTTGAGAATTCCACGAGATCTGAAAACTGGCATACTGAAAAAAAAAAAAAAACTTTGTATATTAGACAATGAAATACTATTTGCTTTAAATTAAACACATTTAAAATAAAATTTAAAATTAAAAAAACAGCATTCCAAGTTGTAGGACTATATTGTAACGTCGTGGCTCTTTTCTGGGAAAGAGACCACCCAAACACCAAAGTTCTTTTTCAAGGAAGACCTGATCCCGAGAAGTCAAGGGGGGCAATTTATTTATCCCACTTGGTGAGCCCGGCGGTCATTTCCCCTCGATTAGAGGCTCTGAGAGTGCCCGAGAGCCTCTGTCGACGTCTCTGTAATGCTGCAGTCACACACATCTAGACAATTCTACAGTACGCAGCCCTCCGACACCTGTTGACACATTTGGAGGTCGATTAGTCACGGTCCTCCCCCCAAGGTCCCTCGAATCTCTTTGATGATCTGTGAAAAACCGACTGAGGGCAGGATCGCTGCAGAGAAGCTCTGTAGAGCGCTGTCCATAAATCACTCGTTTTCCCCCTGAATACTGTGCAGTGCAGATGTGTGTGACCGCCTTATGAAAATATTGGGACGGGATGGTCCCAGATTGTTGACCGATGCAAGTCCGTCGCTCGAGTAGAGACTGAAAGTCTTCTTGAGTCCTAGTGACTGTTTTTTTTTCTTGGGGGGGGGGGGGGTTTGTTGTTTTGAGAATATCTCTCATATGCAGACGAGCATAGTCTCTCTGCTTGTATATATATATATACACAGTGTCACAAAAAAAATATATGCACCCAGAAGGAAACGACCTACTATCACGAAACTTAATATGTATGTAGTGTATGAGGAGATAAGTAAATGATTATAAATTCAGAAGAACACACCGTTTTATTAAGAAGATATGGTATGAAAAAGGTTACAAATCAGTAAGTAGTAAATCCACCTCTGGCAGCTATACAAGCCGAAACATGGCGTGGCATCGAATCAATGAGGTCACCTATGACCTCCTGTGGAAGATCATGCCATAATCTTTGTAACTGGTCAGATGCCTTCCAAGAACGTCCCAGACGTGCTATATTGGCGAGAGGTCTGGTGACCTAGCAGGCCATGGGAGTACGTCATGTCCTTGAAGATATTGTTGGGAGAGTCGCGCAGTATGTGGACGAGAATGGCCTTGCTGATAAATGGCACCTGGGCGACTTGATAGCATAGGCAGTACAACTGGCGTTAAAATCTCGTCCACGTAACTACGTGCTGTCAAAGTGCGTTGAAGGACGACTAGAGGTGATCGCGTGTCCCAACAAATCGCTTCCCCCACTGCCACACCTTGTGTAATCGTCGTATGCCTCTAGACAACAAATGCCGGATCGGACCGGTAACCTGGCCGCCTCCACACGCGTATGCGCTGGTCATCAGTATTGAGACTGAATCGGGATTCATCGCTGAAGATCACACTCCAGCTTGCCCGAGGTCGGCAAAAATCCAATCGACACTGCCTATGATGTAGGGTTAGTGGTAGGCGTCTTAATGGACGTCGCCTCCTTATACCTGCGTCGGCCAGTCGTCTCCGAATGGTTTCCATTGCATTGATACCAACGGATGTCTGGAAGGTGGTAAATGGCGTCGAACTGATTCTAGCGACGTTGTTGGTGCGGACGTGGCCGCTCCTATGATTGTGCGATCCTCGCGCGCATTTGTGTTCCTGGGACGTCCTGACCCTCCCCGACGGTAGACTATCCCTTCCGTTATCCATTGTTGCCAACACCGAGCAACTACCATATCGCTCCGACCGAGGTGGCGGCCGATACGCCTGTTCGACCAACCTGCTTCTGTGAGGCCTACTAAACGCCCCCTCTCAAAGTCTGACAATTGTTCGTACTGTCGCCGGTTACGTCTCAGAGGCATCTCTAGTCACAATACCGTCCATCCAAGTCGACAGATTTGTTTGAATAACCCTATGGCACGAGCAATCATGCTTTTAAACTCTCCCAGCTGCGCATCTCATATGCACATAGCGCTTACCCTTGTCCCATTGGCGTCGAAATTTTAATAATTTGCATATCTCTTACTTCTCTACATTCATACTATCTCTACATTCTTGCCAAGTTTCGTGATAGTAGCTCGATTTCTTCTGGGTGATTATATTTTTTGTGACAGAGTGCATATATATTAATTTTTTAATACAAGCTCTGTGTTTTAAAGATTTCTGTCACTCGTGTGTTTATTTCAACCATGGGGACGTCACAACATAAACTGATATTAAAGATTATAAAAAAATTCCAATGTTACAATTCAAATTACATTCTTATTTACCGGACAATTACCATCCAGAAGTCCAGTAGCCTTACACAAGCCTTCGCGAATTGAGAAACTAATTGTTGTTAATGTTTCTAATGCTCCCTGGCTAGATCTTCCAGACCAGGTCATTATAGGCCTCGGGTTGATATGTGCGGCTCCGGTTTAGGTAGCACCACAAGGGTCGGAGTACGTCTTAGCTGCTTGCCACCTGAATTTTGACCGAGCAACCCCAGGGGCGACACCTGAGGGGATCGTACCTTCTCCCACCCTCTCTGACCTCTTATAGGGACTTTCCAGTCTACGAATTTCACGTGCCCATATTCGGATTAGACATGAATGTATTTAATGGCACGCGTCGGGATTCGATCCGAGACCCTCAACACCAAAAACCAGTGCATTACCTGAAGGCTGTCTCGAGCCCGAGAAATTAATTAAAATAACGCATTAAAAAGCAATAAAAAAATCTGTTTTCAGTTACGCTGATAAATTAACGCTAATTTCACTGAAGTGAAAATTATTTAGAAAAATAATAGAGTAACATATTCTATACGAAAGAAAGATAGAAATAAAAGGAAAAAAAGCTGATAAGCACTAATTTTTGAAAGGAATAAAGTTATATTCGCCTAAATTTTAAAAGAAATTTTTAAAGTCTGAGTATTACGTTACGCAATAAGTCATCTGAACGATATCATAAATAATTTTCGTCCAAATCCTTGCCATATGTCAACAGGAGTGAACATTTTTAGCACTTTATTTAAGAAGTACACATATTTACTGTGTTGATTTAATACGGATTAGTTTCGAAAATGAGACGTAAGATATCAGAACTCAAACAAAATATCTAAAACTAATGCAATGAAAATAATCAAACAAGAAATCATATTTTTTTTTTTTCATTACCGCCGAACATACCCAAGGCAAAGACAACATAATCCCTTTTCAATTAGAATGTTAGACTGCTATTTGAAAAGTGGACGAAACTTTAATGCGAGCTCTCAAGTTATGACTGAGAACAGAAATTAAACATAAAATTCTTAACATACTGAAAAATTTAGATTGAAATGAAGAAAAATTAAAATTTTTGGAGATCAACATGACTTAGGTAAATATTGTCTTATATTTCACACGTAAATACCCATATATATATATATGTTAAAAAAACTCATTGGAGACGCATTGCAATTCGAATATTTTACAGGACTGAACATGAATATTCATTGGATATTTTAAAATTTTGTAGAGCACAGTAATTACGGCGTCCATGTTTTCTGCATATTTTGGCGATACGGAATTATACCAGAAGCATGAATAATGTATGTAATTTGGGAGAAAATGTAAGCTACTTCGGATATTTAAAACCTCCCACCCCTTAATTGCAAAACTATTCGAATATGTTTTTCACAGAATGATCGAAAGAATTCGGGAGGAAAAATCTTTGAAAATAAGACTTCTCACTTTGCTAGGGTAATTGAGTTGGTAGAATACAAGGTCGAGGTTTGGAGATCCAAGCTCGATCCTTGCCCCTACGAGGTGGTTATTAGACTGGCACCCGAGAGTTAGAAAGAATGATTACTGATTTTTAGTCTAATAGTCTAATTTATAACATAAAATCACTGCGAGAAAAAGAAATTAAGTTCTTAACAATAAATAAGTGATTGACATATTGATACCAACGTACGGACGGTATTATAATGCTAGAGAGAGTGGAAATTAACACTTCCTGAGAAGTGCGGGGGTAGTTCAGAGGGTAGAACACCTGCCTCAAAGCTCAGGGACGCGAGATAGGTACTCACCCCAGTAAGAGGCCATTCGAAATTTCTAAAATTAAATGTAACATAATTTTTTAACATTACATAACCACAAACCTATCTTTTTGAAGTTTGCAGCTTGTATCGGTGAGAGAATGGACGGAATCATACTCATTTTAATGAAAACACAAACTTAAATAAATACAGGGTTATTTATTTAAGTTTGTGTTAAGTTATATACCGGGGTAAAAGTATCCAAAAGTTATGGCTTATTTTTACGGAACTACCCATTAGAATTAACAAAAAAAATTATTTAAATAGAAAGAACATCTCACCAAGTTTTAATATTAATCATAGATTTCAATCATGGTATCATAGATTTCGATGTGTGCACCTTTTGTAGCACGACAAACGTCTAAATGGAAATCCAGTTCTCTCCAAGTGTTTCGTAGCATATCAGGATTTATTACACGAATTGCTTGAATGATACGCTTCTTCAACTCATTGACAGTTTAAATTTTTTGTTTATACACAACGAATTTAATGAATACCCAGGCAAGAAAGTCTAATAACTCTTGATATGCTACGAGACACTTGGAGACAACTGGATTACCATTTAGACGTAAGTCGTGCTAAAAAATGTGTACACATCGAAATCTATGATACTATGATCGAAATCTATGATTGATATTAAAACTTGGTGAAATGTACTATTTAAATAAATATTTTTAAATCCTAATAAGTAGTTCCATAAAAATAAGTCATAACTTTCGGATACCTTTAGCCCGGACACCCTGTATTATTCAAAACTTTTGGAATTAAGAGGATTTTAGTGACAGTGTGTTTAACCTTGCGTGGTTTAAAAAAATAAATATCAATTCTTCATGGCATTTCCCCTAGTATTTAAAAATACTTTGATGACCATGAAACTTTGATGACCATTACTAGATGACCATGATCCAGTGGAACGAAGGTAAGCGGTCTATGACAAATTAGATTTAATTCAACTCGGAAGTCATAACGAAAAATGTAATATGCTACAAAGCAGTTCACCAGGCTAGATATGTATTTTTCTACTCTGAGAACACACCATTCGTCCCACTGTCGCTTTTCTATTATGCAGTTAAAACTACAATTTACAATTATACAATTTTAGATTACAACTAAAAAAGAGAAGCTAATCTAAATATGGTTTACCAAATATACTCCTAACCAGAGATCATAGCATTTTGCCTAGTGCAATTTTACCGTGATTCAGAGATAAACTAGGGAATGTTTTATTTCACTTCAGCTTAAAACTAAAAATAGGGAACAAAATATAGCAATGAACGTTTTTCGAAAATTGCTCCAGTTTTGTCTAACGCATAGAGTGGAATAGCCGTAAACGTTATAAGTAGAAGCCAAAGGTATCTGATACGCGGTATTTAAGTAGGGATAAGTAAAACTATTTACTACTTTTCTATCGAAACGAAAAAGACAATTTAATTATAATATAAAATCATATTTTTTTTGCTTCTAAAAAAAATTCATAGTTCTTGAAAAATATGAAAAACACAATCATTAAAAGTTGGATGGCATGTGGCAATGTGGTGGCATTCTTTAAATGCTACCACATTGTGTCGTGCATTCCTTAAACGGCTTGGCTTACATCATTTCTCCTAATGTAAAACTGCGGTTAAGGCTACCTCTCTTGCACCTCCATCCAAGGCTCAACGACACTATTCTTATTTTTCGCCCCACGCAGTTATTACCGCTAACTAGCTCCGACAGACTGCAATAAGACTTCCCATTCATTAGTTCTAGTTACATTTAGCCCAGTTTGATTTCATAGGACTGCAGTTACAGTCAGCATATTCAGCCATAGACCTAGTTCGCCTTCTTTCTGGGGTGTTCCTGACCTTGGCGTCGAGATTGTTGACATGATCTGTGATTGGTTTGATATATCACGTGCTCTCTTCGCCACCTGTCAGCACTGAACTTGAGTCAATTTCAGCGGATGACATCATTGCGATGAGCTGACATCATCTGCGATTGGCTAAATTGTTTATCGCTCACGCTCCGCTCCGTAAGCAATGAATACAATGCCGTGGTCATCATGCAATTTCAATAAAAAGCTATTTACATTGAATCCGGAGCGTTAGCGTAAAAGTTTTTAACCAATCATATACCATTTAACTAATCAACGCCAACGGAATCTTTACCGCTGACGGATGCAATATGAAAAGGCCTTAACTGGTACGAAATAAAAACCTATGCTGCAATTCGCAGCCTTTCCTGTATGCAGCTCGAAACATGCGTAAACCATTTTGAACTGATTAGCATACACCGTTAATTTTCTTCAAGTTCTTCGGACAGAGTACAAAATTTATGAGAATCATGTCTGTAGATTTTGGCAGACAGAAAATTAGGGTACCACAAAAGAATAACTCAACAAACAAAAAGTAATAACGAATATATCGGAACAAATCTAGTTTTTGCTTGATTTTTCCAGTAGTACCGCCTTTAATGATACATTAATTTTTTCTTATTCCTACTAAAAAGGTCTATCTCAAATTTTAATAACTTATATGCAAGCGTTTCAGACTGCGCTTATTAAAAAGTAATGCGAGAGAATCCAACAGGAAAGGATTCCTCATGTTTTAAACATTAGACAAAAGAATGTACAAATACAGAACCACGATATTTGAAAACACGCCTCGCTAATACCGATTATATTAGAATGTAATGTGACATTTTAAAAGGACGTATGGTCAGAGTTGTGTGCTCGGGAAAACTCATACAATTCGATTCCTTTTAAAATGTGCGAGTTTTGAAAATTATGACATAAATGCCTTCTGATTTCTATCGATTTCACCAGAGTAGAAAAGGGTTAATTTAAGATCCTGCGGGAGTTCACTGAATTTCAGGATATTATCGATCCATGTACAGTTGACAGATGAATGTATTAGGGTACTCTACCTCCAATTTTCCCGAGAAACTGCCAGACTTATTATGGAAAATTACACGGTGCGCATTTATAATTTAATATTACTCGATGAGGAGAATATAGGTAGGCAGATGTGTAATTGTAAAAGAATATGTAATGACTTTTTTTAGATGTATTAAATAATTCGTCATAATAGTATACTTGATGACTGAAATAGTATGTCATAAATAATTACAGGGTTCCTATTATTTGCCTCGAGAAAAAATTCAAGAACTTTTTTAAAAAATCGCGTGCTCTGAAATGCTTTAAACTATGAAATGAGTAAAAAATAAGAAAAATTTAAGAACTTTTTAATAAAATATCGTGTTCTCAAATGCTTTAACTATAAAATGGGAATAAAAGGTAGGTTTACTGAAATTCTAGCTGAATTAAAAGTAGTTTATACTTATAAAACGATAAAACAATTTCACAGTAAACTTATGTTTTCAAAATTTTTTTAGAAAATGCTTTATTTTTGTTACGAGTTAAAATATTTAATATCAAGAGATTTAACGACTCTTCTCAAATTGCCAATTCTGGGGAAACTATTACACTATAATAATATATTTTCTTTCATTTTTAAATAACCCCAAGTCGTCAGCAGTATTTTTCTTTAGAAAATGCCCTCAGCTAGATACCAAGCTATTGACATAGAGAGACATGGACATAGAAAAGGAAGACATTCTTTCTTTGTTACTCAAGCGATTTAAAGGGAATTTTTTAAAGATTCTGTTTGAGATTAAATTACGTTGGCAGCTTTAAAAATTCCAGTAAAAATAATACTTTAAAAAAAATCCTCAAACCTAACCATTATTATCATCATTTAATTATTAATTATTATTATTAAAAATAATTATCATAATGAATCATTATCGGTGGTTTCCACGTGCACCGATGTGTAATAAGCATAAATAATTGGAAGTTTAACAAACATCATACAGGACAGCGTGGATTATCCCCCGTATTTCTTACGCAAATGAACCCCCCCCCCCCCCCCCCATATCGAATTAAAAGACATTTCAGTCGTTTCGATCATAAACCAAGTTTTGTAGATAGGGTCGTTGTTTTATCACAGTAATAAATTACGGACATCTAACGGACAATAAATGCTGTTTTAGACACAATTTTTTTCTTAAATGCAAGACGTTGGTACCAACGTTCGAACATAATGCTAACTTCGCAAAAAACTTCCTCAATGCAGATACTCATTTAGGAGTGCGATCATCAATCAAGTTTTGTAGATAGGGTTGTTGTTTTATCTAAGCAATAAATAACGGACATCTAAAGGTATGGAACGGTCATCTAACGGACAATAAATGCTGTTTTGGACACAATTTTTTCTTAAATGCAAGACGCTGGTGACAACGTTCGAACATAATGCTAACTTCGCAAAAACCTTCCTCAATGCAGATACTCATTAAGGACTGCGAACAGTAAGTTTAGAAACTTACAGATCTTTAAATAGTTGCGAGGTCTTTTTTTGTTATTTTTTCTCCCCAGAAGAAATTCTGACAGCAAAATTAAGCAGAGAATATCTACAACAGAAAATCTTCTGTTAAGGGGAGTAACGTATTAATATACTGTTTGAGGAGATCTTTAATTTGATATATAATTCTAATGTTATTAGTTTACTAAATCTTTAGATAGGATTAGAAGAACATAGCAACGATATCTTTAGTAATTTTTATCTTCAAATCCAATCACACCCAGTTGACAAATGAACGTATTAAGGTCCCTCCAGTTTTCTCCAAAAACTTTCTCCTAAGAGGCATATTACATGACACACATCTACAATTTAACATACGCTTCTAATAGGCACAACTTCATTGGTCGATAATACTCTAAAAAACTTCCAGAAAACCCCCGCTTTCTTGACCGTGGGCTTGGGGTGCTATACAGCATATGACTCAGTCAGGTGGTCTACCTGACATTGGATCCCCAGAGTTTAGTTCCCAAGCATGCTTGGTCCTCAATTTATCGACCCACTCAAGGGATGAAAGGTTATCTGAAAATATCATTTTTATTTTCAGCATTTATGTAGCTGTCAATAGTAGACAAATTTTCTCCATACGTTAACACTGAGGTGAGCGAATCCAATAGGGTTAGTACACAGCAGCCTTACAAATAAATGAAACTGCCATGCGGTATATGAGTTATGCCTCGTCCCCTTTTTAGCGCGTTTTTATCCGGTGCCACTGCTAGTAAAAAAATAAATTAGGAATCCCTTGCACCTGAAAAAACAATACGAAGAGCTTAAAATAATTTCGAAACAACAGCATTACTACAGCGGACTTGAACTAAATCTTAGACTTCATTTAAGCAAATAATTCTCGAGCCCAGCCCGAATCAATGCCTTACTCAATAATTAGAACGCGTCCAACTTTTCAAGCAGCCCAAAGCAATAAATATCAAAAAACTAAAGCAAAATACGCAGAGAAGTAATCGCAGTGAACAAACTAAACTCCATTTCAGCGCTAATATCGCAAATTTCTCAGATGAAATGTGTGCGTACATTTTGAATGTCCATTAATTCATTTTCGAACGCTGTTCGGATAATTGCAGTCATTACGAAAGAGTCTTGGGAGAGGCAAGGGGTTATTTCAACCAGGGACTTTCGGAACATGCCAAAGAGTTTAAAACATGAATCAGTTTCGGAGAAAATGCGTTTGGCATCAAAGGAATCATGCAGTAAACTAAAGCACGGCTTTAGAAATAAGGTCTATCAAAGTACATTATATGTACATCTCCTTTAGCTATTCAAGCGTTGAAGCAAGACCGACTCAAGATTTCGCAACTAACAGAAATGCTTGTTCTACACTACTAAA
Organism: Dolomedes plantarius; assembly: GCA_907164885.2. Taxonomy (NCBI): domain Eukaryota; kingdom Metazoa; phylum Arthropoda; class Arachnida; order Araneae; family Dolomedidae; genus Dolomedes; species Dolomedes plantarius. The sequence goes on along the minus strand of OU015495.1, from coordinate 84,442,338 downwards.
GGCTGTGAGAAGTTTTAATAGGTGTATTAGTTTCACTTCCCCCATACCTGCTCTTATTTTGCCTGACAAAACATTGAAATCTTACATTTGGTAAAATATGTGATTTCGTCATAGGCAAATTTAAGATTTTGCAATCTGTTGTGAGGGACAACAGTTTCTTACCAAGTGCCACTTGTAACTTTTTTTCTGTATTTTGAACGGAGAAATAAACCGATAAAAATAAGAAAAAAAAAATAAAAGAGTCAGGATTTTGATGAAGGTTTGAAACATTTATTTCTAAATTCTTGGATGTCTAGTTAAAAGAAGTTAGCAGTCTCATTCAGTGGCGGCTCCAGTCCAGAGATTTTGGGGGGGGGGGGGGGGGGGGGAGAGAGAGCAACGTCGGCTCTTAGGGTTTTATATATTTATATATATATATATATTAATTAATTATAAAGAAATAAACATAGTCTCTTTTTAATTTTAAACTCATTTAGTATTAGGTCTATGATTATATAATTTTAGGCTAGGAAAAAAAATACGCCAGGCTTTTTTTTGGGGGGGGAATAGCCCCTACCCCCCCCCCCCCCTGGAGCCGCCTTTGGTCTCATGTTACTATAAACAAATGCTCCAGAAATTCCAAGGCAGTATATGCAAAAATCTTTTACACGGCTTATACTTAAACAGAGAAAAAAAAGTGGTCCCTTATGTATCTAGTAGCTAATAGTTCTTTTGAGATGAACACTCCATGGAAACAGTTGACTATAATGTAAAATAAAATTTCGTCATGGTTTCATGAGTGGAGAGGGTGGTTATTTCTCCATTCTAATCCTATCATGATTGGTCTTAGGGCCTGGTCCGCATGCTGAATCTGTCGGTGTCAGCGTTAAAGATTCCGTTGGCGCTGATTCGTATATGATTGGTTAAATTTTTTTACGCTGACGCTGACGTATTCTATGTGAGCAGGCCCTTATTCAGATTTTCAAAGAAGGGACAGCGTCATAAAACGGAAGAGAGAGGAAATAACTGTTCCCTGGTCTGCGTCAAAAACACTGCAATCTGGTTCGCTGAGACCCCAACAGTTGAATTTTGAATTAACGTATGATTGGCTCGATGATTAGCGGGACCTGTATACTTTCCGTCCCGTTAAACTTGAACGGACCTCGACGCTAGCGTGTGACTTCATTGCGTCAATACCATTGTGTCTTTGTGATTTGGGGGGGGGGGGGAGAAAAACTTTTAAAAAAACTTAAAATAATAATTACACTCTAAGACGGGTTACACAAAATTGTTTAAAAAAGAATTTTAGGTAGTCTCTTCTAACGAAACTTCCGCGGATTATTAACGTAGGATTACTTATCGTAGCTTACCTCTTTTGTATGTGTATATGTATGTATGTGTTATGTATATATGTATCTATATATATGTACATATATATATATATATATAGATATGTGTTATGTATATATGTATCTATACGTATGTATATATAGTATGTGTTATGTATGTATGTATATATAGTATGTGTTATGTATGTATGTATATATAGTATGTGTTATGCATATAGGTATCTATGTATCGTCACGTGAATGCAAGAACTAGGTAACTCCAAAAGAAAAACAGTCAGTCACTCCAGTCACTCAGTCAAAATTTTAACGCATTTTGGTAGTTTTCTGTCTAACTGTTTACTGCTTGTCGAAGCGATACAGACTGGGTTTGGCACGCTGCCAAAATTATAACTCGCGAGGACGAATGCACGGACGGTTTTAGCGTCTGAAATTTTGCTTTCCGAAGGATCGTTATGGAGGAACGTAATCCTACGTTAAAATCCTTTAACGTTGTAAATGAATCTTATTCAAATTTCTTCACATGCTGTTAAATTTTATTTTTTGACAGTTGCGAAAGGAATTTTATCAGACGTATCATAACTTTGAACGATAAAAGGTTTTACTATTTCCTTGATACCATAATTGTCTTATACGCGACCCATGAAACAAACATTTAACTTACTCAAGAAAAGACATAATAAACGTCTAACAATACAAACACTTCTTAAATATAAAACATTCTCTTTGAGAACTAGTCAAAACTATTGAACTCAAAGATTGATATTATTAAAATTCACCTCGATATTAAATCTATAAGTGCACAAAAAAAAATTAATACACATCATCCACATTTTAATACAAAACATTAAAAAAAAGTAATTTAATATATTCCGTCTGACGCGAAGAAAAATGATTCGTCTTATTTGCGAAAGACCCACTAAATATTTCTTTAAACGCAAATATTATATTTTCATTTGACGAGTACTTTATTTTTTTTCTTACTTTTTGAATTTGATCACAGCCTAGGGTTAATTTACTGATAGTCTGACAGCTGACAACACTTAAAAACCAGGAATAGCAGATTATTAAATTCTGGGTTACGTTTGACCAAGTTATTGCAAGTATATTAAATTTCTTGACATTCAAGGGTCTAAAAATATGGAAAAAAAAAGTGCAGGGGCTAGTCAACACTTTTAATTTTAAATGAGATTCCTAAGGCTCTATGAATGTTTTCGTTTTCAAGCCTGAACTACTTTTGATAAAAGATTTTTAAAAAATCTACAATTTCCATTTAAAATGCATACGCCTGAAACTAATTTTTAAGGAATTCTTGAAATTAGAATTACTACTGAGAGACATTAAAATTTCAAATACCAAAGCTCTGGAAATATTTGAGGCAAAAAAAGAGAAACATTTAAGATCTATAAATGGAGTACAGTATTTTTATGCCAATTCCAAGAAAAGTGGAAATTACCTGTCATACGCAGAAAAAGTCCAAATGAGAGTACTTTCAAGGTACAACTTCGACTTTGGATAACCATTGACAGGGTACTTTAGTATGATTGCAAATTTATACATTAAAGTTTTGATTACAATGGAAGGGGAAAAAACCTATTTATCGTTATTGGTAAAGGCGTTGGTTGTTATATTTTGTTATGAAAGATGAAAGTTTTTTACTTAATGGGATTTTTATATTTCATACAAAATTGAAATTTCATCACATCTGATATAAACAAAAAACGACGCAGAACCATAGATAATACTAAGATTGTATGAACAATCTCTTACATAAAGCAGATCGCCTTGTTCACGTTTCCACACTGCACACAATTTCATGATTCTTGAGATTCAATCCCAGACGTGTGCTTGGTAATTACGCATGTTTCGAAATCGACCAGTATTTTCCGATGTGTATCATGAAACTCAAAGTTATGATGATTTTCAGACTATCAAGCGGCACTCATATTTAGTGTTTTCATGCCTGCAAAAGGTCGACAAAAGTGGCTATGTAATACGCGCATTTTATTGTGAATAGTTTTAACTCTTAAAGGTACATATGACAGAGCCCTAATACATGTTGAGGTTTAATTATTTATTTTTTTAAAGATTGGGTAGAGTTAAGGAACAACGCCTGTTAGCAGTAGTTTTACCAGTACTTTGGATCACTCGATCGTCTGTGTGTGGGTGGGTGGTGCGAGGATACTTTTTTACTTTATAAACACAGAAAGCATTTACAGTAAATGCTTTCCACACTAGGGCAAGGAAAGTACCTTAGAAATGAGTATTCTTGCATAGAAATGCTTGTTCTACAATACTAAAGGCTGTGAGGATTTTTAATAGGTGTATTAGTTTCACTTCTCACACACCTGCTCATATTTTGCTTGACAAAACATTAAAATCTTACATTTGGTACAATAAGTCATTTCGTAATTGGTAAATTTAAGATTTCCCAATCTGTTGTGAGGGACAACAGTTTCTCGCCAAATTCCTCAATACCCCGCGTGCCACATGTAACTTTTTTGTGTATTTTGAACGGAGAAACGAACCATAGGGTTCGTTTGCCTAGGGAAAAAATGTGCATGAAGCATTTTAAATTTAGTTAACTACCTGTTACTTTAAAACATTAAAATTTTAAAAGCTGGAAGTATTCTTAACATAATAACACCAGACGTTGGTCATACCTGAGCTTAAGGAGTCAGGGGACATTTAAGACTGTGTTATTATCATACTATAACAATAAAGCAGCTTAAAAGTCCTCAGTCCCTTTGACTCCGTACATTGGTTTCACATTAAATTACGTCACGCCAACTTGGCAACAAAACCAGACAGAATCTTAAAGAATCCATCGACATCCAGACTCTACAATCTATTTATTTTGACTTGACTTAAAGTACTCTATCACCCAGCGCCGTTGCCTGTCAACAATCAACACTTTTTTCCCTACTTTCCCCCACTACAAGAGTGATAGCTTATTTTTCAAGTTCTCTCTCTAGAGGAGGCGAAAGTGGCCCATCAGGCAAGACCAGTTCCTCTTGTCATCCACGAACCCATTGCACTCCAGTGACCCCGAAATGCGCTAGATTTCTCCCAGTAACAGCTCCATGTCCAAATAGGGTAGATGCCGGCTCAGCGAAACTGTATTGATCGAACTGAGACCTATATTGCGGGGTATATACGGCATTTCGTGTTTATTTCGCAGGCAGGAGCGTGCTATCTGCAAATGACGATATAATCATTCTAGCAGACACACATTTCGGCGCAGTGACGGTTGCGAGTAACCAACTCTTAATGCTTTTCGAGGCTTTATTGTTCAACTTTTAGAGTAATAAACATAAAATTAATTACATTTTTCTTATATTTAGGGCATCATATAAATTATACCCTACTTTTTCCCAATATGCTCATTATGCGAAAAAGTATATTGTTAAAGTTTTTATTAACAGTATAATTCTTATGATATTGAATCGCGAGACACGAAAATGTTGCATGTAGATGACGATATAATTACTTTTTTAGATTTAAATTTCCCCGGAGAGATTATTAGGACTACCTAACTGCCAATGCAACTAAAAAATATAGGCTTCAGACTTCTATTTAAAGTAATATCCAGACAACAGCTATAAACAACTTATAGATTCTAACCTAAAACTTACTAATGAATAAAAAAGAAGAAAAAAGAAATAGATTTGATAAAGAGTATAAAACTTAGTAAAATAATAAGAATTTTAACAAAATTTCTATACTTAATTCAACTGTATTTCGATATACACAGCAAATAAGAAACTAACATAGTACAGAAGATCTGCAAAGGCAAGTTTGAACCATATATTTATAATTATGCATGTATAACTGGAAAATATTTAAATGCCATACAACACGATATATAAAATAAACTGTCGATTTTAATCACGCGATTATTCAATCAATAGCATTTCGAGCTACAGTGGAAAATAGAGAAACACTCGTAAATTCTTCAAAGATAAACTTTTTAATATACATATACTTTTAACAGCTACACAAACAACCTACATGCAAATAATTACCAAAAAATTGTGTTTAGAATCAGAAGACAAACTACACGTGACTCTTAAGAATTCAATATTTAATTTAGCAACATAAAATATCAATTTTTTATTAATAATAATCAAGATATTAAAGTAATAAAAATAATTATTGTTTCAAAAGAGAAAATTGCCCTTCATTATTTTCAAATATATATATAATTGCCGTACACTAAAATCGCATAACTGTGAAAGTGTATTCGGAGATTTTTTGTTTGTGATTTTTCAGTTTCATTTGGAATTAGCGAGTCTAACATTCAAATGAATCGGAACGTTTTCAAATGATAATAATGTTTTCGGAACTAATTATACGTATACAACGCAACAAAAGCACATCGATCACAGTTAAGTACCGAATATCGAACCGCTTTTGATTCCAAATTAATTAGTAGAATATGAGATGTGTGAAAATTCAAAAGAGAATGAATTTTCTCACAATCGAACGAGAAAAAAAATTATTCGTGAGACAAAAGGTATTGTATTCATGAGTGAGGGATTTCTATTTAACAATAAAGGTCAAAGACAATACAAGAAACAATGCTGAGTTAAATCAAAGGACGGGGAAAAAATGAAAACTCTTTTAAGATCTCTTCACACTGTAAAAGATGAAACACGTTCAAAACAATGTTACTCAGAACTCTTGATTGAAGATTTGAGAAAATGATCTTTTTCAAGCCTTTATATTTGGCAGTCACAGCGCAAGACATTCGATTAAAAGAGTGCGGAGCTAATGTTGTGTGCCACGAATGAAAAGAAAACGGTCAACAGTTAATTTCTTGTATATTGTAACATTTTATTAAATAACTTTCATTGAATTTTTCACTGAAAAAGATATATAAATAGCATCAATATCCCCTGCAAGTACAGAGTTCATACTCATTTCCACAAATCAAAAATAAGGAATACTTCAGGACTTTCTAAGGACCTGCGCTAGAATTTTTAAGGATCTAAAAGATGATTTAATAAAATGTTTTATTTCCAAAGTTTAGGCTTTTGAAACCCTTAGTCACAGGACTTCCTACGAATCGCATGCCTTTGCATATCTACACGTGTATATGTCCCAATTCAGGAATGGGTTAGAAACGCGAGCCCCAAAATCTACTGACCCTACAAATAATAGTCACATGTCTACCTATCGCCCTCTCGCGTTTAATGTTGAAAGGTGATATTTACTTGCGAGCCGTTCTTCTGAAATGAACGGATGTACTTTTGTCGTTGTAATAAACATTTCGGTCCGACTACTTACAAATTTAATTTTATTCCTTTCAGGCTGAGTCTAGCTCCAGCCATGTAAATATGAGCTAGTTTTCTCTTTCAGGTTATAGTTTAAGGACGTGGTGTAATGGGTATATTACTTACACACACACATACATATATACAGGGCTAGATTTGAGGCGGAACGCGCCGGAACGGCGTTCCGGTACCTCTCTTTATCAATAATTTGGAATACCCCACCCCCACCCCCCACCCCGGAAGGTTACCGTTCCGGCATCTCTATTTCTAGAAATCTAGCACTGTATATATATATATATATATGACGAGCTCGCTACCTACACCCTTCCCAGTACGTCGTCTTACATCCAAACTTACTCCTTCTTAATCTATCTTTACTTAATTATTCAAGTTATGGCAGTCAATGAATTAAAAGGCCGGTGGCAAAGAACTACAATTAATATATCTAACATCGTTTATTTCCAAAATCTTAAGCTACCTGATTCAATCTGATAAATTAAATCCAAGAGTCATCAAGCTCCCGCGAGACGCGTGACTATCTCCATCAAGAACTTCCCTCCGTCTGATTAAACGCTATTGTTTTTCTGCCATCAACAGCCACCACGCATGCCCACATGATCTCTGTGACGCATACACCGGCGTTGAACCATAGGCGTGGCCACAGATGTCAATCAATCCAAAGGGAATTCCCCCGATTTCTCTCGATGTATTTCGAACCAAGATATGAGAATAGTGGCGAATTACACCACGACAATAAATTAATTACTAAGCCCCCTTTAAATTTAGAATAATTATTTCGTTCCCGCTTAAGTCCGACAACTTTCCCCCCCGTCCCCCTGAAGGCACGCACACAAATGGAGTAGCTAATTCCATCCGGCAAGTCTTCAGAAGAGAAAACACTAAGATTATATTTCAAAATCCCAAATAACTATCAACCGAAAAAGATTGCTGAGTAGGGACGTCTCCCCAGTCAACACAAATTAAATTAAACCTAACCCAAAATTTTATCTATTCACGCCTAGCCAGATTGAATCAAGGTACTGATACATTTTACACAAGTCTCCATTTGAGACACAATTGTCATTGACGAGTTATTAATCATCACAATATAATTTTCCAAAATTACAAAAATCACTAAAAAACACAATTATCATCAATTCTTATTAAAGAAAAACACAATTATCATCAATTCTTATTAAAGAAAAACACAATAATACCTCAATCACAAGTAAATATAGTAACCACTCAGTTCTTGTTAACAAATGTAGAAGTCCAAATCTGTACAACCAAAATTAAAAATATCAACTCTGTAAATCAGACGCTGTACATCACTCTTCATCCGTGCACAAAACCCAAAAAACATATTTTTCGAAATTACATCATAATATTACACTTGTTTTATGAGATCCAAATTGATAAAATATACACAAAGTAGCTTAAAAAAGAGCGTTTAAACTTTTTTTTTTCTTTTTCCTTATATAAACAACACATAAAGTTTAACCACATATGTGGAGTCAAGAGGGTGTTAGGCACCCAACATATAAAATCACTTAAGAAATGGATCTCTGACTTTACATTATTGCTATTTCTTTATACAAAAAAAAGACACATCATAAAATTTTACCAACCCAATCAATAAAATCAAGAACACACAATTTGAATTTTAAAAATATATGAGAAACAGTAAATTGGAATCTAAAAATGTATGTAATCAACTTTCAAAATTATCTAGATTACTCAAAGCAGTTTCTTTTCTCAATGCTTATTACGCACTTTTCCTGATCACTCAATGACTTACTTAAAACTAATCCTAATGACATGAGGAGGCATGTGAAACAGGCTCATGCCCGGTCAAAACATTAATCATTTTATTATTTATTGACAAAACATGTTAAAAATTCACATTTTTCAATATGCTATTCAAATCTTACCAATTTCAAGGCCAAAATATTTCGTAACTTTCACATCTTACATTAATGCAAATTCCACACCTCATTTTTTAAAATTATTATTTCGATATAGTAATATACACTTAACAATCAGAGGCCCTCCTCATTAAGCTTGCCGGTCGACCAAAAATATACACTAAAAAAAACCATTTAACACGATATTTATCAAAATGTAACTTAAAATACTACTCCATAACACTCAAATAAACACAAAATATATACAAGGGATAAAAATGACCATCGTCGCACCAGGAAATCAGAATCTGCAAAAATTTTAAAATTGCTCCTAATTTAGTACATTACTTTGCTTTCCCCCCCTCCCCAAGAACAAGATAGATACACAATTTAATTTCATAATAGTATAACTTTAAAACATTACAAATTGTTGGTTAAATATCAATTAATTTTTCTTGAAACATGAAATAACTCAAAACCTCTGTCTAACTCAAAATCTTTATCAAATCAACAAAACCTTCACAAAAACAACAAATTTTTTCAGCAGTCATTAAATCCGCTGAGAAAACAGTCGGACTTAAATCGTCTGTTCCGCCTTAAATCCGCTTAAGGCGGAATTAAGGCGGATCTCATAAAACGATGTTAGATATATTAATTGTAGTTCTTTGCCACCGGCCTTTTAATTCATTGACTGCCATAACTTGAATAATTAAGTAAAGATAGATTAAGAAGGAGTAAGTTTGGATGTAAGACGACGTACTGGGAAGGGTGTAGGTAGCGAGCTCGTCAACAGCCGGTAGGATTGTTGACGATTTAAGTCCGACTGTTTTCTATAAATCCGCTTAAGTCCGACATATATATATATATATATATATATACAGGGCTAGATTTTTTCGTTCCGGTACCTCTCTTTAGGTATCTCTCTTTATCAATAATTTGGAATACCCCCCCCCCCCCCGGAAGGTTACATATATATATATATATATATATATATATATATATAATATATATATATATATATATATATATATATATATGTGTGTGTGTGTGTGTGTGTGTGTATGTATAAAGTTGGGGATGAAAGTGACAACACAAAATCGTCCTGATCAATAATGATACAAACATAAAACAAACATGAAACATGATGCAAAATTAACTGCATTTTCGTGAAGGCAATCGTTGACAGCCATAAACTGAAAATTCTTTTACTTCCACTCGAAAATAAGGACTTTTTAAACACCGGGAAGTAAACGAAAAAAATAAGTACTTTTTAAAACTTTTTAAGGGCCCTTAGAAACATAATCTGAAAATTAAGACTTATAAGGACCCTACGAACCCTGAAGTAAATGGAGGATAGAAAAACCTAATGACAATCGCATTCATCACGAAACTTCAGCGAGATAATATTGATTAAACCGAGATCTAAACTTTGGAGTATATACCGCATTTCAGATTTATTTCACAGACAGGAACGTGCTGCCTGTAAATGACTATATAATTATTTTAGCTGACACAAATTACAGAGCAGTGACGAGAAATTAACTCTGCTAATGAAATTCGAATTTAAGAGGCTTTAGAATTCCAGTTAGAACTATATCCAAACTATATCATTTTTCTTATCGTAAAAAGCATCTTAGAGATTCTTCCAGGCTTATTTAATGCGTTTATAATATTTCGATAGCTAAATGAATTACAATGAGCTACGGAAGTTTTCCTTAATGCTTTGTGTTACTTACAACAAAGCTCTAATCACCTGAAAGAGAAGAAAACAAATCAGAAATATATGTCACATAAGAATAGTTCTTCCAAAGTGTTGCAAATGTTACCATATTTATCCGAAACTAACGCCCACTCCCGACTACCCACCACACCTACCCCTACCTGCCTACCACAAATCAAGAACGCAATTAAGATACAAAAAATATAAACAAAGTAGAAAGAAACTAGCCTTATTTATTTCTAAAACAATTTCTTAAGAAGTCTCGGGGAATCATCGCTTGACCTAGTCCCATTTTCTTCAAACATGAAGCAAAGAAAAATGCACGTCATATGCTAAGTAGGAAGAATTATGTTTCCCCGATGCCGTCTAAAAGTTATACAATAAAGGTCTGTACACACTGCGTCCGAAGCGTTTCGTTTCGTTACAACGTTGGTTCTGAGATTGACATGGCGTATGGTTGGTTTGACATATCACATAGTCAATGAATGGAACTCTGTGATTGGTTAAAATTTTTAACATTGACGCTACGCTCTGAAATTCAATGTGAACAAGACGTATGGTAGTTAAGGATAAGTATACTAACCCTATTGGATTCGCTCCCCGCAATATTAACCTATGAAGAAAATGTGTCTAATGTTTACAGCTACATAAATGCTGAAATTAAAATGGTATTTTCAGATAGCCTAGACTTTTCTGCAGCTTGCAACAGGATTCATTTTACAAATTTCGTCCACCAAAGGAATGAATGAAAATTTAAAACACACTAGACAAGATTTTCCCCCCAAATAATTTAAATTTTAAAATATTTGCATATTTTTTAAACGAAAAATGCCCAAAGGTGTAAAATTTCTTTCTTTATTACAGAGCACAGTTAAAAAAAAAAAAATCTTTAAATCCAAGTCGGCAATCCGTGGACAAATTTTCTCCATAAGTTAACATGGAGGTGAGAGAATCCAATAGGGTTAGCACACAACAGCCTTAACCGAAATGTATGAGTTTTTCACCAATCAGAGAATGGTGTAACCGATATCAAAATATTTTTTAAGGTTCGCTACTGCTTGTTCGGCAGCAAGCCAAGTTAGCAAGACACAAATGCCAATGGAAAATCTGTGAATAGGAGCTAATGACATGATCAGTGATTAATTACCGAAAGTTAGAGCGAAGGGGAAGATAACTGAATTTAATTCTGTATGTTAAGTCGGTGGGCACCAAATAAAGACGTATTCCTAGAGCAGATTTACATTTGCTATATTTCTGTTCGGCGGTTTTAGTAGTAAAATCAGGGACAGTACTAAAATCTAGTTTCTAATTCAATTAGTCGTATATATCTTTTCACTGGAACTTTGCCATAAACAATTCAGATAAAAAAAGCAGTTGCTTAGACAGTAGTAAAAAAAGATACCACTTTTTCAAATTCACACTTATAATGACATAAAATAAATTATTCACTCACTCGATTTAAGCGCACAGTATAATTTTTACTATAGTACTTCCGGAGAGAGAAAAATAAAAGTATTTGACTCCAATAGAAACAGTATTTGCTCTTTGCAGCAAACGTTTAAAAATAAAAAAAAGTTTTTTTTTTAATAAAGCAAGAAGCAAAATTAATTCTATATTTGTTTACCTTTAAATAAATGCTAGATGTTTAAAATTAATAAATTTATTTATAGAAAATAATTTTTAATTATCATTAAATATTAGATGTTCATTTTTTTCTTTGCGTTTAGTGTTTTAATTTTACTTATCATTAAAAGATAATGTTCAGTTTTATAAAAAAAAACTAATTTTTATTAATATGTATTTTAATAAATTTCGAAGTTAATTGAATTTTGGAAACGAGGTTCGGTGACTTTCTAGACAAAGACTTTGACTTTATCTCTTGGGATTAACAACAAGTGAACAATTGCTTTGAACAGGGAATTATGAGACATACTTCTTACGAAAGCCAGGGACAATGATGAGGTGTCGTTCGAAAGGTAATGATACTTGCTTAGGTAGTTTTTCTACGAAATTATTATCCTTAACTCCAGTGCTTTCACTCTCTTTCTGCAGGGGGAACATCCACAGGTGTTTATTGTAATGTCACCAGATCTTCTGTGCCGTTAGAAGGATGTGGCTTGTGGCACAACCTCGCTCTAACCGCTAAACCCCACGGGGTCTGACACCGCGAACACACATTCGCGAAAGGGGAGCGAATTGAAGGGGGAAACAGTGATTTATGGATCCCCTCGCCGTTAACCCAAGGTTTCGCCTTGCCGCTCAGGCGCTCGCTAAGGAGGGCGGTTTTCTGACGAATGATCAAAGGGACGAGGGACCTTCTTCCCACATTGGGGGGGGTCAAAGGGGTCCCCGAATCGCGATTTTCGTAAACTGATGATGGGGACGGGGGTCAAAGTTCAAAGGGGGTAATGACATCGGGAAGTTGCGATCGGCGGAAAAGTGAGAACGGTCGGTCGTGTCGATTAGTCACGCTCTTGGAGCGTGACGAATGTGCCGAGGCTGGACGGGGGGGAGCTGATTTGCTTGTGTGTACATGCGGTATTAGAGTGAGGGAGTAGCAGAGTCGAACTGATTATAGTGTCCGATGGTCGAGTGTCCCATGGAAAAGAATATGTGACTTGAGAACGTTAGTACAAACAGCGCGTCTTACAGATATCTCTTTTGAGTGACATGGTTTAACATCTCCGCTAGATTGCAAGAACAAATTAATATAACGGATGTCCTTGGGTAAGTTTGGAAAGGTAAGTGCAACATACCACCTGAAAGAAACGTTTCTCGCCAGTAACCAAAACTTTTAAGTGTATAGACTACTTCGTGTAAACTTTTCGCTTTAGGGACATTATTTTTATCTCATACACTCACACGTGAAAATTATATGCGTACGGATATGTAAGTAGATTTGAATGTTTTCGGGTCTACCAGTAAAAGAAAAGAAGAAGAAAACATAAAAATTTTTGTAACTAAATTCTTACAATTATTCTATTTTACAAAATTATTCCTTACACAAACATTTATTGACAGTTATGCTACAAATATAAACAATGTTAAGAGAAAAATCCAATCATAGGAAAACACGATGAAAATGTAATTTATACACAAAATTTATCATATCAAAAACTAAACTAAAACTAATCCAAAAAACTTATAATAGACAAGTTTCAGATACTCAAAAAATACTAACATATATCGAAAGACTACTTATAATAATAACTAACTCTCAACGACATAAATTTAAAACTCCTTAGATTATAAGCAACTGAATTATTTACTAACAGGACATATAATCAATAATTAGAAGATATGATTTATGATGTTTTAGAAAGGAGAAATTATAGAGATTGGCCGTGTAATACGAAAGTTTTGAGTATTGAAGAATAACTTTTGTACCTTTAAACGCCACACTGAATTGAAAGAGAAAAAGATTACACATGCTTCAAATTGAAAACACCTTTTAGATCACTTGACAGCTTATTAAATTTATAGCAGAAACAAATTCATAAAACTAATATTCAGACTTCATATGTGATTAAGCAAACGGTTATTTATAACGAGAAGATGGGGAAATCAAAGAGTTGGTTTCATAAATAACACTGAAATACGATCACATTTCTTAAATTATTTTCCCTTGTCAGCTCCGTCAAATTAAAGCAAAAGTATTTAATAAAATTTGTATTAGAAAATCAAATTTTCTTTGCATGGCATAATGAAAGAAAATTAAATTTAGAGGAATTAATAACTTCAGCCATGTCGCAGGATGAGAAATATTTCAAACAAAAAGTTCGAAATTAAATTATAAAGAGATATTGCACAATGACAAAAGAGATTTAAATAAAGTTACAGAAAACTTCGAAAAAATTTGAAAACATTGACAGGAAAAATGATTAAATAATATATAAATTTAATTCTCAGTCAACTTTGCGAATTTCTAGAAGTAATATTTAAAAGAAGAGAAGGACTGTTTCGAGAACAAAATTATGATACAAAACTGAATGTCCGATTGCACTACAAGGGTGTTTTGCCCTTTCAAGAAAGACACTTTTCAGAAAATATGAAATGGAAAAGTTCCACGAAAGTCTGTCTTTTAAACTTTTAAAGTATATCTCTCTTTAAAACAGTTTGTAAAACTTCGAAAAAAGCTTCATTAACGACGAACTTCTATTTACACTTCGAGTGTTTTCACGATATCGATTCATAGTTTACATGGAACATAATTTTTGGACATTTAAGTTAGACGCATGAACAATTTAAATGTTAAGTCAACTAAGTTTAATGACAAAGGTTCATGTTTATCACCAAATTAAACATCATGGAAGAATTTTACACATAAATACAATGTATTCACACAGAACTACAATTCCACACAGAAATGAATTACTGGTCATTACGCCGAACATTGCGTAAGGAGTTAAATTATGATTAGTTTACTAACACATCGTCATCAATATCCACTTCATGATTAAATAAAACAATAGTGCAAAGTATTAAATTATTCAGACATTTGCATTTAATCTACTAGGCTTCAGTTCTTGATACTAAATGAAACCATTTGCTTTGTTTCTTTCCCCTTGATTTGCCTCCCTTTCAAATGACTATGTTTCTCTGGATTATTAATATCTACATACAAACATAAAAAAAATGAAGTGTAAACTAAAAATAAACTTTTAAGAGGTTACCCCGTAAGAACCTTTCGAAAGATACAATGAGTAATTAGAAAAAAATTAAGAGGAAAGCGTGATTGATTGCACAAAAAAAATTCACAAACTGTTACGAGAAATTTAGACGAGGTAAAAGCCGACAGTTTTAACAACTTGTTGTCAAATAAATGCTGATAACAAATTAAATTTTACATTTAAAAAAAATCTGCTAAAGTTTTGGTAATAAGTATATTATATATATATGTGTGTGTGTGTGTGTGTCTACTCAAACATATGTCCCCCTCCCTCCCCCCCCCCCATTTGGAAGAATTCCTTTATCAAAACCTTTTAACCTTAATAACGTTCCTATCAAAGTCAGTCATAATGCAAACTGCAATACAAACAGACATTAAGGATCTGTCACAGATAGCTTCTGATATTTTTTCTGTCTATACTCGTCAAGTCTGACTTGCATAAGAAGTCTGACTTGCATAAGAAATTTAGATTCTTGGATACAATTTAAGTAGTTAACGAGACGAAGTATTCTAATTTTGAGCTGCTTCCTCTGAATTCTTTCTTCCCTTCAGCCATAGTTAAACCCATCGATCACTTGGCTTGTCCGTAGACTTCTCTGTCAAAAGCATGTGTTTAACATGCTAATATATTACTAGGGTCAAAAAAGATCATTTCTGACAGACAAGAAATAAATGTTGAAGCTAACGAAAATTGAAATGTAAACCGTGACAGGCGCTAGACAAGACAGTCGGAGTAGGCACATTATACCACATTATCGAAAAGTAGGCTCGAGTACCATAATTCAGCTTACAAGTGTAACACAAAAAGATTATATTCACTGCATTATTGTTACTATGAGTTACTTTTCTGAAACTGAAACAAGAAATCTGCAACTATAATGGGAGGATAACTGGAAAATATTGCTGATATACGAGTATGCGCATATATATATATATATATATATATATATATATATATATATATATATATATTGAAACCATGGCGTTTTCATGATAACACTTTTAAAAAATAATAATACCTGACCCCATTTTAAAAAGGAAATTTAAGTTCGGTGTACCTAAATGTGAGATTAATAATCTAGTAAATTTTGGAAAAAAAATAATATATATATATATATATATATATATATATATATATATATATATATATATATATATATATATATATATATATATATATATATTATAAAAAAATAATAATATATATACATATATATATATTATTATTATTATTATTATAATAAATTAAATATATTTATTTATTATTATTATTTTTTTATTTTAAAGGAAAAATTTTATGACAGAACATTGTTCTTATACAATCCATTCGGTAAGTTCCAACGTTCGATTTCCTAGAGGAGAACACGAAAAAAGTGTAACACCAATGGAATATCCCGAAACTTTTAGCAGTGGTGAAAGGAAGGCTTCGAAAGGGGTATGTGCATACGCGATGTTGGGACTGTAGCGTCACGACAAGGCTGATAAACTCTCTGAGGCATTTTGAAGAAATTTCACAACTATTGATCCATACCAAGAAAGACAGAGTTCTAATTAAAAGCGAAGGCCAAATTTTTAAAACAAAAACTTAACAATTTATTAACAAAAATAATTAACATTTAAACAGTGCAACATATTCAATTTAAAAATCCCGTGCTGATTCACAACGTACGGAGCCTAAACACACATCCGCACAGGCCGTGTTCTCTAGTGTCTCTCCTCAATGTCTGGATTTTTAGAAGGGGTGGAGGGGCCGCAGATTATCGGCTGACAGCTCTTCTTAGACGCCGAACTTTATTACATTGCAGAAACGTTAAGAATCCCCCCCCCACGTGTTCCGAACTGGTGGAACCGAGCAACACATTCCTTGAAAAATACGCAGCTGTGTTTCAAGCTCTTGTGGGGTCTCGGGAAAAAATAAGACCATATTTCCAGTACGCTACAGGACTAACAGCAACAGCTGAACACAAAGTCGATGGACCAAGGTTGCTATGCATGTATGTAAAACCTAAAAAGTCACTTTGTACTTCTGAGTTATTTTGCGATTTAGTAGAGTGCGGTTTACAGTTTTTTAATAAAAAGTTTCAAATCTGCCAGATTTTTACCGAGACCTTTCTAATTGAATTTTATAGTTCTCAAAGTTTTCTAGGTTTCTAAGTTTTTTTCATGACATCTTAAAGCCTTGGTAATGAAGTAACGTTGCTAAAGAGGGAGTAATCAAAAGTAAAGACATTCAGGGTACTGTTTAATTGGTAAAATATCCATCTTGATGTCTGATGTCTTGGAAACCAAGTGTTTGATAGCTCGAAACGCAATTTAACAAACTCCTGTCTATCACCCTTACAGGTGCTTATCATTTTAAAAATTTCCTTCATAGGGGCACCCCCTATATCAAATTAATAATGTATATATAAAACTTTATGTAATCCCTACATACGTAGCTTCTGAAGGAATAATTGATTGCGTAATTTATGTTGTTAAAAACAATTTGTAACACAAATTAACTTGGATTGAATACCATTTTCAAAAGAATGCAAAAAACTACATTAAATAATTAATAATTTTCATAACAATGATATAAAAAAATAATACTGTTAATGCAATACGTAAGATTAATATCAATAGTAGATTTTTGTTTTTAAATGTTGGGTGAGAGATAATTTATTTATTTTTCCCTCATTTATTTATTTTTTCTTTGTTAAATGTTTACCTATTCATTTTGGTCAGTGTATTTTAGTGTTCTTTAATCTGATATCTGTGTTACGGGGTTGTCCCTAAAACATTTCTCCGTGGCCCTGAAGCAGTGGTTCTCAACCGTATGCCTACGGGGGCAAGTGCGCCCGACATTATTTTGAAATTTCTTTCCTTTTTGATCACACATTGACTACCTTGCAACCTACAGTACATCATAATTATATGACCACATATTGACCCCTATTTAATAATATTAGAAGGTTGGTAACGTACTGTCGAATAAAAAATATTTCCACTATGCAAATAATTCCAAAATTGCATATTAAAATTTATATATAAAAATTTTAATATGCAATTTGGAATTTAATATTAAAATTTGCATATTAAATTCCAAAATTGCATTCCTATGCAAATAATTCATCGGTGATTCAAAAACCTTTGATTGTGTCCGCCATGCCCTGAAAATTTCGATGTTTTTTCAACCACGGGATGGTTGAGAACCACTGCCCTAAAGTGTCGTTATTAGTACACCCTAGTGTTCCGAAACACCCCAGTTGAAAATAAAGAGTCATAAAGAGTAAATAAAGAGTAAATAAGGAAGAAATAAGGAGTTAAACCCTGAACCAGAGAGAACCATGGTATCCCTTGTATATCAGAGGTGCTAACTATATTATCCAATCCAGAACTTTAGTAGATCACAGCACAGGAGATTCATACGAAGTTAATTTTTTAAGAAAGAAACTTAAATGGAAAAAGATTCCTTCATAGCATTACAAATGTATCTACAAAATAGCATCGTTATGCAACAAGTTTTAAAATGTTCGATTTTATTGAAAATACACCGGGGGAAAAAATGTCATGCTACCAAATTTGAATATTGTTCCAATAAACGGGGGCGTCCTATTAGTAAAGAAATTTCCATGAATTAACATACGAAATCTATTTACACAGCCGCACATCCTCGGAGACCCAGCAAACAATGAGCAGACAGGAATAGAAAACGTTGGAAAATTCGGATAGCTTACCTTATTTCCTTGCCTTCGAATATTCAGATTCTCGGCGCATTCTCATGTGTTTGATTAAAGCTTCCTCATTCTGAAAAAAAAAGAGAACAGAAATTCTTTAAAAAAAAAGATCAGGGATAAAAGTAGTAGAGAAAGATAAATAAGTAAACTTAGCAGAATATTTAAGGTCGCTAAAGGGAAAACGTAAGAGTAAAACAACACCAGATCGAATTATAAACGTAAGATGCTAAATTAAATGCAAGACACCATAGTTTATAATTGAGTTATGCGATCTTTACAGGATTAAACTGTTTGGTAGTAAACTTTTTCAGCTTTGTCGCATAATAAATTGATTAATTACGGGTTTTACTCGTAGACACATATCTTTCTAAATAAAAGATTTTTTTTTACCAGTAAAGGACATTTACCATATACATACATACATATATATATACATTATATATATATATATATATATATATATATATATATATATATATATATATATATATATATAAAGAGAGAGAGAAAAATCTCTATAGATCGTTCCCCGAATCATCGTTTTCCCGTATGTGTCGTTTATTTCACCCAGTTCGGACGAAAATATTGCTTTGTTATGTTCACGCATTTATCGTTCAGTTCAGTCAGTCCTCTGAAAAACGATAGATTCATTCATTCCTTCATTCATTCATTCACTCACTAACTAACTCTCTCTCTCTCTCTCACACACCCACACAAACTTGCGTCATTTTGGCAATTGAAATATTACAACGCTTAAAACATGCTATGGTGTAACGCAGATTGTATTTTTAAAGTAGGTGAAGGTTTTTTTTAAAAATAAAGTTAAATCGGAAACCCCCCTCCCCCGAATGTTCTAATATTACATGAAGTACAGATGAATAAATCGAGAAGCCATATTTATAAGCAAAATTATGATATACACAAGTGTTTCTATGTTCTTATAGAGCATATTTATGTTCTCTCCTACGCTTGAAATTGTATCTTATGCAGTTGAACTTGGAAAAAAAGAAAAAATTCAATTCACTTTTTATAGGGGATTTAACGGGAAAACAAGGCACATCATCCCGAACCGCCAAGAAGGGTTTTTGTCACATGTTAATCAGAATTAATGTGTTTGTACAGCAATAAGTGTTATAAAAATTAATAAATCATTGGTCAATAGCAACTTTCAGAATAATGATACATAAACGACAGGCATTTCATAAAACATTGCATAGTTTCCTTTCTTCCAAGGAGTTATATAGATATATGTCCTATACGAGCCGAATAGAAACAAATAAGTAAACAACAAATCTTTTCGCGGAAATTGTGGTGGCAACTCATAAATAAAACGTTTTTACGTCGGAAATCATCTAAATACGAATAACAAGCAAGTAAAAGAAAGAAAAAACAGCGTAAAAATAATAAAAATAAGAGCAGAACGCGATCTTATTTTTTATTGAGAAAACACGCGATTCCAAACATAAAACAAAGCACTGATTCATTAAACATATCTGCGAACAATTTCGATCATTATTTCTCCACTTCATCTTCCTCTGGATTATTGGAATAGCATAGAACCCTTTTCTTTAATTCAGGGAGGCATAAAATTTTGTAACTAATGATCAAACACGTAAGTGTTTGAAATTCAAGAGAAAAAAAAATGAAAGGGAAAAAAATAGAATGTTACCTTTCAATGCAAGAAGATCCATTTTCTTGTTTTATTTTATTTCAAACGTACATTATCGACCGGTACCTGCAACTCAATAATTTCGAATAAGAATTGAATTTCCTTCATTGTTACTTTTGGAAAGAAGATACTTAATTTAATCAAGCAAGTCAGGGAATTTTTAGGGGAAAAAAAAATAAGATTAGGAAGTGCACCCTTTTGTTATTTTTGACAACAATTTAATGATTATCGGAAAATTGTCAGATTTTATATGGCAATAAACGTTTATATGCATAGGCAAATGTAGATATGTATGCATGTAAGAATAGATACACATAAACAATATACACGAGGGATATTTTAAAGCTTTACCTCCAAACGTGGTCAGTAGATAATATTTAGGCAGGCGGAAGGTCAAACTGAGTGTCAAATTTCTTTCTCACATTTTAGACCTACTTTTTTCTCTTGCAATATATTTTTATTTCAAAAATATTAAATTTTTACATTAAAGTAGATACATTAAGTATCTAATGTATTAGTTACATGAAACTGTAAACAGAGCACATTAGAGTGACATACACCACATAATAAAACAATCGTGTAGATAATTGTTTATAAACATCCCATTTATTAACCATACTATTTATCCCCACTAAAATAACATGGCATTATTTGAAATTCACAAGCTTACAGTTTAGCGTGCACATCCGTCTATAAAACAGCGTCAGAATAGTCAAGTTTATCAGTGTAAACACTGCAGAATTAACTGCTAAATTCATTCAAACGATATACAGCTAATAGATACGTTGTACCAGGGGAAGAACTTGACCCTAGCGCATCTTTTTAACCTGAAACGGTCACTATCAAATCACCTACGCAAGGTGAGGAAGTCTTTAATTTTTCATCACATTCCTTTCAACTTACGAAGTGCTATACTTTACAAATTCGTTATAAAATCATACATATTATTTTCTATTTCCGACGGACGGCCGAATGCAAAATACACAATATGAAGATTAGTGACAAAAGCAGGGAAACAAACAATACATGTTGTTGTGGTTGTTTCTGATCCTCGAAATGGTCTAGCTATGCTAGACCAAATCCATAAGTCCACGTACTTCCAGAAAGTTCAAGAAAAGAAAAGGTTTAGAGTAAACCTCGTCCAAGGTAAAACCAAGACAGCTTAAAATATGATCAGGCGATGCCTGAAGAGCCCTACACTTGGAAAAACCACACGTATTACAGAAGAAACACGTTAAAAACAACACGTATTACAGAAGAAAGGAATGGGAAAGAAGTAATCAGCTGCTACTATATCTTCAACATAGGACCTAGCTAAAGAGCACAGTACATATTTGCAGGTGGATGATGTCAATTTCTTGGGAATTTATTATAAAGGACATAAAATTTATTGATTCTTGAAGAACTTTTAAAGGATAATATGGCTTCGCTAAACGATCGTGGCGAGTCAAAAGTAAAGTAATCGCAGCATTTTCTGTCTTTGGGGCATATAGGATGAATTTGTGGTTAAAAAACTAAGGTTTACAAGAGTTACAATTTTCTAGAATTGTACGAAGTAGGTCTATTTTCAACCATTTTATGTCTATCAGCTCTCCTCCTCCCCTGAGCGATATTCGGACCCTATGGTCTTCCCTTGGTCTAACATATGCAACTAATGCTAGTAAAATACATTCTACACATTTCTTTCTAACCACAGCGCCCATCCCCCCTCCTTCCCCGAATTACCCCCACGCTTCCCCAAGGGTACGCGCAAACCAGTTTCAGAACCACTGGGTCTATTATGCATGGAATTTGAACGGCTGCAGAACCAAGCTTTGCCAAACAATCTACAAGTCCGTCACCGTAGAGATTCCATAGTGAACTCATAAATATATTGAACGCAAAAAGAAAAACCTGCTTCTCGGCGTGTTTGAGTTTTGATAACAGCAAAAAAGGCGATAATTTTTAGAATGAGGATACGAAAACTAAACAAATAGTCAAGTGAATTCCCATACTTCAGAACTAAGATAAGCCATTTTTTGTTGTTGTTATTGTTGTTGTCACTAGGAGGAAGGGGGAGAACATAGTGAGATATTTAGAAACCGAGAGAGGATTAAAAAAGGTACATATAGCACGTGATCTGGAATTTAAGAGAGTCGGATATACTAACACAGACAGCTTATTCTCCCGAAACGAAATAAGAATAAATCCGAGAAAAAGCAAATGAAAATGTAATAAATAAAATATAAAAAATAGATTAAATAGAATTCTCTTTTACTGGAAGAAGGAAAAAGAAGATTTTCTAGACTATTTATTATAATACTGGGCAGTCATTCATGTAATCCTGCAAAATCTCTGCAAGAGAGGAAAGAAAAAAAAATTACTAAAACAAAATTGGAAGATGGAAATAAAAC
Source organism: Dolomedes plantarius (assembly GCA_907164885.2). Classification (NCBI taxonomy): domain Eukaryota; kingdom Metazoa; phylum Arthropoda; class Arachnida; order Araneae; family Dolomedidae; genus Dolomedes; species Dolomedes plantarius. The sequence goes on along the minus strand of OU015495.1, from coordinate 84,419,666 downwards.
ATGACCAGATTTACGTAAGCAGGTTTGGTCGGGAGGGCTGAAAAAGCAGCTGTAAAAGGGAGAATCCTTTCCGAAATGATTTGGGAAAAATAAATGAAATTTATTACACGTTGAGATGGAAAAACGAGGAATATTTTAGAGGTAAACCAATTTTTAAGTTCAGGATACGATCCCTTCTTTTTTCATTAGAATCCAAATTCTCAAACATAAAACCTTTTCTAGATTTAAATTGGAAAAAAAAATTATTCGTTTCACGGTGCATTCTTCCTTCCTGATAAATGTTAAGCCCATTTTTTTTCTTCTTTCTTTCGTTCTCCTACTTCCGAGAATTCATACCTACAACGGCAAACTTAAACGATATTTATTCGTATAAGTCATGCCTACATAAATGTAATTTAAAAACACATAACACCTGTTTCCGGAAGGTTATGAACTGCATAATTTATGGAAAGGCATGTTCTCAGTGAATGACAGAAAAACACTTCAAAAACTTTTTCCGCGTTTTTTATAGGTATCCTTCAGTATAGAGATTTGAATACTGAAGGCTAGAGGCGTCTGCAAAAAGAGAATTTGCTATTTCTCACGAACTTCCTGCGTTAAAACCTTAATTATTACACAGGTAATATAATTTACAGCATAGGTTTCCAATTTCATGAAAACACTAACGTACTAAGGTGAGTTAATGAGAGTAGAGTAATTAAAAAGTGTTGCTTTCTTTACAATATTATATGAGGGCTTTATTTGAATAGTGATTCAACTCCATTCCTGTTCATTTTGGGATACAGAGCCTTAAAGTCTAATGAGTGCCAAGAAATGACTGCTGAAGTTTGATTTGCAATGCCCTCTGTTGGCAGCAGAAATAAGTTGGAGGTGTACTAGTTTAAAAATAAGATAGAAATGACTTGTATGAACATGAAAGTGAGGCTAACTCCATTTTTCTTCTTTTTTAAGTGGAGTTGGACCACTATTCAAATAAGGCCTTCAAATACTTACGTATTGATATATAAATATTCTGGAGTTATGGCAGATGTTGATATGTCCGAAAAATTCAATTTTATGTTTTAAGTTGATATGGCACACTAAAAATTGGATCTTTAATGTGGCAAAAGCTGGTAGTGGAATCACTTTAAAGATGGTAAAATTTAATGAGTATGAGTTATTGTGTTAGGGTGAGCTATGGATAAAAAAATGGTGAAATCTTAAGTAAAGAACCCGTCTTAAATGTGTAATTCATCAAAAAACGCCCTCTGGTGGTCAAATTTTGAACTATTTTTTATTCGCTCAAACAAATTCCCATCCCTTCAATATGCCCTACACAAAATTTCATAACTTTCTGAACAATAGTTTCGACTGTAGACAACTTTAAAGTAGGGACGTTTAATTCTGGACACTCTGTATATATATATTTTAATATAAACTTAAAAAAGCTTTATATCAGTAGCAGGGAAAGTCGACAGCATCAAACTGAAAATTTGAAAAGTTATATGCAGTTTGAAGTTTATTCTGCAAAACTAATTAAATTCAGTACAATATTAGAGATGAATTTAACAATCTCAGTTAATTTAAATGATGATAAATAAAATACATTTCGTTTATTGAATAACTCTTATAACAACGATATGGCAACAGCAATATTCAAATTTTAACACAATAAATCGTAATAAATTCTTGTCCACGTGTTTCGTTTTCTAAAAACACTAAATATTTGTCAAATCAATATCTGTTAAGCACTCAATAAAGTAAATATGCATCAAAGTGAATTATTTAAATTCTTCTTTTTTTTCCGAGAGAGAGAGAGAGAACGGGGCATACCAACACATAAAATGAAATAAATAAAATAAAAAAAAACAGAGGGACTTCATCTCATTCCAATTTACGAGCACGTCAATATACTCCCCCTATTTATTTATTTACAGGCTTATTTATGAAGGTAGTGATTTTAATAAAGAACCGTATTACACGCAGGTGTGGCCCGAAACAAGCGTTTCGACCCCTTTTATGTTTCTGGCGAACGTCGTGTATTTGCTTTTTCAAAAGTCACACACGCCAAGTCATGAATAAATCCATATTTACGAGCGATTCAAAAATGCATTAGCGGGCGAGAAAAATTCCTATTCATTATTCGGAGCAGGGCGCTAAAGTAAAGAGGGGGTACAACCCCCCCCCCTTCCACCTCGAACATACACGGGAAAAAATAAGCTGAAATTACATCGAATGCAGTGGAAATATATCAAACATACCTGAGAATTAAAACACTCGAAAGTTTAAGTTAGGGTTATAGAGGCAAAAATACCGGGTAATTTGAAGAATATGATACGGTCACGATACAGTCGCCAACCTGTGGCGATAAGGCGCCAATGTGTTGATATGCGTAGTTCGAATTTAATTTTTTTTTTTTTTTTTTTTTTTTTTTTTTTTTTGTTGTGTGTGTGTGTGTGTGTGTGTGTGAGCGAGCAAATTTTACTGCCATGTTATGATATTTTATGGTGAGCATAAAATTGGAAGTCGAGCACCGACATCTGAGAGAATCTGTTGTAGCTGTTCATGCTAGAGGTTAATGAACTGATGTATTTTTACGAAGCTAAGTTAAATAAATACGTGTTTTCCAATAAATAAACAAGGCTTGCTTTAGCTGAATAAATTTAATAGGGCACCCAACACAATGTGGCACTACAAATTGAAGAACCATGGGGTGAAAATTAACAGTGCTCTTTCTAGCAAACCCAGAAACTAAAATTCTTTGGCGCAAAAAAATGGCTTGGCGGGAAACAGTATCACGTTCTTCATATTTACAAAAATACCCATTTATACAGAAAATTATCGGAAGCCTAAAAGTTTTCCTCAGTTGAAGCGCACTGAACTTTCAATTTCACATTTAGTTTCTAACGATCAATAGCTCGGGGTCGAATGCAGGTGTCATGAACTTGCGCCGGCGTTTTCTTTTCAGAATTATTCTAAAAAAAGTTATTTTCTCGCCTCTGAATGTCACTTGTCGCAATTTATTCCTTTCTTGAGGCAATGGAATGCTGCTTTTTATATCTTTATATATATTACTTATATATTCGTCTGATTATATTAATTATTCGGTGGGGTTGAATTGTTTTCTACTGTATATTTATTCGCAAATATCATTATTGGTGAGCCCAATGGTCTTTTCAACATTGAAGTGCCAATGTAGCAACAGATTGCAAAACTGTGGGATCGAAACCGGGCTCCTGACTACTGGGCCAGTGTTCTCTAATCTCAACTATCCCGGTGATGTGAAAAAAAATCTCTTTTGTTAAAAGATATTACTATCAAACTAGAAAGCGAAAGTCATTCAAATTTAAGGACCGTTTTCTGCTTTAAGAGATTTGTTATTAGGGTTTTAGACTGCGAAAAGATTTTTTTCCCATTATGAATGCCGTAAAAGAGTAAACATTAAGATAATTTATAAGCCCCACACAAATCTGTATGAAAAAATGAAAATTTTTACAAAACATTACAACAATTATAATAAAAAGACGCATTTTGAATTCTCATGTCATGGTAAGGACTTGCCGTTTATTTCTAAAAAGTATATATATATTATAAACGAGACAAAATTAATGAGATAAACAGAAATTCCTGAACAGGCAAGTAAAAAGGAAGAAAACAGAATAGGATAATTTTTACTAGCATAACTAATATTAAAATATTAAGAGCTTGAATAACATTTACCTAAGCGTTAGGTGAAGCATTCAAACTAAACACGAGGACTATAAACTTACGGTTCCTTTTGAAACTCCCTCACAAAAGAAACAAATGTGTAAAAAAGATATGGGGAACATGCATTTTTCAAATTTTTAAGTTGCCTTTTTACCTTGCTAAGTTGCTATTTACGACAGCGTAGAAAGGTATGCCTCAAGAGCAGGAAGTCATAAAAAGCATAAATGCATACATACTGAACAGTAAAATATCAGTTTAAGAAAGAACATACTTATTTTCAGCAATCTTATATCAGCGAGCTTATATATGAGAAGAAAGATAGGGGAATGCGTACCCCCCCCCCTCAAAAAAAAAAAAAAAAAAAAAAAAAAAAAAAAAAAAAAAAACTAGATTTAAGAAAGAAAATGGAACCTTTCGAATTTTAAAAATTCTAAAATTAATCCATAAAAAATAATTATATATATTGAAACTAATATTTTAAAAAAACCCCGAAAGAAAATCATTCGACATGCATAGTGTATCAGAAATAAAAATTACGCTAAATACTAATTAATAATTAATCTTAAGTTTCGCCGATATGCTTACTTATGTCTCAAATAACAAAACTGTAAAAAAAAATAAAGTAATTATTTGACAATTTTAAATGAGACAGAAAGCACTAGATCGGTTAATTTCTGTTAAATAAAAACTTTAAACATATAGTAGTTTTAAGATTTTTAAAACGCAGCATTAAAATCACATACATTACAAGAGTCACAAATCACAGATAGGACTCTTTTCCAAACAACTACCATAATTTTCGGACCATCAAACGCACATAGAAAAATCGGCATATAGAAAAATCCATTTTACATCGGCTAAAAATTGGAGTGCGTGTTATGGTCCGAAGGCAACCTTAAAATGAAATTATATATGTATATATATATATATATATATATATACATATATATATATATATATATATATGTATGTATATGTATATAATGCGCTGTACATCACATAGTCGAGGAGATGATTCTCACTGCAAGAACGGCACATCACGGGGATTCAAGAACTTTGGTAGTCGTGGACCGCTGAGGAAATCAAGAGGAGAGGGATTGGAAGGACGCACACAACAGGATGGGACCAGTGGCGTTGCTATTGTGTGTGTCCCGTTGTCAAGATACCTGTGTTTTGCTGAATAATTTTTGTCTGCAGAATAATCCGGAATAAAATAATATGCGTTGCATGTCTGTTGCATGCGTCCTTCCAATGCCTCTCCTCGAGAGTTCCTCAGCGGTCCACGACTACCAAAGTCCTTGAATCCTCGTGATGTGCCGTTCTTGCAGTGAGACTCATCTCCTTGACTACGTGATGTACAGCGCATTGCAAGAGTCGGCAGGATCGAACCTACGCGGGAAAATCCCTTACATATATATATATATATATATATATATATATATATATATATATGGTAAGCGATGAAAGAGTTCTCAATAAATTCACAAAACGGTGTATATTTTAAGATTATATATTTAAACTTGAATAGATGATTAGATATAAAAAGAGAAGCTATATACATAAGGAGTTGAGATTCATAAGGCTATACGTCATTACAGTAATCACTATCAAAATATTGGTACAGTCCTAGGGTCATCTCGCCCAATTTTCAGTTACAGGGCCGTCGTGCCCACTCTCTCGTCTTGACCGTCTGCGTCAGTATCTAGGGGTCAACTGATGAGTAACACCTCTCTCCGCGGGATGGCACTGTAGTCGCCTCGTATCCTCAGCGCTGCGTTGCAAGCGTTCCTATATATATAAAAGTCCCCCACCCCCAATAAATTTTAGGTGCGTCTTGTGGTCCGAAAAATACGATATTTCTGATAACATTTATTCGGCACTCTCTCTAACATCGATTGAAAGTGACGCAAAATGTTCTCTTCCTCATTTCAAAGTTATTTCGTTATGGATTTCGAAACAGGATCTCATAATATCCTAATTAACTGAAGAATGAATAGAAATAAATAATAGCTGAGAGCCATCTCTCATATAAGAAAATATGAGGGATACTTTAACCATAAATTTTAAAATGGATAGTGACCTCAACAATGTTTGTATTGTCGAATAGGAGAAAAAAAATACTTAATTCAGTTATTTGCACCTAAATCAAGAGATTATGGCCTTACAGCTATTCAAATATCCCAAAATTACTTACAGAATTTTAACATAACGCAAAAAAATCGCACATATAGAAAATTTTACCAAAAATATTTCTAGGAAGATTATCATTATTATTAGAGAATACATTCAAAATGCAATATTCTTTCAACATGTGTACTGCTTCGACAAAAAAGCATCGATAATCACCCCTAATAAGAGTCAATGCATACCCCCCACCCCCCACCCCAAACACGCACGCACACACACGCGTACGAGGATTAAATAGAATACCTAAGAACTAAATAACACTTCACCGTAAAAGAAAAAAAAAACCTACATCAAGAAAGAAAATAATCGTGCTTCTGTATAAGACATTATTAACAGAATAACAGGGAAGGAAAAAAAAAGTCAGACGTAGAGTATATAAAATATTTATTCCACGAACTCCTGGTTACTTGTTCTACACTTCATTAATAAGAAATCGGAAAGCCTGGAGCATCATACAGAATAACAACGACAACGCAGCGATGCTAATTTAAGACAAGGCCTAAGAGCTTTACTTCGAATCGTGTTGCGCAAATCCGGCAAAACTAATCACTCCAGGAGGCATTAACTCCGGCACAATTTCCAACGAAATCAATGCCTCGTGATCACTTTAGTTAGTAGTAACCCAGAGTACCCATAAATGCGTGATAAATCAGTAGTAATTTATTCATATTGATCTCTACACGTGCGTTCATCGGAACTTTTATTTAGGTGAAGGCCCTGTAGAAGATATAAGAAAACTGTGCGAACAGAAATTAAGCGTAATTTATGAAAAAAAATAAAAAATAATAATAATAAGCAAAGAGAGAAACGGAACACTAAAATGTCTTAATTAATAATAGTAATTCAGGCCAATCGAAAATTATTGCATATGTGGAGAAAACAATGATGTATGATTTACATTTTAACATTAACGAGTGACACAATACACAATAACTTTAAAACTTTAAAACTGGTGATTAGCACATCACTTATACAGATGCACAACCGAGCATTAACAGAAAAAGAAAAATTAAGAAATCATTTACATTAATACATTTTTGACTGGCATACAAAAAATGGGATTTCAACACATTATGACCAACTAATTGCTCTGTGGGATTGGTAGGAGTGGAGGAAGGGTACGAACCCCGAGATGTCACCCCTGGATATGCTCAGTCTAAAATAGTGGTGCCATCAGGCAAGCCGAACTCCGATTCATTGTGGTGCCCCCCAACAAGAGCTAAACACTGGAGCCGCCTGTTTCCACCCTGCTGCCATTTTTGGACCTGGTTGGATTACGTACATCAGACCAGGTGCTTAAGAAAAGAACAACTAAAAGAATATTATTTATGCTGACAAACTACGACATAGACACACGCAAGCAGAAAAATAAAGAATTCGCAAAAGAAGGGGGAAAGTCAGCATTAACTGAGAAAAATAGGGGGAAAAAATCAAAAAATACTTATATACTTAATCCCTAATATATTTTCAGACGAGGTTTAATTTTGATTCCAACATGATTTTGAAAACGAATTTTTTTCTGTGTTTTTTTACAAATATTCAGACAATTTTGTTGATTATTAGGATTTCAGAAGCACATAATTCTTTAAAATTCTAGACAGAAAAACAAATAATAATTAATAATGAAACTTTACTTATTTAATTTTTTTTCCTCATTTTAACTCGAGAACTCACAAACAAATCAAAATGACTGGCCGTGTTGACTGGATATAGTTTTTGTTCTAATGTGTGTAATACTGCAATTATATTTTATTACCGCATCACACATCAACACAGTTCAGCGTAAAACTACTTACTCCACGTCACTTCTAAAGGCGGAAGAAAAATTTCAAGTAATAATATTGATTGAAGAACTGAATAAAATATCTTGGATAATTTTCTAACTTCCGCAAGTGTGTTCTAAAATTTCTCAATTCTTTTAAAGAAATTTCAAACTTCATTTATTTTTTACCTCAATTTTGAAATTCACACACTTTTCCAGGTTTTAGCTAACTTACAAGATGTATGTATAAAATATTTTTTTAAATCTTTAAAAGATTGAAATATACTTTAAAATAGTTATTCAAGAAGTATCACTCAAACGTCTACCAGAATAACCCCGAATATCAGAAAACATTTAAGCATCTTTCAGAGCCTTTCACATAACACTTAAAACTATTGGAAACAATTATGGTTGTCAAAGTAGAGCACAAACATGCCTAGAAGAAAAAACAAAACAAAATGCCACAATATAAGGATTACATTCACATACTTCAAAGAAGTCCGACAAAGAAAATGCCACTATAAAATAAAGCACCGTTAAGGTCTGACGCGACTGAGACTTTGACATCGGGCATATAAACTAAAGCGATCAATCATGACAGCACTGGACGGGTCACACTGCGGAAATGCAGACTCCGTCAAGCACTTAAAGAGAATAAACTGCAGGTTCGAAGGTTAAACTGAATAAATCCACAGAGGAAATAACAGACAGCGTTTGGTGGAAGCCATAGAAGGATTATCCGGACGCTTGGCAAAGTAATAACGATTAAAATGAATAAATAAATAAACTGCAAGTAATTCTTGCCGCATCATTTAGGATGACCTGAAAACATCAAATCAGTATGGTTCAAAATTTTTGATTTTTTTTTCTTTGGGGAGGGGGGGGGTTGTAACTGAAAAAAAAAAATAATTACAAAAATATTCAGTTTTTGCTTTTATTTTACGATGATTATATACAGCCATGGACTTACGATTAAATAACACCTGCCCCACCCCCACGAGAAAGGTGAAAAAAACATGAGTACATGTGATTGCAGCCATTTAACTGTTACAACTCAACCCTCAACAAGCAACCCTCCTTAACGGGAAGTCCATTAATTACGTGAGGCGATTTTGGCGATTTTTCAACAACCCCCCCCCCCCCCCACCACCACCACCACCGGAGAGATATCGTAAGATTTGGCTCGACCCCCTCCCTCCAATCCTAATCTCACGTGAGATTTTTCAAAATGCGTATTTTTAGTGTAAATACGTTAATCTGTGCTTGATTGCGTTGGATTTATTTTAAAAAAAAAATTTTGCTTAATTATTTTATTTAAGACTAGTTAAGACTAGTATTTAAGACTACTAAGAACGTAGTCTAGAATCACAGTGAGAAAATCGAACAATAAATACTTAAATAGGAACTACTAAAATTCGTAAAAGAATATTCATTCTAATTCAGTCCACGGGGACTCATGTGTGGTCTCAAGAGTGACTACTGGAACTATTGTGTAGGATTTAGCCATATTTTAGTGTAGAAACATGTTTTACTTAATATAACCCAGTTTTCTCACAATTTTACACTGTTTCTTGCTGAAAAAAATTACGTGATATTTGCCGAGACCCCCCCCCCCTCTCCCCCACGTGAGACTGGGTGAGATTAGGTTCGACTTCCCCCCCCCCCCTAAAAGCCTCACGTAATTAATGGACGTCCCCTAAGGCGGGAGATCACCCTTGCACTAGCACATATACACTGATTTTACTACCAAGTTTAAGGTGTTGACAAACAGTTAATTTGTAATTAATTTAAACCAATTTTTAGAGTGAATTCTACAAAGGTTTATCTAACAGGAAACAAAAGCAGAATTTTTGGGAGATTATTAGATATTATTTTAGGTAAAAAAAAAGTTTTATGAAAAATGAATATTAAGTCAATGCATTGCGCGCAAATTTTTTAAAAAACTATAAGAGATATACATGAAATCAGTCTTATATATTCTATCCATAGGTTATATTTTAATCTACACCTAAAATAATTACCATATTTCATGTAATTTTTTTTAATGCAAATGTATTGTAATGTACAAGAAATATCATATCTTTTTTTCACAAAAAATTGCTGTAAAAAAATCAGTACGATGTACTTATCTAAATTTAGGTAGAAATTGTATAAACATACTAGACATACATGTAAACAAAATTTTAGCAATTTGTGACCATTAATTTTGAAGAAATAGATCGCACAAGTTTGAAAATACCAGTTTTTAGAAAAAGCCATTTAAAGTTTAAAGTTTCTATAAATTACTTTACTATTAGCTTTATGCATTTGGCCATAAAATCGGTTCTAATTGTAGTACTGACTTCATTTTTAAAAAAAAGATTCCATAAATTTCCCTTTTGAAATTAATCATGATAAAAAATTGAGTTTTTTGAAGGTTTTAAGGTGACGACCCCCCCCCCCCCTTAACTCTAATAGAAATTTTTATCATGAAAATAGTCCTCTTTCATAAAAGAGATATATCTTTGATTAGACAATAAAAGATTTTAAATGACAGTGAGAAGAAAAAAAATAACACGAAATTTTTTTTTTACTGGGTTTCCTAAGAGGCAATACTGACCGCAGTAAGATCCATGAAAACTTTATTTCGAATGACCAGCATTCAAAACAATGACACCTTATTTAATAAGAAAATACATAAAAAGAAACAAGGGACCAGCATTCAAAACAATGACACCTTATTTAATAAGAAAATACATAAAAAGAAACAAGGGTCTTGCGCCCTACTACCCACCAAATTTCAGAACATTGATATCATTATTAATAATGATGTGTACTTTACCTTTTAGAGAAAACAAAAGATTAGCCAAGAATGCCTAAAATTCATATTTTTCCGTATTAACGACTAACAGTTTTCTTGTAGTTCCTGATGAAGCTCTGTCTATTGGAAAAGTAATCTAGACGGAGAAAAGCAATATGGGATTTCTTTTTGAAAAATAACAAGGCTCAAGTGGGAATTTATAAAAGCACTGGAATTTTAGGCAGTAAAAGGGCCATTTTTTCACAAGACTATTCAAGGAAAACGAGTTTTCGCGCAAAAGATGTTTCCCTGGAAATCATTGAAGAGTTTAGATGGTGAGAATGATACCACTGAAGCAGTTTTAGTAGATGCAGAAGAATAACCGATATTGGTTAGCAATTTAAAATATGAGAAAATGTGCTTACTTTTTATTTATTTCAAACCACCAAAGTTTTGCAAGGATTTAAGATATACATATTTTAAAACAAACAAACAGAAGGGGGAAGGGTAGATATAATTTTGAATTTGATATAAGATGCCTGCAAAGGTAAGTCTGCACATATACCATACAATATAATACATACCATATAGTATACCACAGAATAAATTACTGGTCTATACCAAAGAATACAAAATAGGTTTCGAATTTATTACCAATAGTCTCATAAAAAGAATTACTTTTAAACTAATTATCTACATTATCCTCTAACCATACAGCGCCACAAATAAAAATGGATGTAATAGTAATAATAATTAAACTAGAAATCCATCTAGCTTGTAAACAAAACAATACGCGACACTGTTTATTGATACATCACATTAACCAAACTACACATCGTTCCAACGCGTGGGAAAAAAATTACAAGAGGTACCTTTATTAATTTATAACCAGTTTAAAATAAAATGATTTCTAATAACAATCGCAAAAGGTTTAACTTATTAAATGAATCCGGAGGAAAGTGTTATTGATAAAATTCATTATTTTTTCTTCCACTACTACTAGCGAAAGAATAATGGGAAATAAGATGAAACCAAGATCGTATAAAAAATATAAGTACACACACACACCTGCATATAGGAAATTTAGTTTCAATTACTCACATGATATCTGTGGTTCAATATGCCTAGGCGACAACAAAGCGCCGTACAAACAAAACAGAAGTAGTTATACAACGGGAAAGACAATATTAAATGTAGAGAATGCACGGAATAGAATTAAAACTGGTGTAGCGTTATTATTACACACACACCATATATATATATATATATATATATATATATATATATATATATACACCATTTCAGTTTTCGAACAAAGCAACCAGTTTTCTGATATTCCCTATGTTCTCAGACATAGGAAATATACATACGTTAGAAAGAATCATGCAGAAATACAAAAAATGGCATGAAAACAATCTAATCCTACAGAACCAAAAACTGTTTCTACAATATAAACGAAAGGAAAAAAACAAGTTCTTTATCATCGATTTTCGTTCAAGGAAGATGAAATAACCAATATCCCTGATTTTTTCATAAGACGCATTTATATAATCCATAAAACAGTAAGCTCAAATGAAGTGAACATCTATATTAATAATATATTCCAACAATCAGCAATGCGATATAACCAAATTAATTATAAGCCATATTTCTGAAGCACAGAAAAAGAGGAAACTCACTGCAAAAGCAACCTAGCAAAAGGAATGGATTGAACCTCTTTTTTAAAAAGAAATTACCGAAGCTTAACAAGAATTCGGGAAATCTTTTGGTCGAAAAAAAAAAGGAGTCATTAAGTGTATAAGAGAAGCTAAACACAAAATGACCATCTCCAACTTCTAAGGATGGAACTTCTTTGAAGACTGCTGGAGAGTAGATGAAAAAACGTTGACATACCGAGCATATTTTGAGTAGATATAGGAGATTGGATGGAGAGAGTAAGTCTTGCATTCCTTCAGAAATATTTTGTTTGCACTCCAGTAAATACCAAAGTAAAAGGATGGCCCCTCGTTTTTTTTTTTTAAAGGTAACTAGACATTCTGAAACAGTTAGTATAATTCAAAGACTTCTTTCAAAACTGAATATTTATGCATTTACACTTAGTTAACTAACGAATCAAATATGAAAGTTGGAAGTGTAGTATTACTACATCCAAAAAATACTTAATTTTCTAATATATATATATATATATATATTAATTATTTATGCATTTCACGAATACTAAATTATAAATTTTAAATATAATTAAATATAAATTTTTACGGAAATGAATAACATAAAATTGTACATTTGACTAAAAAAACTACGTTCGAAGTTTTTCCCATGTCTCTGAGGAGAGACAGAAAAGAAGATTAAAAATGAACATACGTCGATATTATCCAAATGAAGTTTTTCCGACCACAGAACTAGAAGATTGTATGCTTTCCAAAAGTCGCCAACTCTGGAGCTATGCTCCCGGGCAGCATCTAAATGGCGCCTCAAATTATTTCCATATAGGAATGCTGATATAAACTGGCCTCTAAACTTATAGTAGGGAGCAGAAGGCCTTGAAATGTAAAACGAAATACACATGATGTAAGAGATGTAACAATATTCAAAGTGTCTGGCATCCGAACAACGTCAGCATCGAACGGCCTTTGTCCAAGTTTAACCATCCTTCAAAAGAGGAACTGTTCCAGACTCGCGCTGCACACGACAAAAAGCTTCCGTTCTCAAACAGTATGAAAACGTTTATTCAGTTTTACCAGTTTCCATATAATGAATTCTTTGGAAACTATTGCAATGCACAGTTTTCACTGTAGTATTGCCTGAAAAATATATTTGACGGAGTAGATCATACCTGCAATTATTGTTACACACCACTCATCACATTAAATTCATATAAAAGTTTATCATTCATTTTAAAAAGTTGACAAGTGGACAACTATTTCTTATGATCTACAATATATATATTTATATATATATATATATATATATATATATATATATATATATATATGTGTGTGTGTGTGTGTGTGTGTATGTGTGTGTGTGTGTGTGTCTAAACACACACTAGAAGCGACCAGATCGCAACGACGTGTAAAGCCGTTATAACGCGGCAGTAATGATGTTATTCGATTTATTTAATGTAATATGATGGCCGACGGATTTTGTTTTTTTTTCATGTAATTTGTATTTGTTATCGTCTTATATTAAATGTTGTGTTTGTTAGTCTTTGGGTTTTGTCCGCTAACTTAACACACCCATCTCTCCTTTACACTTACACTTACACTTGCACTTACACTCACTCACTCACACACACACTCGCTCACTCGCTCGCACGCGCGCGCACACACACACACACACACGCACGCACGCACGCACGCACACACACACACACACACACACACACACACATAATGCTGAGTTGTAGACGTATACTGTCAGTAGATTTTTCGGTGTCTTCTTTAGATCATACATATATACATTGTTACTCTCTGCTGCCTGCTTTTGCAGCTATTTTTCGAACTTTTTGAGAAGCACAAAAGACCAGCCAAAAATAATTGTTTAATTCCCTCTTTTTTGTTTTTAATCGCACCGGCTGGTATTTTGTCGAGACTTAAAACTACACTCTTTTCAAACATATTTTTACATAATTTAACTAGAATTTAACATCACACGTTTCTTTTGTGCTGAGGCTTAAAATTTTCATCCAACGCTATTGAATAAAACACTGAAAGACTCGACGATTGTTTACATTTGGAATTTATCCTTCTTGAACCATGACACACAATTGTTCTTCCTCCTGTTCTGTGTTCTTTTGAACTAGCATTTCACGAGGAAATTCTGATAAAATATCTCAAGAAGACCAAAAGAAGATAAACTGTATTTAATGACTCTTCAAGGAACAATGCGAAAATACAATTCGGTGCAACACTTATTCACAGCCAACAAAAGAAAGGAATTGTTCTTAATGTTACGCAGGGTGGATCATGATTCAAATAATCCATATCCCTATATCATACTTATAAGGAGGGAAAAAAAACACTCATGAAGTTTATGAATTAAAAAAAAAATTGGAATAATTTATCATGAACGATGCAAATTCAAAAAAGAAAATGGAGGGGTGCATTACGGATATAAATAGGATTAAAGCTAATGACGAATAACTTAACCGTTATCCTAAACTTCGAATACAGTATAATATGAAGCCATGCTTTTTAAAAAAATGACACAATGCCTTATTTTTGTTGTTATTAACTATAAAAGCGCTTTTTAAAGGTATTACCGATAGGAATGCAATTACATACCGCTCTGAAAATCTCATGGTCCACTAGATAATTAAATCTGGAGATATTCTGAAAACGGTTAGTTTTGAATTCTATGATAAAAATGAAAATTGCCTCGCTAAATTTCGTATCAACTATTACTTAATAAAGATGGAAGCGGGATCACATCAGCCTAAATCCAATTCCCAACGTTTTAACTCGTCAATAAAGTTACATATAAAAAAAAAAGACCAAAAATGAAATGAAATTAAAAAAAAAAAAACTACACACATTCCACCTGATTTATCACCGAAGGGGGGGGGGAGGGGACATCATGCATATCCTCGAAATAAACTGAAGGGAAGAAAGAAAAAACAACACATAAACAAATAAATGAAGAACACTGAATATCATGACAGAAGAAAATAAATTTTTACCACAAAAATTTTGCGGTTCAGTATTTTTCCTAAGAGCAGGAAAAAAAAAAAATTATAATTAACTGACGAGCTGTGCATAAAAAAACAACCCCAAAAAAATCACGCGGAATTTTAATGATAAAGTAGATCAAAAGTAATGAAATTATAAGTATAAAAGCAGCGAGAAAAAAGCCAGTCTCTTTTTTTTCCCTCATGGAAATTCTAGAATAAATGATTTACCTCCAGCAGTTGTGTTCATATTTCCAAATATCGCTTAGTTGAAACTGAAATAAATTAAACTATAAAATAGATGAAGAAAATGCCGGAGATTATTCATCAAATAGTTATTAATATTTTTTTTTCTCTTAAAACCGATAAGGTAGCTACGCAAATAAATGATGCGTTATCATTTTTAAATGGAAGAATTAACAGAACACTAGACATTTGTAAATAACTAAAATACATAAAAATTGCACTATTTATGTGTGCAACATTGATAAGGCTAAAAATAAAAGTTAGAAAATATGATGCTTTTCAGATAATTAGTGGCTCAACTAGAGGAAGATAATTACGTTTGAAGCAATGAGAAAAACGTCCACGGCGGTCAAAAATGTGGCGTTTTGAATTTCTTCATATTATTCCCAATCAACGCTAGGCGATTTCCTCGCGATAGGTCCCTATTTATTTTTAATAAAATCTTAAAAACTTCCCATTAATTACAACCCCCGAAAAAAACTTAATTTGGAAGCGCTAAATGCATGTATTTCGTCATGATCTGAACGCAATTTACTACAAAAGACAGTTATATATCAACGTATAATGGACTTATTCGGAGCAATTACATTTATCTGACGTAAATTAATCAATTAGCAACTTTTCCCAAGGGGCTGCTCGAAATGTGAAAGTAAGTATTATGAAATTTATTTCGAAAATGATCATCATCGAAATTGATGGCGTAGAGGTAAACACATATATCCGAAAAATATAGGCGTTCCTCTTGTTTAAGAGTGAGATAAATTTAAAAAAGGGTGAAAACATCTAGGCTGAATCAATTCCAGCAACTCGAGAGCCGGAGCTGTAGCTGACAGACTTAAAACCCTGATCCAGTAAAGCCATGCAAGTGCTGGACTAAGTAGCCAACATTAACGAAAAGTAACTTCCAACTGGGGATTATGAGGTACCTCAATCCTTCTCAGATCAGAGAAATATGAGTTTAATTCTTTAGAATCTCGATACGACTTGATAATTATGGTCAGCAACTCTTGTCCTCAGAGTTGCATGGTTCAGTTCCAGCGACAGTTCTCTTTCAATATATACTGATGAGGTTTCGTCAGTTACATATTTAAGTAAACAGAATTTTGCAATTTTGAGCATGGTCTAGAATTTTTTTAGGTTTGCGGCCCATTAGAACATTTGTTGCTCAAGTCAAATATTTGGTGAGTTGAAAGATTATTATGAAGGTAAACTGTTGTCGATTTCTGGAAAATAAATAGAGAAAAAAAGTAATATATACACACACACACACATATATATATATATATCGATTAGAATTATTAATAATAATTCTTGAGTGACTTGGGCACCAACAATTTTTTGCAATTTTTAACAGTTTAAGTACCTTTGTATTGTAGCGAACTGAGGTTCGTAGTGTCAACCAGAAGATGATTTAAACACCCCAGGTATACATCACTCATTTCATAAACAAACAAATGCAATTTATTAATAAAATTGATGATGATGAGATATGTACACTGCACAGATGTAAGATGAACTTCGTAACTTAGGTAATCACACTCGATTTAATCGGCGTGGGGAGGAGTAAGAACACAGAAGTCCGCTAGGCTAGCAGAACTGGCTCTGCTTCAATGATGAAGAAACGGCACTTCTCCTGACGGGAAGGGCTCCCCAATAATATCAACGGCGGTGATCACTGCACGCACCCGGTAGCGATGAAAATATTAAATTAAGGAGAAAGGACTCCTCACTGGAAAATAAGGTAGCAAAGGCTCCTTCCACGAAGACTGGTCTCCGACAAATTAGTGGAGTATGTTTACTCCTGCAGGAACTAGATCGTCGCTGCAGTCACAAGGGACTCTGAACCGATAAGGGCGGCAAACCCGGCTGCTCTTAACTGGATCCGCTACGTGTCAGGAACTAAAAGACGCAAGCCACGACTGAGGGGTCCATTCTCTTTTTATAGAAGAACCTCCACCGGATATTGCATCACTCTCCAGAAATTCGAACGATCTAGAATCTAGAACAAGTGAGCAACGGAAATGGGTTTCCTGGGGCGATAATGAAATATTTTCCCCGGGTCTAAAGCGGCCGCCTTTTTAGTTTGTCCTCCAAGCCACTTCAAAGAGTCTCAAAGGGCCGCTTCGGTAAAATGCGAAAGGCACGAGTCCTTTTGTTTAGGCACGCGACGCCTCCAGGATGCTGCTTAACAATTGATAGTTCATGAATGAAAGCACCTGGGGGTCTCCTGTCATTTATAACTAACATCAGCGGTGTCACCCGGTGGCGATGACTAAATCAAGAAAAATGACCATGTCCCCTAAGGTTCTGTGGAACAAGTCTATCGGATGAACAAAAGGAAAATTGCCGTCAGCATATTGCCACCTAAGTCGTCGGAAATCTTTTGATGGGTCTCAGGCCGAGATAGAAGAATTTCTTTTGTTAACGGAGAGGTTGAAATGCAATACTCTACAGTATAAAGCCAATTTTACTCTATTCGAGAAGTCAATAACAGAAAAAAGCGTTTCGTTCCAGCGTAATGTACAGTTTATACTATATATATATATGCAAACACACCTGCTTAAACAAACAAACAAACACATACACTAAATGATAAGCAAATTCTAAACTGACTATAATACTTTCCAGAATTAAGAATGGTAGACGCGGGACTGGCGAGGAGATAAAAACAATAAAAAAGAATATGAGCAATGGATAAACAAAATGAACATACATAATGTAATTTGGCACGATAAAGCGGAAGTTTCAGAAATGAAGAAAAGATTCACAGAAAGAAAAAGGAAAGAAGCGCGCTCTGATTGCACTGCGAAAAATAACTTTTATCTCTCATGATGCTTGCTCTCTTCCCTCTAAGATAACCAATTCAGATAAATTTTAGAAACATACTCAAGAACAACGAATATTAAATTATTCGGATTCTAGAAACCTTAAAGTAAAAAGCGCAATAATATTGATTTGCATTGTAAAATGCTTGCAATATTTCACAGATAATGTAACATGTAAAATCAGTATAATTTGATAAATATAAATTTTTATAACTAAGTAGCAAGTTTAACTTATTACGTACATTAGGGAAAAGATATGAGAAATGCTAGTTACGGTTCCCACTATCTTTCTAATTCTAAAAAAAATCATCATATAAACACATTTAAGCACATTTTTACCATGTTTTTATTAACTTGCTTTCTTGCTTGTGTGTTTCTGTGTGTGTTTGTCAAGTACAAACCTTGCAATCGATTTTTAACTAACTTCCCGACTGGCTAGACATTTGAAACTTTTAGAATAGCTCAGAACACGATGACAATGCATTTTTTTAATACTTTTAGCCATCTTTAAGCAGAATTAAATTAATTTTCAGATATTTTCAGTTAATTTTGTTTTGTAGATTGGTGCAGCCATCTATTGGCCGGAACGAGAACGAAAAGTTAAATGCAAGTTAACTTCCAATTAACTTCATTTTCTTTCAAGTTGATGATTCATCAAAAATATTTTTAAAAAGTGTTTATTAATACATAGAATTGTCAAGTTTATATGATTCAACAGAAAATTAAAAAACATGGTATAAAAAAGCTCTTTTTATCTTGTGATTATTAGGTACTGGAACTAAACGTTTGTCTTTATCTTTCCGTCTGATGAAACATCCGAGTATTATTTACGCAAATGTAAATAAGACATCTATCTCAGTAATTTGATTTATATGATTACTATACCCTTGATATATAATTTATCTTATTTAAAAAATACTAATAAAGGTAAATGCAGAACACATAAAATATACGAGGGTCAAAGGAACTACAGATCCTGTAACACAAAATTTATTAAGTGTACATGATATTTCAGTGAAAACCATGATGAATGATCCTACGATGTCACCTTTCTTGAAAATCATAGCAAATTATCAAATTTAATATATTAGGTTGTCCTGTAAAAACTGTGTATTTTTCAACAAAATGGTCAAACCCTTCAATTGTTAAGGGGTTAAATCCCTGAACAGCGAGTATTGCTACCTCCAGCTTTTCCTTTCAACCATATCCCTTCTCTCGTTGCAGCGGGAAATATAAGAACCTAGGGAAAGCTCGTTTGAGGTCACAAATAAAAACACCTCGTCATATCGAAACATCAATATTAAAATTGAAAACACTATTATCCCCTGGTCAGACACTGTTAAATATCTCGGTGTCCATCTTGATAAAAGACTCACTTTAAACACCACATCATACAGAGTAGAATTAAATTTCGAGCAGCTAGACGCTCACTTTACCCCTAAATAGCTCGAAATAGCAAATTAAGCATTAAAAATAAGATGCTCATCTACTAATCGTTTCTACGACCACTCTTAACTTATGCAGCTCCGGCTTGGTCATATGCAGCAGTTTCCAGCATAAATCACCTCGCAGTATGTCAAAATACTACTTTAAGACAAATTGTTGACGCACCCTGGTTTTTTAGGAACGTTGATCTTCAGAATGAATTAAATGTGCTCACTCTTCCAAATTATCTTAAAAAACTAGCGACCAACTTCTTCACAAGTATTGATAACGAACTTTTATTGGAAAACTTAGACTATGACCCAGCCGCTGCTGAGAACAAGAAACGGCCTCGTGCTGTTCTTGTTCGTTAATTTCCTTTCTCTTTTTAAATAATAATAAAAAATAAATAAATAAATTTAAAAAAATGAAAAATGAAAAATAATACGTGCTTGCACGGTAAAAAACAATTTAAAATCATAAAATTAATATGTAGCCTGGCTACGGTAAAAAATATTCTATCTTAAACTTCCTCCTTAGCTACTATCAGTAAACTCTCTCCTAGCCGTATGGCAGAAAATTTTCTGTCATACTAGTTTTGTATAAGCTCATGGATCCTAGAGGCCTCCAATCATTTTTCTCTCTTTCTCTGTCTCCACCTTCTGGCCATTGTAGCTATTCCATGCACCAACCGATAGCAAAAAAGGCTCCCGAGGGCGTGGCCCAGAAGAGGCCGCTTACCACATTTCATAGTTGAGCTTTTGAGGTCCTGCTGTATGGTGGGACACATATGCTCATCAGCCAAGGATGTATTACCCACAAACGCACACTTATCCAACCGGCTTTCACCCAAATATCACGTAAAATCATATTCAGTTCATTTGTGATAAGTATAATAAATAAATAAATTAAAAAAAAAATTTTAAAAATACTTCGACTCAATTTGTTACTACAAATTAAAGGCAATTAAAGTCTTGAGGTACAAAGTCAGACAGACCGAAAAAACTTACCCCCCCTTTAAAAAATTTAACCATTTTTAAGGACTACACAAACCATGCGAAGAATGAAAGTATAAACATATTTTTTGATTGGTGAAAGTACGCAAAATAACAAATAATGAAAGAGAAATATAGATTACTGATGGCAGAATATAAATTATTAAAAACTTATGACTAATCATAAAATTGGATGTAAATAACAAAAAATATAATTCAAGCATTATTAAATCATACATAACTTCTCAGAATAAATCAATGCTGATTTATAACACATTCTTATGCAATCAATATTTCTTTTCAAGATTAAATTCCCAAATTTCATTTTCAGCTTTTCTCGGGCATTGATATGCCACATGTGTACAAACAGAATCCCAGTCTAACACATCATCTTGAAACATCTAATTTTATTTTTAAAACAAACATCTATAAAAAAATAATAATAACAACCACTATCTTTGAATGAGGCAAAACTTTTGATTCAATACAGAAAGCAACATAATAACACTTTTTTTTTTGGCTACATCCTATTGACAGATGATATAATATTAAAATCAGGATCTTCACTCAACAAGAATCATAATTCACACTTCCCAGTAATTTTTCAAACCTTCATAAGACATTCGGGGGTCGCATTTTTCAACAATAACTTTTGTTTGACGAGCACAGCTGGTGATACAATTTTCCACCATCTTCCGAAACCTCCCGCCCTTACTGCAGAAGAAAAGAAAACTTCCAGTTAACGCCCAAACTTTCGGCCCACAGATTTCAATCTTTAGAATTCGCATACACAATAGAGAGGAACGAATTATGTTTGTCTTCTTGGAAGTGTGCCATCCTTTAATGGGAAGTAAATGTATGGCGGAAATCGACCGAGAGAGAGAGAGAGCCTCCGAAATAATTGCGAACGTAATGATGGCTATATGCAAACACAATTCTTCGAACTTGCGACGTGCACCAGGCAGTGTCCATAAATCACACAAAACCCGAAGTGTATTAAACGCGATATTCACAAGAATGCAAGATAAATTATGCGCGATACGGAGGCAGCATGATTTTTTTTTAAAAAGGCTGCAATAAACAAACGTACAAAAGTGGATCAGTATAGAAAACGCGAATATATAGTACGTCAGAGTAAACCATCATAAATGAATTTTCCCATTTTTCAGAACTTTGTAATGGTTTACCTCTCCCCAGGACTTATATATGTGATAGTTTATCAGTCTATATTTCACTCACCATCTTGTTTTGCCTACAGGACAGTTATCCTCAAAGAAGCTCCAAGAATCGAAAATGAAGAAAGTTCACTTTGAAGGTTTACCACTGACGTACGTACATACATACATACATACATACATACATATACTAGTATATAACCCCCGTCAAAAATGACGGAATGTTGATCAGCGTTTCAAGAGGTGATTCATCATTTTCATCGGGCATTGCAGAAAATTGTACTTAAACAGCAGTTAAAAAAAAATAATAAATAAATAAAATAAATAAATAAATAAATAAATAAATCGAAATTAAACCAAAACTGTTTCAAAAGTGAATCACTCACCACACAGCAGGCATTGCTGAAAACGATACTTAAACAGCAGTAAACAACAATAAAATAAAACAAAAATAAAACGTGAAACACGATTTAATTAACATTAAAATTAAACATTAAAAATATAGTTATTTAAAGGGAATATGAAAAACAATGGAGTAGAATGAATTCGAAATTCAAGTGAATGACTCAATTGAATAAATGATTCTTTTCCATGGATATTTTAATTTGAAGATATTTCAAAAACTAAATGGTTTTGAGCTAGGGTGTTCACTTGAAATTTTCATATTTTTTAAAGGGCTTTCAAAATATGTAACTTTTGTGGTATTATTTTTCA
>OU015495.1:84344705-84392205 GCA_907164885.2 Dolomedes plantarius | reverse complement strand
GCTTCACAGAAGGCGAATTGGATTAATGATGGAGGTACGGGCATATTAAAAACACAGGTGTCCCCAATTGAGAGTTGTCTAAAATTATTGAATGAATTTGATGTTACAGAATTGACGGTTTTGAATACAAACTTGGTAAACACCCTAGACTTTATGGACATTGAAAATCACCTGGAAATAGATAACTCGGGCAAGAAAGGAATTCTGGAACCAATTTTAAGAACCACCTCATTGTGTGTATTAGATGAAAAATACCCCGAGTCTGAATGGACAAGAATTTACACAGATGGTTCCAGGCTTCAAGATAAGACTGGTGCCGGGGTATATAGCAAACTATTTTCTCATTCTGCTCCTGGTGGAGGGGACATGTCTAGCTATGATGCTGAAATCCAAGCAATTTCATTGGCAATGAACAGCCTCATATTGAATACCAACCTATTTACTAAAGCTGTAATTTTGGTGGACTCAATGGCTGCAATACAGGCTGTTACGACGAATCGTCGCACTGAATTGTCTGGTATCTCCCAAATAAAACAAAATATTAAACTCCTTGAAAGCAATAATAAAGTGATAGTGTTTCAATGGATCCCATCGCACGTTGGCATTGAAGGTAACGAAAGAGCCGACTCGTTAGCAAAGAAGGGAACCCTAGAAAAACAATTAACTCATCCAATCTCTACAGGCTCAATAAAGAAAAACATCTACAACAAAATCTCTTTAAAACTTAAGACAGAACAGAACTTGCTATCTAAAGGGAAACGTTGGGAAGAGATCCAGGACAGCTGGAAAGACTATAGTCATAAATCCCGTACAGAAGCAGTGGCACATTTCAGACTTAAAACAGGCCACGACTGTCTAGCAGAACATTTAAACCGAATTGGCATCCTACCCAAAAGTGAATGCCAGGTCTGCAGGGCTGGCAATATGAATGCAGATCATTTACTTACATGCCCAGGACTTGATACGGAAGCCCAGAAAAGTGAGAACTTTACCAAATTATACTGGGACGCTAGAGATATGATGAACTTTCTATGAACTTTTAACACCTTTTACCTTACTTTGTTTACTGTTGTGCTTTATGCATCTGTTCAATGCTTAGTTCTTTGCTGTTTGTGTTGCCTGTGAATATGGATTAATTTTCCAAATAAAGCCATAGGTTTAAAATATATATATATATATATATATATATATATATATATATATATATATATATATATATATATATAAATATATATATATATATATAAATATATATATATATAAATATATATATATATATATATATATATATATATATATATATATATATATATATATATTATATATATATATATATATATATATATATATATATATATAAAAATATATATATATATATATATATATATATATATATATATATATATATATATGTGTGTGTGCGCGCTGTGTGTCTGCGCGCACAAAGATCTGCACACTTATAACGTCTTTCTACAACATAATCCATTAAGGAGACAGGAATGGAAATTAATTTCGGAAGAAAACGGCAAAATTTGATGAGACTAAAAACGAATAATAGATACTATTTGCAATCTGAATTCAGATTGATTAATATGTTTGAAACCAAACATAGAGAACATACAAGCTCAAATACTATATGACAGTATGTAATATCGATCGGGAGACGCAGCCAGTGTATAGGAAGCATTCTATATACCCTCCCGGAACTAAAGTACATTGACACTGCTAGGCACTTTATTGATATCTCATCTGTTACAGATACCCACTCACTTCCTCCAGAATAAGGTCCTTTACGATTCAGCAGGGAAGGATCCAAGCCACATAAATAAAGTACTGCTTTTTAGGGCCCCTTGAAATCAAAGTTATTATTATGGTAATCAACGATTTCAAAAGTTAAGAGCTTCTTCTCGCTGGAAGTCATTTGATCGTGAAAAATAAAAATATAAATGAGAAAAAGAAGAGATTCTAAATTACCAACAATCTATTTAATTGAATACTAATATCAATCAAATAAGTGGCAACATGTTAAGAAAGATATATTAACCACGCATTGCATTAACAAAAAACAGAAGTTTCTGATTAGCCCAAATTAAAGGCTCTCTCTCGTCTTAACAAGATAAGTTAGGACGATAAGCATTGATAGAAGCATTACCTTAAATAATATTCTTCAGTTGTGCTGCAAATCTAAAATGAATTACTCCGATATATATATATATATATATATATATTAATTATATATATATATATATATTATATATATATATATATATATATATGTATATATATATATATATATATATATATATATATATATATATATATATATATAAATATAAATAAATAAATATATATATAAAAATATATATATAAATATATATATATATATATATAAATATAAATATATATATATATATTGTATGTATGTATAATGTCAGCGAAGATGCCTATAGATTACTGAGATAGATTTAAGCTTGAATACTTTCTTTACCCATGTAATACAAAAGTAATTAAAAATTATATATCCACAGAAATATGTATCACTCTCCCCCCTTTATATGTAAATATGTATGTAAGTGATACTTATATTTACTTACACAGACACACATGGAGAGAGAAAGGGGAAAAAAACATATCTTAATAATAAATACAAACCAAATAAACATGAAATTCCTTTCACTGGAGTCTGAAAAACTAACGTCATATTCTAGAAAGTAAAACATCCTCCGGTGGTTTAAAAAAAAGCAAATTACAACAATAAATTTGTAAGATATTTCCTCACCTACGCGAGAATGTAAGAAAATATTATTGCCACACGTAAAGTGGTAAACAATCCAAAAATTTACGCAAAACTATATAATCCGACTAGAAAGTGAACTAAACGATGACAAATGAACTAAAACTGTCCATTGATCTGGTTTATAAAAACAAGACAGTGCATATACACGACAGAAATGTTTCCTGGATGCCGTCAGGATATACCCGATTTCCAGCCTAAGGACATTTCCTTTATCTCTGTCCAATAAATGATATCGATCGGACCTTGGAGAGGGATTTCTATGAGGTAAGTACATACTCGCAGTCAACAACCCATTAGAGGGCGAGATGGATACTTGTTAAAAGGATCAGAACATCTCAGTGCATCGGCTGAATCCACAAAACAATGTTTAGTTAGTTCCTGTTAAGTACAAATCAGCGATATGTCAGATCAAGCAGCGATCCGGACGGCACGAGATAACTGAGGGATACAGCTTGGATTTTAATGCAACTTAGGGCATAAATTAGGGATCAGAGGAGGGAGGTGGGCATGTAAATTAGATATGTGTTGATTTAAGCGATAATTAAATGAGAGGCGGGAAGTTCGCTAATACTTCTTCGCCACAACGGATGGAAGCGCAATTAAAACATATTCAAAACAAATTTGAACGTAAATGGTACAACATTTATGCGTTAATTAAGCGGGAAGGGTGTAAAATTATATCACAATGCATTTTTCAATAATTAAAAGAAAACTTATTTCATAGTTATATATTTTTTACATTGTTTTGCAGTTCCTCTACCACCAATCTCTTTTTTCTTTCTGTCGCAAAACGAATGAACTGCGTCCAAGGACCATTTCAACGGTTGTAATTACATTCCAATAAGAGGATATTACTTAATAATTGCGGCATAACATTTTTTTTTCATATTCAGTTCCTTGCGTGGTAGAGGTTTGGAACTCCTTAATCATCTTTTGAAGCACAAAAGCCAGACTTCTAGTTCCATAATTACTGTTAGGACTTGTTCACATACAATTCGTCAACGTCAGCGTTAAAGATCTCGTTGGCGCTGATTGGTTAAATGGCTCAATGATTGGTACATGATTGGATAAAAATTTCAACGCTCACGCTGACGGATTCTTTGTGAACAAGCCCTTAGTCAGTTAGCAGAGATACTTTTATCACCATCTGGAGAGAAGGAATGTTCCAGTTACTACATGTTGGTTGGTTGAGAGCATTATGGTCATCTTTTGCTGCACGAAGGATATTTAAACCGGGAAATAGAGTTAATACGATTTATCTTGAAATTTTATTTATCTTGATTACTAGGCCGGGGGGGGGGAGGGGGAACAGGGGTTGGTGTGGCTTGGTCCCCGGGCATCGGGGTCCGTTGTGAGGACCTTCGTGCCTGGTAAAGGAGAGCGCGACTGTGAGTCTCCTGGGGGAGTGGGATCCTCTGACGGACTCACCGTATCACCTTAAAATCTTCGGTTGTCACCACTTCCACGTAGTCTCGACTGGAAACCGGGCGATGGCCCGGGCTAAGAGTGACAATGGACGTTAGGGCCTCGACTTTCGCCTTATGGCGTTAGCTCCTGTTGCTCCGTTTGTCCTAAACTAACTCGTACCTGTGCTACTCTGTGCATGCTGAGGAATTATGATGCGCCAAGTAAACGACAGTCTTCAGGTACTACGTAGTCGCATGCCGAGAGGTGGAACGACGTATTATTTTGGGCTTATCTTGCTTACTGCAATTAATTAATTTTTTAACTTAATTATTCAACTTCCCTATCGTTATTTTTAGCTCCCCATGAAACTTTACAATTATCTCAACACGGATTTTTATATTCCAATTCAAAGTTATTCCTACGTAAGAACGTTTCATCTCATTTTTACTTAATAATTTTTAAAATCTTTAAATTCTGCTACGGGCCTATTCCTTTATCTTTATATTTTAATACGTTGTTAAATTTTATTTTCTACTTTTTATGTTATACTTTTTTATTTTTCTTAATTTAAAAAAAGATTCTAATTTTCATTTTCTACTTGTTTAATTACTAATTTGAATTTTTTTTCTTTATCGCTTACATTTTCAATTTTTTTTCTCATTTTTAACTTTTCTTAACTTTAAATTTTAACTACTGAGCACTTGTCTCTCTATTCTAAAAAAAAACTAACTGCCGCTGCCGCAGCCGCCGCTGTCAAAAGCTTGTCACGCTATCTCCTCCGAAACCGCTGGGGGTATGGGGTCGAGACCGATACCAATCGATGCAGAATAATGTGGGGAAGAAAGTAAGACATGTCTCATATTCGTCGGACTTTAAGTTTTTTTTATTTTATGTTTTGTGGGAAAATATTGACTTTTTCATGTTCAGATTACGATAACTCGCCAAAAAAGGATCGTAGAATTGTTTTTTTTTTTTTTACAATCTAAGACTACAGACATTTCTCCTTCAAACAAGACCTCATTTGTTTAAAAATAATTTAAAACAGACTGATATTTTTATTAAAATTGAAAACCCACTTTTTGGAAAAATTTATGCGTTTCGAGATATATAAATTCGATGCTCTCAGACTTATTATGTTACAAAGAAAATATTTATATCAACTGGAAGATAAAAGCTTTCTCATTCATATAAACTTCATTTCAAGTCTCTATCTTAAAATTTCGATTTTTAATTGAATTTTAAAGAAATACTTCAAAAAAATCTTCTCATTCGCTTCCTTTGCAGAAGGACATGAAAGAAGATCCAACTTTTCACCCATCTTCATCCGGGCTTATACCCCCCATCTACCCGGGCTTCATCCATTTCGCCGGGAGGGGGGGGGAAGCTTCAACTGTAAACAAATGAATGACTCAATCGCTGTAAACAACTATTGAGTCATTCATTCACTTGATTCACCAGAGGAGCGAGCGTAGCGAGCCTAGGGGCGAAGCCCCTAGTAACATAAAAACAAACTACCTTGCAACAGGAGATCGTAACACCAAGGAACTCTTCTTAAAACTTCAAATTACAGTAAGTACTCGTACATCCGAACTAACTGGGACCATAGGCAATCCGGATAATCCGGATAATATGAGTAATAAGTAAAACAAAATCCTAGCACACTTATCGTTTATTACGATAAAAATTATGTTTTGTAACAAAATTACATAGTTTTGTTTACAAGATATTAAAAAGTATAAAAACTTTTCACGTCATTTCTTAACAAACAATCGGTAAGTCTAGTAAAGCTTTGTCAAACTCAACAAAAAGCATTTTATTACCATAATTTATTGTACAATCTATGCAGGAACTCTAGAAACTAAAGAGCGAATATTTGGCGTATTTGTAGTTACGTTCTTGATATCAGAGTTAAAAATAATTATCTAATGTGAACATCAAATAAAAATGTCTAGAAATCTGATCGGGATCAACGAAGACCGGATAAACGCGATTTTACTGTATGTCAAAAATGCAGATTACGAGCGGTTACAAGCAACCACACCGGCAGGGGGACTCAAAGCCTCAGGCACTGGTATCGAAAGCTAGCGCCATTCAACCATCGCACGGTCCAGTTTATGAATGGAAAATAAAATAGTTTTATGTGTGCTTGTTTGTTTGTTTGCTCGCAAAAGGAATTTTTAAAAGTTCCCTTTTATCACCTATTTTCAAGCTCTTGAGAGAAAGCTAACCATAACTCTCCCCCTCTCACTACATGCTTGCGCCACTGTACCTATAATATTGTAATTATTGTTACTCGATGAAGTGAACTGAACATGGTACTACTAAGCCAAGGCTCAGAATAATTCAACGAAATTATAAATAAGGAGTTTTAAAAAAACCTCCATTTTTAAGATCCCGACATAAAACGTGTGATTCAATTGATTTTTTCGGCGTTTTTGTACATTTATTTGGAAATAAAGCGTTATAATCCGTAATTTTATATATTATTCAATAATATTAAAAGTTTAGAAAAATAAACAAAACTGTTCATTTAACTGAAATTAATTTTGCTCGTATAAACAGTTCAGTTTTAAAATTGCTCTTAAAAACATAAAATTGTATCTCACCCCACCCCTCTCGAAAATGAAATAACTAT
Organism: Dolomedes plantarius; assembly: GCA_907164885.2. NCBI lineage: Eukaryota > Metazoa > Arthropoda > Arachnida > Araneae > Dolomedidae > Dolomedes > Dolomedes plantarius. The sequence goes on along the minus strand of OU015495.1, from coordinate 84,385,366 downwards.
AGCATATTAAAGAAATGGCCAGTAAAATTTGTCTGTTTTAGAGACCATTAAAAATGGAATTCAAATTTAAGGAGCTTTTAAAAGCTGTAAGAGCCTTAACGGAATACTTAACTTTTAGATTCATATATTTAAGTACGTAGTTAATTTGATGGCATTATAATCTTGAATTTAAGTACAGTACAAAGAAACAACGTCAAATTTATTAAAGGAAGTTATGTGTATGTGTATATATATATATATATATATATATATATATATATATATATATATATATATATATATATATATATATATATATATACATACATACACAGTCGATTCCGGTTAATGGGACCACCGATTAATCGGACCAGTCGCTTTCCTTCGGATCAAATCCCGCCTTGTATCATTAAGGTATATTCGTTTACTCGGACTAGCCGGTTATTAGGACCAAGATGATGACGTTCTGATGTGGTCCGAATAACCGGAATCGACTGTACACACACACACACACACACACACACACACACACACACACATATATATATATATATATATATATATATATATATGTGTGTGTGTGTGTGTGTGTAGTGGCGCAACTCTTCGACGGTGGTTCTTCTACGGCATAGGGACAATGAGGTAGTGAAAACGAATCGTCTCTTTACGACGCGAATATACATTTATTGGCAATATAACATAAAATTACAGAAAACTCTCAGAACAAGGAAGGAGAGCCTACAGCATCTCACCAGAAGCTGTAGGAGCCACCCCTGCTCCTACTCTCTCGATTCCAATTACAGAATAATTAATTCACCAGAGGTGAGACGAGCCTGCTATATCACCAGACCTCCTATCCCTACCAGAGACCCTCTCGCCCTGATTGACTGTCCTTTCTTCACCCCCTCGAATTTTGACCACCACGCCCGCCAATCACTCAATTGGCGAAGGGAGGGTCACGAGGTACGACATCTGCCTTCTCAAACATTACGCTACAATATATATATATATATATATAAGACAAAGTTGAAAGTGAAAAACCAGTACAAGCTCTAAAACTACTTGCAGCCAGGAAAAAGAAACATGAAAAGATATATGTATATATATATATATATATATATAATATTTAATGTGCTGCAATTTTATATTCAACACGATATAAAATTACAATCTTCAAACAAAATAATCATTTTTCTTGTAGAGGTACGCTTTAGAGAAGAAAAAAAGTAAAAATTTTACAAATTTAAAAAGAAATTACTGCATGCAATCGAAAGAAATTCAGTTTTTGCTCTGCCACGAAGAAATCCATGTACAAGCTTCAATGGGCAATTTTTAGGTTAAATTACAATACCATTAAATGTATCAGCCCACGAAACACTAATTGACTAACTCAATCAATTTCACTTAACACTAATCAACTGAGCAATTTAACTTAACGGCGAAGAGGAACAGGAAAACACGGTCGCATTTAATCATGCAACTACGTTCCATTTATTGCGAATCTGAAACGTGATTTGCAGCTCCCTGCGAAGAACGGCCAGAGAATGGGGTAATTCATCACTAAAATATTCACAACATTTCGATATCTATTAAAATTTATGCGCTTGAAATTAAACACTATTTAACTAATAGTTCCCCCTGCTCTCACGGAGAACATTACACTCGGTGCGCAGCGGTCAGAAATAGTTAAAAAGCATAGATAGAACTGCAGATATTCGCGATCTCCTAGAGTCCCAATAAACTAATTAATGTACAACGTTCCCTATAATATTTACGGGAGATTAAACCATATGAGGCCGGTGCATATTATTTGTGGATTAATATAACATTATTCCATTAATTGAATGCAACCGTGCGTTGAATTAGAAATCGGAGAAACTGCAATTTCAGCGTTATTACTGACTCTATAGCTTATAGATTGCAGTAATCGTATATATTGATTGAGGAAAGGCCGAGACGCTTTTACTGTTGTCAACGAATGATGAAACATCTCTATCACTATTTATTCCTTTGGCTGAATATATTCTATCTTAATTTTTACATCATTATGGTTTTTTATTTTTTATTTTCATAATTAACATTTTTTTCGAATAACACCATGAAGGAGAAAATAAATTTAGGCTTGCTGATTCACATAACATGCCAATTAACGTCTGTCGCAATTTTTTTTTTTTTTTAAAGAGTGTGGTGTTAAAAATTAATAATTACTTTTACATACTAAACATATTTCAGTCACCAAACCTGAATCCATGTACGCGAGAGCAGATTATACACTGCTGATAGACCCCGTAACAAGATAAGGTTACAACATCATTTTTAAAACGCTAAAACCAAAGCATGTAAATTAATTCTAATCATATTCAAAACTTTTTTTAAAACCTGAAAATTCAAGGCAAAAATATTTCTATTAATAAGCTTACATACCGCACAAGCAAAGAGCTAATCTCTAAAAACCTTGAAAAATGCATACCACTGTTAATTGAATTAAATATATATATATATATATATATATATATATATATAGTGGCGCACACAGGATTTTTTCTTAGGGGGGGGGGGACGCCGCGATGAGCGGATAAAAATATTTATAATGCAAAATCAACAATCATAATGCAATTTCTAAGTTCCCCTAGCCCCCCCCCCCCCTGGGTGAGCCACTGTATGTGTACATATATATATATACACATACATACATACATACATACACACATGCACACAGACATAAACTTTTATATTCAACGAGCATCAAATATTAATTTACGTCGGGCTAATTAGAATAATAATAAAACTTAATTAATTTCTAGTTATTCTCTTCAAAAAAAAGTGTGTTTTACTCATTTTCTTACAAGCCATTTTCACGTCTCTTATTTACAGTTAATACATAGTTAATTAAGAAAAAATACGAATAATTGTGAGCATTGAAGATTTCTACCGAATAAATTAGAAACTAAATGTATTCACAAATAATCAGAATGGTTATTAGAATCAATAATCTCAGTTCTTTTTTTTTTTCTTACGAGTGGCGGAAAATGGAAGAAACAACTATACATAAAACTATGTATAATTTAATGACTAACATGTTTATGAAACAAAACATTACTTAATTAGAAACAAACGCAAGAATATCTAATCAACGAAATTAGAATATGCATATAATGTAGAGATATAATGTTGTAAAGTTGCCATGCTCTACTAATCCTTAAAAATATCCCATTACATAAGAGGTTTTGATAATTTCGAGGCACAATAAATTAAGAAATATTACAAAACTCGTAGAAATTAGTGAAATACGAGTCACAATAATCAAATGTCTCGTTATAGTTGTCCTCTACCGTTGGAAAGAAGAATTATGGACTGTTGCGAAGATAAATTATGAATTTATAATGTATAACTGAGAATTTTGACTTACATTAATAAAGAATGAGAGGCAGAAATAAATTCGGGTAAAGCACGTAAAGTCGTTTTCATGACATAAAATGGAAGATACGTTAGGAGAGTCATTCAAAATAATTCATCACCACCAGGGTAGATTAATTTTTCAGCATCGAACCGCAGACTGGGTGATCTGTAGTTACGAGTTCCCGACTAGGAAGCTGATTACTCTATGCCATGGTTTCCCAAAGTAGGTGAAACCGCCCCACTTTGGGAGAGGAATTGGGAGGGGGGGGGGGGGGGGAAGATGATCCATGGGAGCGGTAACTTTAAATTCAAACTCAGCTACCTACAGTTCTGGCTGCAAAAACAGATACTGACATTTTATCCTGGATTATAGGCTATAGTACAAAAGTTTTCAATTGCATTTCCTTCATCCTATTTAGTGGGACATGGGTTCCATGGGAGTATTTAGTGAGACAATCGGTAAATTTCAATTCAAACTCAGCTACCAACAGTTCTGTCTGGAAAAGCAGATACCGATACTTTGCCCCGGATTAAGCAGAAAAATTTTTAATTTCATTTCCTTCATCCTATTTAGTGGGACATGGGTTCAGTGTAGTCACAAATCTGCTTAATAAAAAAACAGAAGCCGACTGCAAATAGCTAATCGCGATGATTTAAAAAAATACTGATGACAAAAATAGAAACGAACATTTATAAACTGATAGCAGCGCATCAAGTTCATCCTTCCCATTAGGGTTTGTTTTAGCGTTATTCGTAATTTTTACTTTAACATTAATCTTCGTTACCTCCATTTTTTGTGTTTTATGCGAATGTTACTATGGTTGGTTTTAATAAATAATTTTATGATTTAAGCTTCAAGTTTACAACAATTTACATCATCTTAGTTTACTATGTTGAAGAACATAACTGTTGTTGTTGTTGCTTATGCCATTTGACCGACAGCAACATCAGATCAAGTCCCGAAGGCTATGGGTGATGAAGGTGCGGCTCCTGTTTTAACTGGCACCACAAGGGTCGGAGTCCGACTTGGCCAAAGGACCAGTCCCGTAATTTTGAACCGAGTCAAGTGACGAGACCAGAACACTTGACCCCACACCTCCTGAGGTAAATCTGAGAACTTCGAGGACATTGCAGCCACGACAGATTTTACGTGCACCAGCCGCCATTAGTGTACACGGCAGTGGATCTGTCAGCGACGATCATCGAACGAGTGACTCTCAGATCACTAGCCCGCTGATCTTGCCAACTGTATCATTGTGTCCATGTTGACATAAGTAGAAATGTTGATACATCAAAGTACGCAAAGTTGTCACTGTAACTTTGTTCGCTACAGAAGGAAAACTTCCAGGGGATGGGAAGGTGAATAATTTTTCCCCCTGAAGAGGGGGCGGTAGGCAAAATAAAATTGGGAACCCCTGCTCTACGCTATAAAACAGAAATTACGCAATTATCTATTCACTGCTAAGTTTTTAATAATTCAAAGAACTTTTTCTTCATTTCATAACAATTCGTTTCTTTTAGAGTTCTACGTATTATTTCACTACAGTTCCAGCAATTTCGAAAACTGATAAGACAGGCTTTAATCACGCAATCTCTTAGTAAAGAGTAAACAACTTAGACAGGTTTTAATTACACTATACCTTGAATTAAACATGGTAAAATAATCTGACTCAAGTTTAAGATTATATATAATGTTATGTTAGCTAAAACCACGATAAACATTGTATTAATTAACGTCTTAATTAATACTATGTCATTCTGCTATGATCCATTATCGATTTAGATCTTGAGGCAACTATAAGTTGGAACGTTATTACTTACAGAGTAGAATAATAATTTTGCTGAGCGGACCGTCTAAGAAGCTTAATGGAGGTTTGGGGGTAAAAGATTAAGGAATAGTTATATTCAGAAATATGAAACTGAGACGATCGATAAAGTCACGCATGAAAATAAATGTCCTTTGTTTCCTTAAATTATATTTCGAATATATTATTTTCCTAATAAGATAACCAATTCATATGCTAGGAATGAATAAATCCAGAAAAATTTCCGTACCGCATAAAATTTTAGTTAAATAGCTGCACACATATTTTAATCATTTCAGGAGTTACGAATTTTTCCAAAGCATTTCCGAAGTGAGGATGAATATTGCTAATAATTTATATTCAACCTTAAAGCTGCTATGTACTAACCGTATTGGAATCGCTCATCTCAATGTTAAAATACGGAGAAAATTTTTTTACTATTTAAATAAATGCCGGTAATGAAATAAAAATTGTATTTTCAGAGAGCCTGAACTTTTCTGCACCTTGCAACAGGATTCATTTTATAAATTTCGTCCACCAAAGGAATTTATGATCGTTTAAAACACACTATATCACTCCCCCCCCCCGAATAATTTAAATTCTAAAATATCATTTGCATTTAAAAGAAAAAACGAAAAATGCCCCAAGATGTAAAATTTCTTTCTCTATTACGGAGTACAATTAAAAAAAAAAAAAAAAAATCTTTAAATCCAAGCCGGCAATCCTTGGACACATTTTCACCTCAGGTTAACATTGAGGTGAACGAATTCATTAGGAGTACACAACAGCCTTAAGGGAAACATAAATGTCGAAATATAATACACGCATTATCGGTGCAAATGGAAAACATTACGAAAGTCGTCAGAGGAAGTGACAAGACAAAAACATAATTTGACAGCAACTTTCACTATACTTTTAATAATTTCTACAAAAAAAAAGTATTTCCAGGACAAATTTCATGCTATGTTATGAAAATTAATTCGAAGTACAGTCTAGACAAACACAAAATGTGAGAAACTTTTACTACACTTTTTTTTTCTTCCTTCTTTTAAAGAAATTAAAAGTATTTCACGGGCAAATTTGATGCTGCGGTATGAAAATTAACTCGAAGTACAGACTAGACATAAGCACAAAACGTGACAAAATTTTAGTAGATTTTTTTCTTCTTCTTTTAAAGAAATTAAAACTACTTCCTGGAGAAATTTGATATTACGTTAAGAAAACTAACTCAATAGAGTATAACTTGGAAAAAGACCTGATTAAAAAAATGCAAAAATACTTAATGGTGAAGTCTTTACTTTAGGGTCATTGTTTATTCCCTAAAAGTTATCTTACACGAAAGTAAATTCTAAATTAATATCATTTCAAGACACAATATTACCAAGCCAATAGCAAATCCTTTCATCTGTTATCTAATTTTTAATTTTTTTTTTCACTAAAACGTAAAAATGTATAAAATGCTGTTAGTTCCTCAGAGCTAGGCAGCAAGAAGACGGGTGAGATTTGTAAGTACACATTAAGTGTATAACTTATTTTATTACGCGAGAAATCGCACAAAACTTCTGTTAGAGATCGTATTTTCAAAAGCGAGAATTCTGAGCTCTTTAGATTTTTTTCTTTCTATTTCTTCTTATTTAATCGTCCATTCTCAAAATGGAAATGGAGATGGATAAAGATATTGGATTTTCTTCTTTTTTTAAATTCATACATATTATAAAATAAGCAAAACTGAACTGCATTCATATAGGAGTGGGGGGAAGAAGGGAGGGAGAGGGAGGGGGGGGGAGAGAGTAAGTAATGAGAATTCTAAGTACTTATTTTATGCCAATCATAAGTTACATTTTTAATATAATGAAACTACTCATTAAAAGTTAAAGTTACATCCAATATAAGTCAAAATAATGTGGCTCATTTTCCCAAATTTAACTATTGTTTTAGTACAGTCTTCAATTGCGATTGTTACATATATTCGTAAAAACGAACATCAACAAATTTCCATAATGATTAACTGAGTTGAAAAGGTAGATTATTCAATGAACTAAAATTCATTCTTTTAAATATTCATAGAAAAAGTGTGTTGTGTATATTACCAAAGTGTTTCAGACCAGGTCCATATAGGGTTTGCTGGCAGAGAAGTGTGACTCTGGTTTACAATAACACCACAAGGATAGGAGTCTGTCTTTAGATAGAAGCTACCCCGATTTTGACCGATCCCCAGGGTAGACATATGGGATGAAACCTTCTTCCACCCTCTTTGACATCACAGAGGGTCTTTCTGGTCTACGAATTTAATGTGCGAAAATCCAGCCTAGACACGAACGTATTTAACTTCGCTTGTAGCGATTTTAACCGAGCACCCTCGCCGCCGAAATCCGACGCGCTACCGCTAGGCTACCTTGGGTCCGGGATGAAAACGTATATTATTCAATGAACTAATATTCATTTTCATTAAAATCTATAAAAAGTGTAGGCAATATGGACTAAAATTCATTCTCTTAAATATTTATAAAAGGTTTTGCAGAGTTACGCAAATAATTTTTGTAATTACAAACAAATTTAATTCCACAAACTAAAATGTTTCGGGGAAAAAAAAAAAAAAAAAAGAATTTAATTCCACAAACTAAAAAAAAACGAGCTTGTGAGACGAATTCATACAAACCTCTATTTCAAACTAATTTCTGTTTCGGGAAAAGATACACAATTTCTTTGCGAAATGCAAACAAAGTACCTTCTAAATAACCTAATCTAATAGGGTATTGATTCAAAGTCTTTTCCCTGATATTCTAATAGAAGCTAATAGGAAGTTCGGAAAATCGAAAAAAAAAAAAGGAAAAATTGAAAGAGATTGATAATAGTGTGCACATACTAACAACAAAAGTACAGCTTCAAATTATGTTTGCTGATATCTCACCATGAACGGCGTATAGAAGTCGCCGTTCAAAGTGTGTAAAGCAATAAAAATCTGATGACAACATGCTGTGAAGGAAATTGAAGGCGCTGGATTTCTTAGTACCATCAACATAGGATAGGAGGGTTTGATGTGCTAAGGGCCAATTTGAGAGATGGAAGATAACAGCGGGGAGTCAAAGCATTTTCTTTTCGGGTCCTGACAACTTCGTAAAATGATTCAGAAAAACTTTTCCCGAAATCAGTCCAGATATTGTAAAATCACAGCTTCTCGGAACCATAAAGATATAAATAAGTAAATGAAAATAAAATAAAGCATCAATGAGTTTTGGATGTCTGATGATATATCATAAGATATGACTAAAGACATAAAGGGCGTGAGTTTCAGTTTTAATAAATATTTCTTATAAGGACGGGACATAAATGAACGTCTCTAATATCGGTGAAAGCAAAAGTAAAGGAAATACTTCTACCACAAAGTAAAAACTCATTATTGACACTGATAACGGATAACTGAGTTCGAAAAGGAAGCAGATATAGATACAGTTCTTTTAATCTATTTTTCAGTTAAAATGGGGAGCTGAAAGAGATATCAGACGTAGAAAAAGATTATAGACCATTAGTACATACATTTTCTGTGCCTATTCTTGAATCGTTTAATTTCCACCACATCAACGATTTCATGTCTGCTTTCGAAATAATTTACTTTTGAAAGCTTCAAAAGACCAAAATAGTAATACATATCCAGAAATACTCATTAACTAATAATTCTTATCCATACTATTCATAGTTAGATTAAAATCATTCCCTATAAAGTCTTCAATAGTATCCTTAATATTTACGATATGATAAAACATTATAGTGATCAATTTTAGGGCGGCTAATTTAAATATGTACGATGGAGTAAGCTAATAAATTTACAGTAAGAATTTTTTTTTGCAAAAGATGGATACAAGGGAACTAATTTCATATAAATAATCCAGTGTTACCTAGCTTTCTGCATGGAAAAAGTACCTTCTTTTAGAATAAAACTATCCTTCTTTTACCATCGACTGAATTGTCTTACAGTACAATCTTAAGGCCTCATAAAAAAAAAAGACAGAAAATCATGATATGTGCACATTTCGAGGCATTGCTACGTAACAAACATTCTCAAGCGTACCCGTTGAATTAAAAAAAAAAATGTTTCCCCCAGTCTCTTAAAGGGAAAGAAAAAAAAGAAAAAAGAAGTATAAAAATTATCGAGGCTACAACCCAGTGAAGGTATGTGACGACAAAAAACTAAATGTAATTATAAAGAAATTAATGCTAATTGAGCATAAAATACGCTCATTTTGTCTAACGCAAATTGCACACACACACACCATCTAATTCTATTTTATTGTATCTATATATTTGCTTTAAACCGCAATCCTACTACTGGTAACAGTTAATTTAAATTATACCTATATCATTTCACACATTTCCAGTATTCTTTTTTTACGTTTTTCTATGCTTGATTTTTGCCATTTCATTTTTCTACGTCAATGTTTTATACACTTCTCGTTCCAGTTCTGAACATCATATGCAAGCTGATATGCTTATTGGTGCATACACATTGGTACAGAGTTCTCTCCCCGACTCCTGTCATCACATTAGTCACGGTAACATTAGACACGGTATTTAGAACCACCCCCATTCCCGCCGGCAAGATTTCTTGCGGGTGTCTTGATGTGGTGTCTCCCCCGACCCCGCTCGACACCATTTGACCCGCTGACCCCCCTCTCTTTCTTTGATGGACCGCCAGAGGAGGCGATCCAGCGCATAGAACAGAGTACAGAGAGACATAAATCACTGGCAGATGCAGAGAACGCTGTACCAATCTGTATGCGCTATAACATCCTCCTTCACAGCTGTGTTTCTCAGTTTCTATTCCACTTACGTGCGCTCTGCCGTATTTTCAGCTTAAAACAACTAGCGAAATTCAGCAGTCAATATGCTAGAACCCCATGATGTATCTGCTCCGGTGGTCTACTTAGACAAACTCCATGTTTAGTTTCAATATTTTTTTTTCAACTTGGAGAAGCAACGACTTTTTCAATGCTAGCTCAGTTTTGTAGGAATGGCGGTGGAATTTCACTGATCTCTTTACCACCGTTTTTCCCTCCTCAAGCACAGCGTAGAGTTATAAAGGGATATCACTTGCATTACTTCGTTAGGAAAACTATGTTTCTGTTTCATTTACCCATATTGTGCCTACTGATAAGGGAAACATGCAAATTATTCTCGAATCCTTATCAATAACGATTTTGTAAAGCGACTAATGGTTTTAAGCATTTAGTGTAATGGTTTCTAGATCATGCCCTTAAACTGAGGCCGATAGTTTTATTCTCTTCTTCAGTCTCTCTTCGAGGAACTTTTCCTGGAGTTTTCATTTTGTGTGCATATAAATCTATACACATATACAAACCACTAGCCATTCTCACAATAACGTGTCGGAAATTTAAGGCAAACAACAACCGTACCAACTACACATACAATCAATAACACCGAAAATTTTCCAGCTACTAATTCAGTTTCATTTATTTTGATGGGTAAAAATTATAAGAAAGCAAAGAGAGGTTTGATAAGTATAAAGCGAAATAAAGCGAAATTACAACTGTTAAAAGAGAGAATGAATTATACCAGGAAAAAAAGCATGCATATATATATATATATATATATATATATATATATATATATATATATATATATATATATATATATTAAATCAACAGTTAAAGATAGGTTTATAAAAGTTAAATCATCGTAAAAATTCAAGTTCAAGTGCCAATGTTAATTGTTTGAATATATAAAAAAGGGCTAAATGAGATAAACGAACTACATTAACACTAAATGCCTCCATAAAATCATACATTATAAAATGAAGGAAAGAAAAACGTACGCAATCCCATTAGCATACACTAACACTTCCCCTGCGAAAAGATCATTAAAAGCTTCGCTGAAATGGAGTGTAAAGGAACCCAAGAAGGAATGAAAAATGATTTGAGATTTTGACGAAGAAGATCAAGTGTAAAAAAAAAAAAAGATCTTAAAAGCAAAAGGCACATCTAAGAATACAGGATCAAAAAACAATTAGACAATGAATATTGACTACACTTCTAGGCCGCAAAAAAAAAAAAAAAAAAAAAAAAAAAAAAAAAAAAAAAAAAAAAAAAAAAAAAAAATTGATTAGCTAAAGATGAAGAAAAATAATTTCATTTATCACATAAAACCTTGTAATAAAGAAAATTGTAATTTATTGCAAAGAGAAATTGGATGTTCCATATTTCAGAATGTAAATCAAAGTGGTATGATTATTTATGAACTGCTAGAAAAAAAAATGTAAAAGAAAAAGAACATTATGATATCTTTGAGATATGATCTTCACATATACCTTAATTATATTTACTTAATGAACCTTATTTTATTTTTAAAAAGGAATATATATATATATATATATATATATATATATGTATGTGTGTTGCAAATCCTAGAAACATGAGATTGTGATAAATATGGGCAGCACAAAACAGACTACACGTATAATACTATTTAAGGGTCCCTATAAACATATAATTTTGGTTCGGAACGCTAAGGTTAACTTTTTGCTAAACGAGGGATAATTAGACCGGATCCTACAGTTTAAAGCCGATTCCGAACGGCTACAAACATCCAAGGAAACAGTGGGACTCGAACCCACAGGATCTGAACCAAATGCCAGCGCCCTAGCCATTCGGCCAGCTTTTGAACCGTATACATATAATGAATATATGGAGTTCTTGGGAACTTTTACGGAGCGTATGAACGGTGGAAAAGGCATACTTTCACTGCACTATATTATCAAAAAAGCGAGCCTAAAAAAGAAGTGATGAATAACAGTGCGTGAAAAACGCTATCGAAATACCGTACAGTAAATAATCAGTATTGTTCACATGTTAGAGATGAAGTTCAAGAGAGCAACAATGGTGGTGTTTGAGAGACGAAAACAGTCTTTTCTGACATTCAACGTCATGAAAAAAAAGTGGTTTTAAAAAGTCCTAAACCTTTTAAAAGTCCCTTTTTAAAAAGTTTTCAAACGTCGTTTTACAAAGCGGAGCACTAGATATTCGAAAAAAAAAAAAAAATTTGATCGCATGGTGCAAAACAGCTGAAAAATGGTATGCAGAACTATTAGAGTTATTCAAACACAGCTGGAAAGCAGAAAACCCGTTTCACCGGAACCCTCGGATTAGAATATGTCAACTCAAGACATCATCAGTAATGTTCAATGACAGTTTATCATGTAAAAATTCGCTAAAGATTTACAATACTTGAGAAAAGTTTCCAAAAAAGGAGAACTATCTTTTTAAAAAAGTTAAAATATACTCCACACCAGTAGTAATATTCAATAAATTTTATAAACCCTGAAAGACCCATGAAGTCATGGGAACAAGAACAGAATTAATGCAAAGCGGTTAATAGCACAATAAATTTAAAAATTAAAATGTAGCTAAACGGATTAATGTTTTCACATGAGAACAACTGGAGATACTTTATGTATCAATACATTAGGCCTACACAACTCAAATTATGACGAGAAACCAAATTACTTTATATGGAAAGCTGATGCGAAAAGAGGACCGGTGGAAAAGCGATCTAACATAATTACAAGTTAAAAAGAACTTTTTATATACCACGTTTTTCACTTTCTTTTATTTCATTTTAATCACATTTTAGTCGTTTCTACAGACTTTATAAACTGCTAACTTTCATAATTATTTTTTTTTCATTTTTCGCACAATATTTTTGTAAACAAACTAAATTCACATGTACTCTGTTTACTAAATCGTCAAACGCCGTTACGCAAAAGGGCAAGCATTGAATTCGATCGAAGCGCCACCTTGCGGATTTTTCCCGAACTAACTTTCTATACAAAACAAAATTAACTGAAAATGAATTCAAATCTGCTTAAAGATGGCTAAAAGTATTAAAAGAATGCATTGTCATCGTGTTATGAGCTATTCTAAAAGTTTCAAATGTCTATCTAGTGGGGAAGTTAGTTAAAAATCGATTGCAAGATTTGTACTTGACAAACACACACACAAACAAGAGAGCAAGTTAATAATAACATGGCAAAAATACAGAACGAGACTAAGTGTGTGTGTATATATATATATATATATATATATATATATATATATATACATACAGTGGAATCTCGATAGATCGTTTTCGGAATCATCATTTTCCCGTATGTGTCGTTTATTTCACTCAGTCCCGACGATCATATTGCTTTGTTATGTTCCCGGATTTATAGTTTTTCCGCATTCATCGTTCAGTTCAGTCGGTCCCTTGAAAAACGATAGATCGAGATTCCACTGTATATATATATATATATATATATATATATATATATATATATATATATATATATATATATATATATATATATATACTTAGTTTGATGAATTATCCCAGCAGCTCGAAAGAAAATGAAGTTAATTGGAAGTTAACTTGCATATAACTTTTCGTTCCCATTCCGGCCAATAGATGGCTGCACCAGTCTACAAAACAAAATTAACTGAAAATAACTGAAAATGAATTTAATTCTGCTTAAAGATGGCTAAAAGTATTAAAAAAATGCATTGTCATCGTATTCTGAGCTATTCTAAAAGTTTCAAATGTCTATCTAGTCGGGAATTTATTTAAAATCGATTGCAAGATTTGTACTGGACAAACATACAAACAAGAAAGCGGGTTAATAAAAACGCGGTAAAAATATAAATTGCTGATAATTTAAATCATTAAGTAAACATCAATATTCATTGCTTATACAGTCATACCTCGGTAATCGTCGCATTTCGACGCGAAAAAATTGCTTCGATCCTCGTCGTTTTCTCGGTACTCGTCTCATTTCGACGCGAGAAAATTACTTCGATGCTTGTCGTTTCCTCGGTACTCGTCGCATTTCGACGCGAGAAAATTACTTCGATCCTTGCCGTTTCCTCGGTACTCGTCGCATTTCGACGCGAGAAAATTACTTCGATCCTCGTCGTTTCCTCAGTACTCGTCGCATTTCGACGCGAGAAAATTACTTTGATCCTAGTCGTTTCCTCGACATTCGTCACATTTCGACCGGGAAAAAAAAGCTTCGGTACTCGACTTTTGCTGGTCACACATGCTGAAATATTTTCTAAATGGGTTGAATTACAAAATTTTGTTAAAAAGTATCACCCTGATAAAGCTCAAGCAAGCCGAAATGTGGATTTGTTTAATAGATCAAACAAGGTCTCACTTCAGCTACATTTTTTTTTTATCTCAGAATCATTTTGAAACGTAGGCAGAAGCAAATTTCTCTTGATGAAACTCCTTCAATCTGAGTCTACAACAGGGATCGGTGGTGTTAAGAGACAGAAAAGAGAAAGAATTCACGTGCAAGAGCCTGATGTTTTATCAGTAGGAGGATCCCCTTCGATGATAATAACTCCACTCCTCCTCTACTTCGCTACTATCCCATTAGGCCATCTACTCTTTTCAGTACATGTTGAGTGAAGATAATTACAAGATAAAAAGAACTTTTTATATACCATGTTTTTAAATTTTCTGTTGAATCATATAAACTTGACAATTCTATGTATTACTAAATACTTTTTAAAAATATTTTTGATGAATTATCCCATCAACTTGAAAGAAAAGGAAGTTAATTGGAAGTTAACTTGCATTTAACTTTTCGTTCCCGTTCCGGTCGATAGATGGCGGCACCAGTCTACAAAACAAAGTTAACTGAAAATTAATTTAATTCAGCTTAAAGATGGCTAAAATTATTTAAAAAATGCATTGTCACCGTGTTCTGAGCTATTCTAAAAGTTTCAAATGTCTAGCTAGTCGGTTAAAACAGTTAGTTAAAAATTGATTGCAAGATTTGTACTGGACAAACACACACGCAAATACACAAACACACAAGAAAGCAAGTTAATAAAAACATGGTAATAAATTTACAGTAAGTCCTCCAGTTTGGGCCTGTTCACGTGGAATCCGGCAGCGTTAGCGTTCCTCGTATTGACATACTTAAAACCAACCACAGACCTCAAAAATTTCGTGGCTAATCGTTTGGAGGTTTGTAATTGGTTCAATATATTTCAATGTGAGTAACGCTGAAGCTGACGGATTCTTTCTGAACAGGCTTTTACGTGGTTTCGAGTAACGCGGATTCGCAGTTACGCGGTTGAAAATTTCAATTTTTTCTTTAAACTCGTAGACGTCAGTCGTTTCGCGCGTTTACAGTTGAGCGACGTTGCCGATACCAATGAGTGGCAGCCCTGCATGTGCGATTGACACCAATAGTTGCGTCAGTTGAGAGGGAACAGTTCCGTAACTGACTGACTGACTGACTGACATACAACGCACAGACCAAACCGCTGGACCTAAAGGGCTGAAATTTGCATTGCGATTCTTCTTATAGTGTAAGGGTGCACTAAGAAAGATTTTTGAAAAATTCTTCTTAAATTTTTTAAAATTTAATTTTTAAGCTGTTTTAGTAACTTTCTTTAAGTTTGCATTTAAAATAATAATTTGAGGGTTATAAAATTTATATCACGAGAAAGATCATAAAAATTCCTTTAAAATGAGATCTTTTTCGAATCTTTACCTCCCTTTTCTGATTTTTGGTGAATTTTTAAAGATTAATTTTGAGAATTTAATTTATTAAATGCTGATCACATGATTTCTTTTTCTGGTACTTTAAATAATCGTTACGTGCATAACAACGAAATAGACAAAAAAATATTTTTTTTTTCTTGCTAATGCGGGATTGGACATTATCCAAAAAAAATATTAAAATCCAATAAAAGATATTATGTTCCTCAAACTGTACTATATTCTTTAGTATGTCCTATTTACATTGAATATTTGCTTTTACATTATTTTGTCTGTAAAAATATTCCTTACGATTTTTTTATAAATATATATATATATATTTTTTACATCAATTGTATACATTGATAATCTTAATTATTATATATATATATATATATATATATATATTTGGCATTAATTTCATACATTGACCATTGTATTTAATTTGAATGTACTCCGTAGCGAAGTGCGGGTTTTCAGCTAGTTAAAACAGAAAATCGATTAAAAAACATCTTCGCGCAAAAAAAAAGACCATAAGCAGATCTAAAAAGAAACAAGTAATTACTATTGAAACTAAAGTTGAAATTATTAAACGACATGGAAAAGGTAATAAGATTGTAGACATGGAGTGTGTATACGGTACGAACGAATCGACCGTTAGAACTGTGATTAAAGATAAACATCGGACTATGCAACACGTGAAAAAAATCTGTTCCTATGCAATCAACGATAATTTCATCGAAAAGAGGTGTTTTAATAGAAACGACGGAAAAATTATTGATAACTTGGATTGAAGATCTCCATCACAAACGCATACCGATAAGTCGCGCTGATACAAGCGAAAGCATTACCTGATACATTTTGACTTACGCTCTTTCTAACTACGCGGAATATTCTGGAACGAGTTAACCGCGTAAGATGAGGATTTACTGTAAATTCATTTTTATCTAATTACTGTTTTAAATTATGTCTGTCGAATTCAAAAATGTTGTATTTAAAAAAAAAAATCCCTATCATTTTATAAATTGCCCAGTAACATTTGAAATTTCTGGCTTTCAGGAACGAATTAATTCGATTTACATTACTCCTTATGGAAAAAATTCGGTCGGAAATCGTCGTGCCTTCTGGAACCAATTAACGACGAGTACGGAGGTACAACTGTACATTCCTTTCGTAATATTATAAATAGAAAAAATTATATTCCTTGTTTTTTAGTTTTACAATATTATGCGGCCTCATAAAAAGCCTCGCGGGCCGTATATTGTGCAGGCTATGTATGATCTGTCTGCAGTAGTAATATAATTAGGAATTCGTGATTTTATTAGCATTTTACTTTTCCCGAGAACTTCCTGCAGTAAACCCCGCGTTGATATTTATTACTTATTTTTTTTTTTTTTCAAATGGAAATAAAACCAGAGCAATATCTGCGATACTAAGAGTTGATTCAGAGAGAATAAATTAAAGGGAGTTGGTAAAATTCCATTCCTTTTAGACAATTAATACTCTAATGCTGGGCAACAAAATCAATCGAGGGGTATTCAAATAATTCAAAGGATTCCATTCCTTTTGTCGCGCGTGGAAACTTCAGATTAATGTTTCACTGCAACTCTAAAGTATTGGTCTTCTGTACGTCTCTTAATCAATTCTAGACAGATTATTTCTTTTCCTCATTAAAACTGTATAAAAAGAAACAGTACTATGAATCCTAAATTACGAGAATAATAATCATGATAGTTAAAGTATCGTAAAAAAAAAAATAAATTAAGTAAAGTCCATTAGTTAAAAAAAAAAAAATCAAACGTTCACTAGTAATGAGAAAAGGAGTCCATAAAACTTACTATTGTTGCTGAGCTTGGAGAACTTACAAACAAATAAAACTAAGAATAGGAGTCGGGGAAAAGAAAATAAATGGGAATTTCAGATTATATTTATTGGACCGATATTTCAGCGAAGATCACGCACAGCGAGACTTAAAACGTGAGTAAGCATAAACAGATGCCATGAAAATGGTCTTTCTAGGTTTTAAAATATAACTAGTTGGTACCCGTCAAAAATGACGGCTGGATAGTAAATAAATAAACTAATACACAAATTATACTCAACACATCATGGCCAAATGTTGAAAATCATAAAGAAGAGAGAAGAGAGAAGAAGAGAGAATAAAGAAGAGAGAAGTACACTTTAAAAAATTACTGTTGAACCCAATAAAAAGAAATAGTGTTACTCAATAGTGCGAAATAAACCATTTCCGTCAGTTTTAATTCTATAACTCACAAACATAATTAAAAATAAGAATGCCAGAGAGAGAGCTAGAGAAATTTCCCGGAATAAACAAATTAACGTGTTTATGCGGCTTCGTGCTTAGCCAGATTTAAACATTCACTGAGCATGCGCAGAAAGCAATTTTTAATTGCAAATTATCGCTAATTAACAGAAATTGCGGTTACAAAAGCCAAATTTGACACATCTATATATTAAAATCTTTCGCTTAAGAAGTGTTGAAAATGAAGTGTTGTTGTTGTTGCACATCCCCAAAGACTAGCAGGGCTATATCAGGTCCATGCCATTGTACACCCCAAGGAAATCCAGAACCATCAACCACCCTGTCAAGTCCTGCGAGTCCTCATCGTGGCGAGGGGTCGTCCCTGGGTGGAATGGGTGAAGTACGTCGGGAGTTCACCCATTCCGCCCAGGTGACCCTACCACTCCTGGTAGGGTCACCCTAGGCGTGAAGGCCATTCCATTAGACCTAGCTAAGGCCTGCAGGCAATGGAGCTGAGTCGGACTTTGGTGCTCCAGTCTTTGACCACAGAAGCTGCCTATTTTCCCCATTCATGAATATGTCGGCAAAATGAAGCAAATTGATGCAGTAGTTTTTTCTCACGGACTGCCCAAAGAATCGGCTTAGCAACTTAAATATATAGATTTTAGTGAATGATAGAAAAAAAGTTGATCAGAAAACACAATTTTTCTCTTCCATCTAAAGAACCAGAAAGATACCTTTACTTAAAAGAAATAACTTACTATACAAAAGATTAACATGATAAAAAAAAAATCAATATCTTAGTGCCTTGATGAATTAATAGGAATAAGGCTTCATTTTTTTATATGAGAAATGAAGAGACAGGCGTATTCATAACTATTTGGCAGACAATTAGTTACACAGTTAAAAAGAATCAGCTTCAAGAAGAAATAAAATAATGTATTTATGTTTAATTACATGCCAATACTTGATATAATACTTGAGTTTGAATTTCTGTTCACTAAATGAGAGCCGATATAAAGACTTTCGTTAAAATCGAACACAATTAATATAAATTATTCAGATTTTCTATTATATAATTCCTAATTAAAATGATATTAAATTGTCAAAGGTACATTATGATATATCTTTTCAAAGATCGATTCCGTAAATTAATTATCTTTCTATTTTTTTTTTTTCCGAGACTGATTTTTAAACTATATATATACGGTTCAAACACGCTTAATGAAACTTTTCTTTTTTACGGTGTGTTTGGAAAGGGAAAAAAAAAAACATTTTGGTCTTTCGAAAAGAACATCACAATCTACCTTTGACAAATCAGTACGGCTGTAATTAGAAATAAATAGAAAGGAAAAAAAAGAAAGCCTTCATAAAAATTTATAAGAATAAAATCACCTCCTAACGAAACCGATATTACCTTACTCCCTAAAGAAACATATCACTGAAGTTTTTCTTTCACTGGTAACACTGTGTAATAAAATGCCTCGCATTAAAAATATTCAAAAGTTAAAGCAGATATGTTCGGTTTTACAGAAAGAAAGTCATGTTTCTATGCACAAAAATAAAATGAAAGAAGGAAGAACTAGATCATGCACCTAGTGACAAATGATCCTTCTGCCAATATTGATTATTCATTTTTGCTGTGAGTTTATCACCGTGCCCCGATTTCAAGACAAAAGAAAGGCGAAAAAATAAAAGCGGAATACAAAACTTTTTTTCTAAAGAAGATACTTTTCATTAATAAACCCGATATTCTTTAGAAAGATAGAAGAAACGCCAGAAAGAAAGAGACTAAATACATTCACTAGTGCTCAAAATATATTCGCCGAGTATAAATTTGATATACAGTCGAACCCCGTTATAACGAACTTCAAGGGACCAAAGGCTTTGTTCGCTATATCCGAACCGTTAAGCAAAATGTTAGAGTTCACAAAATGTATTAGTTGCTATATGCATTCAATTAGTAAATGTTCAATGCATTAGTTGCTATATGTATTCAATAATGATGTATTAAAAAATAATAAAATCTATTAAAAATTATCATTAATAAATTAAATTGACTAAAATGGATTACATTAAACTGACAATTCTAATTAAATTAACTAAAAATGAAGAAAAATTGAAATAAATTCATTTAACGTTTAATTGTTGCTCACTGTTTTGATACAGAAATAATCGGTGATCTTCTGCTGACGTGATGCCGATTTCAAAAACATTTTATGAATTTCTTTGTCTAATACATCAAATGACTCCAACACTTTTTCGTCCACTGTTTGTGTAGACAAAAACTCATTAATTACACTCATCGCTGCTGTAGCATCTGAAATGGTGGGAATTTCGTCATTCGTGAGCTCCTCTTCATCAGCATCAGATGCAGAATCTTCGATTTCAGAATGATTCATTTTAATTTCTTCCACAATATCTTCATCAGTCGGATTGTCACATGTAATGACTTCATCATCAGAGGTTTCGAACAATTACATGTCACAATCTGAGAATGATGAAATTTTGTGCTTTTCTAACCACATTGCGATAGGTAAACCTTCATCATCTTCTTCTTCAACATTCGTTGTATCTTCAACATTCTTAAAAAGTTTAAAAATTTTTTTAAAATTCTGTAGTCGACTGAAAAAAGGTTCGTTATAGCCGATTCTTAAGATTTCGGAAGTTCGCTATAAAAGGATAAATTAGCATTAAATACAATAGGAAAACGGAAGGTCAAAAATTTTCATTTGCTATATCCGGGAATTCGTTATATACCGGGGTCGCTATAACGAGGTTCGACTGTAATTTATCTTCAAAAGTTGCATTACGCTTATAATAAAACTTCAGTTATTTATCTGCTACGTTTAAATTGAAGCCAGCTGTAAAATATTTTAGATTCGACAAGAAATTCGAAGTAGTTTAGAAATCGAAATCTCTCGCCTTCAAACTCCTCTTTGAGAAAATTCTTGGGAATCTACGGTATTTCTCGGGGGAATTTATAATGCAAGGAACTGCCACAAATTTGAATAGCCATATACGGAGAAGTAAAAAGATTTAACAGACACCAAAACGTATTAACTAATACATAAATATAACAGACAGTACAACCACACTTTTGATAACAAAATTTTAAGTTTGGGTTTCGAGACATACTAGTCCTGTCACACCATCGGCTTCTGCCGAAAAAGAAGTAACGTCTCGAGCCTGTAGAATAGCGGTACCTTTTCGCAACTGATATTGAAAGCAATAAACTAAAGTTATGTAAGATAATAGCGCTAAAAAAATTCTTGACGCATAAAAATGTATTCCTAAATCAATCTCTCTTACAACGCTTTCAATATCTCTAACAATGCATCCAATATTTGAGCAGTTTATTGCGAAAGTGGTTTGAGTCTATTTTCGAAAAAAAATCAAAAAATCGAGTAAATGATAATAGCCTCGGGCGAGCCTGTAACCACCTGAGGGAGCGTCCCCAGGTGGCGGATCGGGGAATGCCTCCACCGGAATTTCCATTGGGTGGTATAGTCCAGCTCCAGTGAAGAGACCTAAGACCGGTTTTAACGTTGCTGCCTCGGGGGAGGCCGATAATTGAAATGAGGGATCCGGGTTAATCAGCGAAAAGTAGGGGGTGATTGGTGACAATCTCCTTCTCTCCCGTTGACCTTCGCTTTTGTCACTTTCCACCCCTCATGAAAAAAGGAGTCTTCCCGAGTGACCAATTTCTCAGGGGATCTTCACTTCGGACCGGGGAAAAAAAAAACCTTTCACGGACGAACCTCTTTCGAGGCATTAGCGCCCTTTACACGTACGCTCTTTCGCGAGTGCTTGGAGCGTACGGGATTGCGCACACGCTCCAAGCACTAGCAAAAGAGCGTACGGTATTGCTTGCGGGAAAACTTGCAGTATGCTCAAAAGCAGCTTTCCCTTCCTCTCCGCAACCTTCACACGTGCACTCAATCGCGCGGGATCGTGGTTTCATGCGGGAAAGAGCATACGTGTAAAGGGCGCTAATGGTATCACTCTCGTATGGACAGTGCATTTTTTTTCTTATTTCTCTTTTTTTTCTTCTGCACTATTCTTGGACAAGACAACAACAACAACAACAACAAATGACAACAATAGTCACAATCTTATATGATCTTTTTTCCTTCAAACAATTTGTAGCCAAGTATCTTAAAAATACTATCTATGGCATGGGAGGACAATTGTTTTAGCCCAGGAGCCACTTTGTGTAAGCAGAGGTTAGCGGAGGGACACACCTTTAAAATTATTGCATTTATTAGTTAACTTTGCATTTCAGAAAAGGTATAAATTTTATCATAAAAATCAATAAATATAAATTAAATAAAATATTGGCAGTTTTTCTGACTGTTTTGGAGTTTTTGGCTGTCTTTGGCAGTTTTTCTGGCTGTCCGGATTTTTCTGGGTGTCTTGGCGGGCTGCTATTTGCCCACCCCAGATCTATGATTTTGCAAATAGAAAATTAGCTAGTCAATGGAACTGCAAAAATTTTATTCATGTAGAATATGTTATGTTTTATTTATAAACGACATTAAGAAAAAATTAATTTGTTGTATGCCCCCCCCCCCCAGGATTACGACGGAATCATTAAAAAACGTCGAAAATATAAGAATTTTATACTGAATGAAATGAAACGAAAATACTTTTTCTTTCAACAAAACCTCTAGAAGAAGCGATTTTCAAAATATTAAAAAATTCTGGTAGAGAAACTGTAAACTGTTAAAGATATGCTGGATGCAACTTTTGAGAAATAAACCATATGAAAATTAAACCATCGACCTCCATTGGTGCTTTATAAAGCATCAATGGAAGTTCAAAACACTTGATTTATTACCGCGACGGGAAAAACGGAGGAACTTTAAGATAATCGAAATTATCACCTTGTATAAAAATACACCGACTATTTCAACACTTAACCAAGATTCATAATAATGATTAAAACGCAAGGCTTAAGGAAACTTAATAACAAAAGTCTGCGTTTTATATTAGATACATAATTGAATACCTTAAGTTAAACAGTCTACTGGGATTTCAATTTTATCAACGAGACCCGGTTTCTTCCCGGTTCTCTACCAATTCTGGTAGAGAAACTGTAAACTGTTAAAGATATGCTGGATGCAACTTTTGAGAAATAAACCATATGAAAAATAAACCATCGACCTCCATTGGCGCTTTATAAAGCATCAATGGAAGTTCAAAACACTTGATTTATTACCGCGACGGGAAAAACGGAGGAACTTTAAGATAACCGAAATTATCACCTTGTATAAAAATACACCGACTATTTCAACACTTAACCAAGATTCATAATAATGATTAAAACGCAAGGCTTAAGGAAACTTAATAACAAAAGTCTGCGTTTTATATTAGATACATAATTGAATACCTTAAGTTAAACAGTCTACTGGGATTTCAATTTTATCAACGAGACCCGTACAGTTCGCAATTAATTACCACCGATAACAATCATGGTGTCTAAATATACAAGAAATAAATATGCCAAAAAAGTATACAATTTCGAAAAGATTTGTAATTTTAAAGATTAAGTAATTTATTTCATGAGACATTATCTGGAAAAACTTTAAGGTTAGTTTATATTTCTTTCGTTGTATACACGTATTTCCTTACCCACATAAGAGCCAGATAATAACAACCGTCATCGCAGCAATATTTTATCCAACGTAAGTTTTACTGGCAAGAATTCAACATAGATAATGCCAAAGTGCTGCGAAAAGACTTCATACACGACTGAAAAAAATCTTTTTTTTTTTCTGATTCCATTTACACCAGCGAGAGGTAAAAGTTGTGTGAAAGAATAATATAAGGTGCGTGGGAATAAAATCATGAAGCACGGATAGGGGGTGAAAACAGTTGTGAATGAAAGGATGTTGCAGAGACATATTCTACTTAAATAATATACATTGGAACTTCTATATGGCGGCCAGTAATGGTTCCAAATAAAACAAGGGACCGTTTTGAGGGGTGGCCGTCGAAAAGAGGTTTCTTCCGTAACACTGGCTTGGCGGAGTCTTAAATCGGCTCTGAACAAAAAATGGCCGTTTAGAGGAAAGGCTACAGAAATTACCCAGTGTGTGTGTGTGTGTATGTGTGTGTGTGTATATATATATATATATATATATATATATATATATATATATATATATATATATATATATATGTGTGTGTGTGTGTATATATACATACATACATACAAATACATATATGTATATATATATGTGTGTGTGTGTGTGTGTGTGTGTGTGTGTATGCAGAGCTTATTTTCTGGGGGTACGCAGGGATACGGCGTATCCTCACCCCCTTTTTAAATATTATTTTTGTTTAATCGAAATTTTAAGACCCTTACGAATCAATTGTTAACATATAGAAAAAATATTTTTTTAAAACTGCGAGTTTTTTGTTCCTCTGTGACGTGACGTGTGGAAAACACGGTACTAAAAATACGCACCTTTATTTGAGAAAACACAGTATGCCCATAAAATTTTTTTAGAAAAAAAAAGCACTTATATAGATATATATATATATATATATATATATATATATATATATATATATATATATATATATATATATATAATATATATATATATATATATATATATATATATATATATATATATATATATATATATATATATATATTATATATATATATATATATATATATTATATATATATATATATATATATATATATATATATATATATATATATATATATATATATATATATATATATATATATATAAATAAAAGTATTTTTATTACTAATACTGAATATATAAAGATAATGTTTGCGAATTAATGGCATTTGTTTAAAAATACGGCATGGTTAATGTTATCATTATCTTTTAAACCTGAATCTTGGTCGAGAAAATTTTCATAAAGACGTAATTTAAATTGAATAATACTTTTACACTAAAAAAATAAAAGAAAAAAATTTATGTTTAAACAATTCAAATTAGAATAAAATTCAAGGTTTAAAATGTTAAAGGAATGGGAAAATGTGATACCTGTAATGTATTAAGGAGAACAGATAAATATGCTTTGAGATTTCTTTATAATGACAAAAAATTAAATTAAACATATTAACGAAGCGAAATTTCCTGGTTTCACAAATAAAACTAAAAATTCTCCGGGTATTGCTATTCATATTTAATCAAAATATTTTTTTAAAATTTTTATTGTAATGTGCGACATTTTATTCGAATAAACGTATAATGCAACAATTAGACTGTTAAATAAAACAAAATTCAAAATAATTGTATTCATCAATCAGAAAACACTACATTAACTCCAAATGAAATCCTCATTATAAAGCAACTTTCCAAACAATGCACCAAATACGTCTAAAATACGAAAAATCTATAACTGTAACACAATTCAGACACACAAAATAAAAGAAAGAAAGAAAGAAGAACATTTCAACCAATTAACAAGCTCTTCTCTGCATTTTTATTTTTAAATACAAGCCACGACAGAAATAACTCGAAAATAAAAAGACCACACACATTGGGGTTTCACCCGGAGTTATTGAAGCGTTTTGTAGGAAGAGAACAATCAAATGCGGATACAAAAATGCATTTGTCACAATTAAGAGTTCGTTTGCGGCATTAATAACAGTACGCTGGAAGCCACGGAGCGCTCTTCCCGGAAGATAATTCGATTACAACACGGAGACAAGAAGTCGGTAATTTTTCATAATGTCAAGTCCCTAATAACTATTGATTCATTGAGCGCAAATTTTTATCTGAAAGTTTCAATGTCGACAGCTCTGCATGATTATGAACAAAATTTGAAGGGAATAAATCATGGCATTTAAAGTAGGGTGTTTCTACATACATCTCTGGGCGAAGGATACAAGGCTATATGTACTATAAATGCGTAAGTCGATCCCCTTTGCAGCATATTCAACATGCAGAGAGAGGAGTTGTCTCGCGTATTAACTTGGGGCAGTATTTCTCGGTAATAATTTGATGAATGTTTAGTGTGACTGTGTTTCCAAAAAGTGGTCTTGAGTCTACCATGAACAATTCCTAAACAGCTTAATATTTACATGTTTTTATTAATTCGCTTTCTTGTTTGTGTGTTTGTCCAGTCCAAATCTTGCAATCGATTTTTAACTAAATTCCCGACTAGGTAGACATCTGAAACTTTTAGAATAGCTCAGAACACGATGACAATGCATTATTTTAATACTTTTAGCCATCTTTAAGCAGAATTAAATTAATTTTCAGTTATTTTTGTTTCGTAGACTGGTGCAGTCCTCTATCGGCCGGGACGGGAACGAAAAGTTAAACGCAAGTTAACTTCCAATTAACTTCATTTTCTTTCAACTTGATGGGATAATTCATCAAAAAAAATTTAAATATTTTTTATTAATACATAGAATTGTTCAGTTTATATGATTCAACAGAAAATTTAAAACATGGCATATAAAAAGTTATTTTTATCTTGTAATTACTTTTCTCATTAGTTTATGGAACAACTGACATTTTAAACATGTACAAATGTATATTTATTTATTACAAATGCCCAGAAGATTGGCTATGACGCCATTAGTTCTCCGATAAGGGCGAGAATGCTGGCCATTCATTTAAGGGGGCACTGTATAGGTGGCCAGCATTACCCCCCTACAGGCCGGTCCCGTAATTTAGAACCAAGTCACGTGATGAAACCGGGACACTTGACCCCACACCTCCAGAGGTAAATCGTGTGCGTGTGTGTGTGTATATATATATATGTGTGTGTGTGTGTGTGTGTGTGTGTGTGTGCACATATATATACACACAGTTAGAAAACTCAAAAGGGAACAGAACAATTTTTTTTAAATTTTTCTGGGGGGGGGGGGGAGGGAGGGAGGGAGGGGGTGAACAGTATTGGTTATTTTTGGATAATCCGGGAATGTTTTTCCATTTTTCCATGCATGACCGTTCATTAATTATTAACTCGGATCCGATACTAGCTTAGATAACTGGCAGTTCAGTGCATTAGAATGTTATTTTATGTATATTTTTAAGTACATAAGAATATATTATTTCTCGGACTCCAGAAAAAAAACTTTTTAATGTTATCTCAGGGGTATCATCATTGCGGGCATAATTAAAAAGCGGTTACTTGAACAAAATGTTTTGATATATAAAAAAAGGGAGATAAGAAACTAATAATCATTTAATAAGGAACAATATGCGACGTAAGTAAATCTAGGCGCAAACTTAAAAATATTTGGAATGCAAAATTTCAAAATATTTACAAAGCACTAAAAATATCAAGAGACTGGCGCCATTTAGAGAAACTTCTCTAGAAAACATATTAAAGTCTGCAATTTAAATGTTACGTCTTTTTCGATCAAATGGAAGTCTTAACTTTTAAAATTCATTTATTAGGACAATTCGCTTCCGAATATTCCTTGAATTAATGAAATTTAATTAATATAACATTTCAAGCCAACATATATACCAAATAAAAAAGGGCAACAAATTGCCTAACACGTCAGTTCGGGATTTAGAAGCCTATAAGAAGAAATCTAACTTGAATGTGACATATAACTCGCTCTGATTCCAAGTATACAGATGGGTTTTTGAAGAGTCTTTGCGGTAGAATCTGGCACATATTAAAACTAACTTCTATAACCTTAGTAGAAAATAAATAACAATTATAGTAATTTAATATCCAAAAAAAATTATTGGAATATTTCTAGTTTCAATACAAAACAGAGACGCTGGTGATGTCCGAGTTTACCCGGAATTAAAATTCTCAAAAGCTTATTGGAAGTATCTCCAGTATTCACCAAAAATCTGTGAAAATTAATCTTTTCATTTTGCTTCAAGGTAGGAAAGAGTGACATTCAATTTGAGAAGTTTTGAAAACTTTTCAATTTGAGCTCCGGAGAAAACTGTATTGCACCAAAGTCTATTTATCAACAAACCCCGAAGGATTACAATAAATTAGAGTGTTACGCATAAGATAAAAATTTTTCAGAGAGTTAGCTTGGGATTTCACACTTCCGCTCTTAATCCGCTTATGCGCCTTAAAGGGTTATTAAATTGCATTGTTATCTCTAAACGTATTTATAAAAATCTAAAAATGTTTTCTCACATAGCTCATCTGAAAGTCAGCCCTCCGTTAACAGTTTAGACACTAATTGCGTATCATAACTTTATAAAAACGTATATGTCTGAGGTTCCATGTGCAAAGTTTATGAGTCCACAATGTAGTCATAATTATAGTCCACATTCAATATAACGAAATTATTAGTATCTCTTTTAACTCTGATCAAATATTCCTTATACTCCCCAATCTTATATAGATCTGATAATCACAAACGGCTTCATGTGTCTACCACATATTATCTATTAAAAATGTGAATCACAAATTTTTTCCCTTGCATTCCAGCAGAATTGTTCCCACCACACACACATTGTCCCGCCATTTTGAGAGAAGATGAGTACACGCGCGTTCCAAAGAAAGAACTTTTCATCGAGAGAAAACGGAAGATAGTTATATAACGGGAAAGACAATATTAAAAGCGGAGAATCGGGGAAATAGAATTAAAATTGGCGTGGCGTTATATTATAGGATAATTCATACTGGCCGGGCATGATAATTATATATATATATATTTATATACAGAGATACAAACATTCATTTTTATATATTAGATTGTTACGGATTTTACGAGTCTATGGTAATCTAGCCAAATATGAGAGTTATCACCAAATTGGCGATGGATTTGGTGACTGATTTTGGTCGCCAAATGGTCACCAACTTGCCGTCTAGACCTTTCTGAAAGCTTCTAGAGATATCTAGCTGACTGATCGATAGGGGGCGCTTTGGAAGTCTATAAATATACCTGACATTGGCATTGGAACTCAGTTCTTTTCTACTGAGAATTGAATGTGTTAAAAGTGCGTTAGGCGTGTATTGTATTGAAGACTATGGTATCCTGACTTGTGTTTTTAGAGTTTTCTGCTGTATAGAAGACAGTTGTTACGTGTTTTCTGTTTGAATTTGCGGATGCGCCTGAAGAATTTACAGAATAATAAATTTTATTTTGCGTGCAGTTTCTGAAGAGATTTTATCCTAACGAACCGAGGAAAAAAGGATCAATATATATATATATATAAATTTTGCGTAAGAAACCGTAAGAGGCAACTTAGAAATAAATCAATTACAGAAGCCATGAGCTGGAACGTATGAGCCAAGATTTGAGCATCATAAGTTGTAAGGATTTAAACATGAGTGTTGGTCAGTGCACGTTCTTATTTTTTTGTTTCTCTCAAAATCTGACGTCCTCACAGGCATCAAGCGGCTCATAATTCTATTGGTCTAGCAACTTTCCCCCTCTCTATTCCCTTTGCAATCATAAGTTTTGAAAACTGAGCAATTGTAAAATATAGTTCAACTCAAACGGTTTTCTAGTCACCGGGACACCAAATATGTTATTGAACTCTCTGTTAGGAAAACCGTATGAGTTATGACGTAGAAAAACAACTTCAGGGGTTCAAAACGTTTATGTTTCCCCGAGGTATTCAGGTGAACGGTGCACCCTATAGCTGTTTGGTTAGGAAAAAAAAAAAATAATAACCACATTTTGTTTTCAACAGATTCTATTTCAACTATGGATTTTGCTGCGGGAAACTATTCACTACTAAAGTTTATATATTCGTTAAATCGAAGTAAGTTTCAAAAATGAATCGTTAACATTTAATGCTAGTTTCTATTTATAAAACACAAATATGAGTATAAAATTTGAATAGTATAGCTTAAAAGCATTTCTAAAATATGTTGTTAAAGCAAAAATCATCACATAACTAAAAAAATAACAATACCCATTAATAAAAAACCTTCCCTGTCATTGAACGACTAGGCTCATTTTTTAATATAATATTTTTTGAAGTTTTACACACAGAGCTCTAAAAATAACCCAAAAGTATCAATTATTAAAGAGAGGTATAAACATTTCTTTCAATCAAAACAAGAAAAATAATAATAGCTCGAGTTTGAGAATATATTCGTGATAAATAAAACTTTTAGACTCTGTAAATAGCTTTTTAGAGAAAGCTTGCATACATTTAATGAAGAAAAATATATAGTAAAAGAGGATAGCTGTCGGCAATAAACGTCAATTCAACACTACAGTCAATAAAGTCAGTTACCCATGAGAGCACTTAATAAAGATAAATATGTATATATATTTCATGCTTGTGATATTTACATCGAGGCAAAGAATCCTTGTGTATGTCCCTTTTTGTGAGTTTTATGCTTTTAATAATTTTTGAATAAAAAATAATTTTAAAAATACATGTTTAGAGGATAACTGTAAAGTTTAAACATTTACTGTTTAGTAAGATTACAATGGTAAGATTATTTCTGAAGCCCACTGTACGAACAGAAACAGCACGATTTCGGTCACAAATACTAGAGAAGGAACTATATCATTTACAGCTCTTTTAAATACCTAAACAAAAACACAAATTATAAAACACCATCCAACCACATGTATCTAAGAATACTATCCTCTATCTCTATAATATAGGTTTTATTATTATTTATCAGCGTCAACAAGAGGCCAGAGCACTAAAGATCATCGTAATTTTTACATACTCGTATGCGTGTGTTTATGTATATATATATATATAATATATATAATATATATATATATATATATATATATATATATATATATATATATATATATATATATACATATATATATATATAAATATATATATATATATATATATATACATATATATATATAAATATATATATATATATATATATATATATATATATATATATATATATATATATATACATATATATATATATAAATAAATAAATAAATATAAAATCCTTAATTAAGATAATAACAAATAAGATATTGACTTTTAATAATTTTTAAACACACCATAGCTCGTTAAATTAAAAATTCTATTTAAAAAAACATTAAAAGCAGACTCATTCTTTTCTTGGAGATATTGACACTAACTTCTGAAGGGCTGATCAATAATAGTTTTAACCATCAGAGGTGAACAATCGATAGTGAGGACTGCGAGCGTCGATAACGTCATATTTCTTCTTTGCACATCGATCATCGATATCAATCATTATTGAAGAGAATCGTATCTTACAGAATCCAACACCATTACACAGCAGAAGAATTTGTACCCCATTACATCCAATACACGAAAATTGAATTTAGATCACCAATCCGGTAACGGAATAGAAGCAATGAGGAGAAGAAAGAAATAAAAAAGAAAAAAAGAAAAAAGAAACAGCTCTCCGAACCTTAAGATGTATTAAAATTAATTGAAATAATAATTCTAGAAAAAAAGTAATTAATGAATAAATAAATAAATTTGTTAATTGATAAAAGTCCAAACATAATACGGGTAATTAATTCATATATATCAGATGGCTCGGCCATGTTTATCGACATGAAGACACTGACACTGCTGAAAAAACTGACTTTTTATAAACTAGAAGGTATTAGAATAATGGGGGAGACCATGTACTAGATCAGTGGTTCCCAACACGTCTGCGGACCACTAAAGCCAGATATAGAACCGTGTGCGGACCCCCTCCCTCCCTACACCGACTTAAAAAGGGGGGGGGGGGGTTATGTGGGTATAAAATATCCCTCAGACAAAAGGGATACAGGGTTAACGCACTCACTTTTCGTTTCAACCTTGTTTTCAATCTTTAGAATTAGACAGCCTAAATCTCAGCCTGAAATTGAAACATATTGATTGATTCATGGGTGATTAAGTAAAACAGTTTTTTAGAACACATTATTTATTATTCCTACTGTACAGTGTACAGCACGACTTAACTACGAATTCTTTAATTCTGATATATAAAATTTACATAAAAATTAATTCAACACTTGATAGTCATCGGTTGTATTCGGCCCAACTAGTTCAATGAACATAGCTTCCAAAATCCCCATTTATTTGGCAACTCTTTTACATGTGGTGCAGGACCACATGTGGTCCGCGGACCACTGGTTGGGAACCACTGTACTAGATGGACCGATTGTGTCGAGAGAGATCATAAATCATTGGAATGAACCGGTGGAGAATAATGCCGTCTGATCGGGCTGGAAGGAGAAAACTGACTGGGACTGCCTTGGCCTGTACCAGGCTGTCGTACTGATGAAGGAGAAGAATTGATAAAAGTGTGAAAGACTCAATAACAAGCTGATAAACCATAAAACCAACATTAAAAAAAAATGATTAAGCATTAGTGGTCCTTAAAGAGTTATATTCCATAATTCTACACCCACATCGATAAGATCAATCTCTATTATTATAATTTATATAATTAGTATAATTTGTAAGAATTTAATATAATTTATAAGAAGTAGCTGACCAGCATTTAAGTCATCTTTTATTTTTAGATTTCTTCTGGAAAAATATGAAACTCAAAAACTATGGTAATAATTTTCTTTTCTCAATAAAGTACTATAAAATTATTCCAGGTAAGGGTCATATTGGTTATTGCAAGCCATTAATTTATTATTGGTCACGACGAATAAAAAAAAAATTCGAATAGTTATTCCATAAAGAAGGGGGAAGAATGCAAAGAAAATCCTTTTTAACCACTAACTCAAAGAAAGAAACTTAAAATCAAAAATGCAAATATCATGACTTGTTCAAAACTGTTTTTTACTACAGCCAATTTTCACACTTAAAAAGTTTTTCAGAAAATTTCTAGAAATTGTTCCTTATAAATGCCAAACTGTCACTGAAGTATAACTAATGAATTTATTGATTACAACAAATACAAGAATTTCGACAAGCCGTACCCTTAATGAAGGACACCCCAAAATAATGATTATTTCTTATGAGCTCAAAATCCGTGATTTTCCATATTCAATGAAAATAAATTGTTATATATTATGAATTACAAAATAATTTCTTATTACATATCTAATTATACTATAATACATTATTTATAACCTACAAGTAAACTTGGAAATCAATAAAACGGAGCTTAATTTTTCTTGTGCAAATAAATTTTAAGGTTTTTCATGCACAAAGAAAAGCATTTAGGGAAAAAATAAAATATTTTTCCCGATATCACTTTTTTAAAGGGCTTTTTCCATATTGATTTTAATTCTAAAGAAAATGAAGAGAGGCTAAGAATATTTTCTTCACACGAATGGAATCCATATTGAAAAATGCTAATTAAATACTTTTCATTCTTGTAATAGGCACTCATATTAAAATATTTTTTCCCGGGTCACCTCTTGCAAAAATATAAGATGCCATTCGATCAAATACTTAAAGGTTAAAAAATAATATATTTCTGTGTATTTCCGCATATTCAATAATGGAGATAAATAAAGGAATAAAGAAAGAAAAAGTGACACGGGGATTGCATAAAATGATACTTTCTGAATAAATGCGACTTATGGAAATCTCTCCGGTTGCGAAAGAGGACGAAAAAAATGCATAAATAAGAATTCCCTTTATTTTGAATCATATTATAAGTATGTAAAACGACTTCCGAATTCGGCGATTTACACGAGAGTTGCATTTTCCAAGAAACTTCCTAAGCAGCGTACGTTCTCAGAGGTGCTCAAAATGTGCTTGAAGTAAAAGTGGTATATATTTTATTTACGTTCTCTTACTAATGCAGTTCTCATTTCTTATGGCCCTCTCCTGAGTTTGTGCATGTGCATGCTAATGCAAAAGTAGGCGAAAGGCCATGAAATACATATTAATGGTGTGAAGCAAGCACATGTGGAAACTTACACTTAAAATTCAGCGTGGAATCGATGTGTTTATAACGAAGGAAAACTGAGGGGACACTGATGCTTATGAAGGTAATGGTAAAACTAGGATATTTTCGTAGTTGGAAATACATGAAACATAATCTTCACCGGGAAATACGAACAACCATCTTCCTTGTCATGGTTCAGTTATGAGGATAATTGGCAGCCCTTAGGATGACCAAATGTAGATACTTTCTAACGTTTTGAATGAACCGTTGTCTTTTAACGACCTGAGTCATAGCTAATCTACCTCCGTCCCCTCTCTGATATATATACAGGTGGTTATCAAAATAATAGAAACACTAAGAAACATCATGAAAAACTTTATTAATACGGCGCAGAAACACCTTTGTCATGTAACACCACCTGAATTACCTTAGAATTGGATTACACAAGTCATGAATAGTAGTTAACAATATATTATACCATTCTTCGAGGAAAAATCCTGAAAGTTCCTGTAGAGATGCTGTGGTGGAAATCGATACCTAGTTATATCCGCTTATACAGATCATAGTGGTTGGATGACATATAGTCGGGGGAGATTGTACAGGGCAAGATAAGATATTTGACTTCTTTTTCATGCTCTTCAAAGCAATGCTTGATAGATTTAGCTATATGTATAGAGGGATTATCATCTTGGAGAACGTCATCTCCTGCAAGAAACAATGTTTGCACCATAAGATGGACTAGTGAGCTAAAATTTCGACATAGTCCGTCCCATTCAATCTTCCTTTTAGGGTTATAATAGGCCCTGAAGAAAACCATGAGATGCCATCCCAAACCCTGATAGATCTATCTCCATGATTGACAGTTGAGATAAGACAGCCAGAATCTTACGCTTGTGTAGGTGTTCTCCAGACATACGCACGTCATGTTTCGAGGAACAATGTGAACAATGATTCGTCGGACCAAATGCCGTTTTTTCGACATATTACTCGACCAGGATTTGCGCTCGTGGCAACATTGTGGACGATATTTTGTATTGGCATCTATTACGAGTGGTTTGGAAATAGCCACTTTTCCATAAATGCTTTGCTTGTGAAGTTCTCTTCTACCTCTGATGGTTGATACCGGAACATGGAGATGCAGATTGAGCTCTTCGGTCATTTTAGTTGCAGTTGTTTTCTTTCTTCATGTCACAATCCACTTCAATACCTCGTCCGCCTCTATCACTCAGCTCTCCTTTTCATCCACTATTCTGTTTGGTAAATTATGTTTTTCCGTGCACTCTGTATGCTATCATGACTTTCGATACCATAGCTCGAAAAACACAGATTAGCCTGGGGCAGTAACAGATACTCCAATTTAAACGCACTCAAACAATTTGCCCTCTTTGCAAGGTCTGCAAGGTTTGACATTTTACGCTGTTCACCCCAAAAGCACGATGCCCTTAGCTTCATTACTGCTACCTGACAGTAGAATAATACATACACTATATTATATAAAAAAATACCGGTGGCCAGACTTGTGTTTTAAGTAATACGAAGCACATTCATAAACACAAATGATATTGATAGGTGCTTCCAATATTTTGATAACCACATATATATATATATATATATATATATATATATGTATGTGTATATGTATGTGTATATATATATATATATATATATATATATATATATATATATATATATATATATATATATATATATATATATATATATATATATATATATATATATATATATATATATATATATACACACATGCATGTGCGTGTCTGTGCAGATTATTTTTAAGAATGCACATACATACGAATAAATTCATACTTTGAAACGAAACCTCTAGCATAGAGCTAAAGACCCACGAAATATTTATATAATGAGTGCAAAATGAATGCCAACGAATAAAGACTTCTGTAATGTAATCCTCTGCGTGCGACGAGCAGCTAAAATGCATTTAGCTCAAAAGATAGCATTACAGATAATAATATTCATGAAAAGCTGCCAGCTTTTGAGAATGGATAAAGAGAAATGGCTTCCGAAATTATACATGACAGATCATTAAAAAAAAGTAATTAAGACTACATAGTACTCAAAGCATTGCAATTTTTCACTCTTTTTTACTACTAAGACTTTTTTATCAATAACTTGGGAGCATTTTTAAAATCCTTTTTTATCAAACACTTTTAAAGAATCGAGTAAACAGTCCAGTTTTCTAGCTCTCAAAAGTTTAAGGTGAGGATTTATTTCTAAGATGTATTTTAGCATTTTATAATATTTTGACCTTAAAAGACTAAACTTTATTTTTAGGGCTCCATTTTTTAGTATTGAGATTCCCTGTCCGTTGGCTAAAAGACAAGATAAGGAGACAACTACGAAAAGTTCGTAGCTAAATCAGCCTTAAATGTCGGTTCGATTTTACAAATTTGGAATATTTTTACCCAGATACTCTATATGTAAACCGAGTAAAGATGTTTAGAGGCATTTTATTTCGGAATGCAATTGAAATATGCGACGGTGCAGAGGTTAAGGAGACCGAATTATTATTATTATTATTATTATTATTTTTTTTTTATTATTATTATTATTTTTTTTCATAAAGATAAGTTGAAAGCCAGAGAAGGAAATACATTTACAAGGTAATGATATTCAGGAGATAGAAAACTCTTACATTCCGCCATGAAGCTGTGTGCGGGGTCTTCAGCACGTGATAAGCGGACCAGACGTCCCACTGAACCAGTTCACGTCGTTTTACTGGACTGAGTAGTGCATTTTATTTTGCAATAGAAATTAAAATAAAAAAAAAAAAAAAACTCTAAAGGCCGATCACTTTTGAACTGAAAGAGGGGAAAAGAAGACATAAAAAAAAGTGTTGAAGAGGGAAATGGTTGAGCGGAAATTTTACACTTTATTCCTATTTGTCACTTTGTAGTCCATCTTAGTTGTTTTTAGAGAAAAGATCGTGGTGTGTTACTCCAAGGTTTAACAACATTTCATGGTAGCGAAATTAAATGTAATAAATCTCTAAGCAAGTCCTTTTAGATGTTAGTTTTTATTTCTGGGAACGAGAATGAATAAAGGAAACCACGAAACAGAACTCACTGTAAAAATATAAAATATTTAAGGCGGAGATTAAAAAAATAAATGAATTTTTTTTCTTTTATGTTTCTGATAGATGGAAAATATATAAAACCCTTGGCAAATCACAAATTACGCCTCTTAATGCTGGTTTAGTCAAGTAAAAATAATGTTAAGCTTCTCATTTTAAGACTGCAATCACATGCATTCCTATAGCCAATGCAAGCATCTTTATTGACAATAAATGTTACTTATTATATAGCTGTATGAAACAACTGTATTTGTAACTTGCTTGTTTCGTAAAGTACAAAAAATATTGCAGTTGAGCATGCTTTCAATAATTTATTCGGTAGACGTGTGACCTGCATGAACACATAAATCATAAGTTATTGACATGGAATTCTGTCCTGAAAGGTTGAAAACCCCTAATCTAGTAGCTACGGCAATGACTTCAATGTCTAGGGATCGCGTGTTCGATTCCTATCCTGGTTGGTGATCTTTACTATCAATATATCAATGATTCTCAACGGGGCGGTACTGCCCCCCCCCCCCTCCTGGTGGGCCCCGAGAAGATCCAGGGGGAAGGGGAACACTACTGGTCCGAAACATAATAGAGGGAACTCAAACCCAGCTACTAACAGTACCAACAGTTCTGGCTGCAAAATCAGATATCGATACTTTATCCTGGATTATAGATAGGGATGCGTAATTTTCGTATTTACAAAATAGATGCGAATTTACCGATATAAGCGAATAAACGCGAAAAAAAAATTTTCACTACTTTTAGTCGAAAACTCGGTGATAAATGGCTTTATAACCGAAATTAGGTAATAATAATAATAATTTGTTAGCACAATTGCTTATCTAAGATCATGGTGACATCCATGGTCTTTAACTGACAGATCTCACTCTCAAATTTGCTTATTACTTATTGCTAAAGACTTAAGGAAGAAAATGTGGAGACCACTACAATGTTAGCTTTTAACTAAGAATTTTGATATTTACCTAACCAAGTAAGTAAAATTGTTATTTTTTTAATAAATGTGAAATTTTTGGATGAATATATATATATATATATTTTTTTTTTTCGAATACATGCGAAAGTTTATATATTGTAAATTATTATTATTATTATTTATTCATTTATTTATTTATTTTTTTTTGGGGGGAGGGGGGCAAAATTTCGATATTTTTTATGCGAAATTTACGTACCCCTAATTATAGGCTATAGTCCAAAAGTTTTTCATTGCATTCCCTCCATTCTATTGAGTGGAACATGGGTTCAGTGTGGTCGCAAATCTGCTTACTAAAAACAGAAACTGACTACAAATAGTTATTCGAGATGGT
This sequence comes from Dolomedes plantarius, assembly GCA_907164885.2. Classification (NCBI taxonomy): domain Eukaryota; kingdom Metazoa; phylum Arthropoda; class Arachnida; order Araneae; family Dolomedidae; genus Dolomedes; species Dolomedes plantarius. The sequence continues at coordinate 84,347,198 of OU015495.1, read as the reverse complement.
TTAAAAATGCTGCTGACAAAAACAGTGCCGAACGTTAATTAACTAATAGAAACGTACCAAGTTCATCCACCTCATTAAGATTAGTTTTAAAGTGTTTCGAAATTTTTATTTTAATATTATCCTTTGTTATCTTCTGATCTGTATCATTATTTTCTATCGTTTCAATACGGAACTTTCATTTATTTTTTCTCCAGAGGAGAAATATTATCTACCGTCCATTCAGTAATATTTAGTGTTTTATGCGATCTTTCTCTTCGTAACGTAAAAGGGAACTTACAAAAGTCCAACTATGTACTTACAGATTACAGGCTTGAGCAATATAACGCTACACACGAGCATTTCTGGCGAAAAAAAGCACCTTTAAGATGAAATCGAAACTTCAGTCAAAATAAACTCAGGCTTCCATTCCATTACTTAGTTAAGCTGTTTACTTTAATAACATGAGACTTAAGAAAATAGATAAATAAAAGACATAAGAAGAAATCAGGATCTGCTGAAAGGGGAGAAAATAAAATGCTATACACAATTTCCAAGGATATTTTATCCCATTATGTAAAAAGTAGCTTTCAACTTCGTATGGAAACACAATAAAGGGTTCAGAGAAAAGTTTTTATCGATTTTCTTTTCTTTTCCGGAAACTGATACGTAAGATTTCGCAATACATTTAGGTAAACAAAAAACAAGGGGGGGAAGGGATAAGTGATACTCAGGGAAATCACATTAAAGAAGAAAAAAAGGACTTTCAATTTTAAGTGCCTTTTCTTCTTTATACCTACTTTGTTTTATGCTTGTAAAGATGTTTTAAAATGCGAAGTTTCGCTGTTTAAAGTACTCATCAACGAGCTGAAGCATATTCTGAATTTTAGATTTGTTCTCTTAGAACAAATGAAATGTTACTAGAGCTTTCCTACTCACAAGCGTTCTTTTCCACATTTATACATGGTCGACTGACCTTTATTTCCAACATAAACAATAGATTACATGTCGAAAAAAGTTATTTTCACTTGCACAGTTTCCAATCCGATATATATATATATATGTGTGTGTGTGTGTGTAAGTAATATATTAAATATTGTGCCGTCCATTCTAGCATTTAAATTCCCTTTCCTAAATCCAATCAATAGTAATATTAATTTATCGCTTTAAAACCCTTAGCCACAGAACTTCCCGTGAATCGCATGCCTTTGCATTTCTACACACGTGCATCTCTAAATTCAGAAGTGGGTTAACATCGCGAGCCCCAAAATCTGCTCACCCTACAAATAATAGTCACATGTCTACTTCGCCCTCGCGTTTAATGTTGAAAGGTGATATTACTTCCGACCCTTCTTCTGAAATGGACGGATGTACTATTGTCGCTCTAAGAAACGATTCGAACCGACTGCTTCCAAATTAAATTTTTATTCCTTTCAGGCTGAGTCTACCTCCAGCCATGTAAATATGAGCTAGTTTTCTCTCCCATGTTTTAATTTAAGGATGTGATGTAATGGGTATATTACTTACTTACTTACTCTCTCTCTCTCTCTCGCACGCACGCACGCACGCACGCACGCACGCGCGCGCACACACACACACACACACACACACACACACACACACACACACACATATATATAACTCAACCATCGAAACGGCACACTATAAGGAGTACAATCCCACTTCACTAATTTAAAGAGTTGGCAAGAGAAGATTAAGACTATACCAGACTAAGATAAATGTTACTAAAATTAAGATAAATTAAGAGTTTTCTGTTGCATATTTAACGTTGTAAAGCATACATGAGAGATTTGATAATTGTAATTGTCTGTTTAATTTTGTAAAGAAAATTGTTAACTCAATGACATTGGTGGTATTTGTTAAATAGGGTCTTTACAATATTTTTTTCTCTTTAATGGGTATTTATATTCATATTTGATTGATCGCTGCATGGTACCTGTTGGTCAAGTTGGTCGTAGCATGTCTGTAAGATATTTAACTCATAAAATCCAATCAACAGTTTGTTATTGGGAGGAAAAAAATGGTGTTACAGTTCACAATATTGCTAAATTAATTTACAGAATATATTGTAAGTCTCCATATATATCAAAATATCGCAAATATCTACCAACATACGTAAGGTCTTACATTTTCCCGAAATACATCTTCCCGGAAAATTGTCACATTTTCCATCAAAAACTCCCTTAGAAGAAATATCGTTTCACAGGATCTTCCTTTTTTTTTTTTTTTTTTTTTTTTTTTTTTTTTTTGTGCGTGTGTGTGTGTGTGTGTGTGTGTGTGAGTGTGTAACGATTAAAAGCTGCCAAAAATCTCCATAAGCACCCCACACTTATCATATAAGTTAAAGGGTTCACTTGAAACAGTTTACTTGAATGAGAGTTCACTTGAACCGTGAATGATCCACTTGAAAGTCACGGGATACCCAAAGCAATACATGAGCTATTTTAGTGCCGGAATACTTTTTTCATCTCTAATGTACGAAAAATTGCAAACGAA
>OU015495.1:84179705-84339705 GCA_907164885.2 Dolomedes plantarius | reverse complement strand
AAAAAAAAAAAAATAATAATAATATATGTACAAAGGAAATCGTCAAATTAATTGATCTCATACTGGGAAAATCTCGACAAATATTGTATGTTTTACTTCAAGAGAATGCGCTTGTATTTAAATAGAACGTGTGAGGAGAGAGATGTAGGAAATTAACCTTCTCTTAAAATTTTTGAAAGTGGGAAAAAAAAAAGTTTTTATTTTTTATGTAATTTTCTTTTTAATACAAATTCTCAGATTTTAGCAAATTTAAAATGTTCTTTAAAAAATCAATACTCACATACATATGAAATAAGAATAAATTACGTACTAGAAAAGGATATTTTAAAATTTAATGGTACTTGAAAACTAAACTAATTCCGACTGACTCTCGTTAGATACCCTAAATACTATACTTTACGTTCAGGTTAGTAACAAAGCGCTGAATGTACGAAATAAACAGTCAATGAAGTTAGAAAAGAAAAAAAAAATCTTATTTCCTTCCGATGGGTTGGCAACGTCAAAGTACTGATTGAACGGAATTTTAGCACTACGATGAGATTAATGTTGAGGATATGAGTGAACGGTTCTATTTCAGTTTCTTTATTATGTTGAAGAATAATAGTACGGTACTGAGAGAGTAATTAAATTTCAATTGTACATTCCTTACGGCATAATATGAGAGGCAAGTCTTTGGTTTCGGGATAATATATATGCGTTTCATGTTGTACCCTCAGAAAAGGGAAACTGATTTTTTTTTTAAAAATTTGTTTTCTATAATGTACTCATTGTTTGTGTGTGTACGTATACAGTGCAACCTCGATCAATCGTTCCCCGAATCATCATTTCACCGTACGTATCGTTTGCTTCATCCCGTACCGACGATAAATATTCCTTTGTTATGTTCCCGTATTTATCATTCAGTGCAATAGGCCCCTTTGAAAACGATAGATCGAGATTTATCTCTCTCTCTCTCTCTATATATATATATATATATATATATATATATACACAGTCGAACCTCCATATATCGAACTTCCCTATATCGAAATTTTCTATATATCGAACTCTTAGCAAATCTCCATGTCCATTACATAGAAAAACTGTTTCTATATATCGAAAAAATCTCTATATATCGAAATTTTTTTCCACGACATATTGGGAGATTTTATTCCACTTTAGAATAAAATCTCCCAATTTTTGGCTTTTGAAACAATACGTCGTGGACTTCAATTCGTGGAAAATGTCCCTGCTGAAGTTTTTAGTGGACTGAATAAATGCGAACATTTCTTTGATGAACTTTCCGCAAAGCTGGCTGTTCAGCAAGATATTCGTAGTTTTTTTTAAAAGAATGTAACTGTGATCATTGTAACCACTGTCTGGATTATTGTTTTTTTAAAGGTATGTAGTACTCAATAAATCTTTCATATTAATTCATTTTTTAGTCATTAACTTTCATTTAATGGGATTCGCATATAAATTAGAAATGGAGTTTCGTATACGAAAATTAGCTTTAATTTTAATGTTTTAGGAGAATTATGATAAAACTAAGATCAATTCTATATATCGAAATTTCTATATATCGAATTTTTTTCCGGCATTTTGCTACTTCGATATATGGAGGTTCGACTGTATATATCATATATCACCAAGTTTTCCCTTAACTATTACGTCTGGCATGTGTGCTTTTAAAGGAATTTGAGAAAATTTGCAAAATATAATTTTGCTCTTTTGAAAAAAGGAAACATTCAAATTTTTCTTATTAAAAAATTTTGCAAAAGACATTTCATTTTAATACGAGAGAGGATTGAAGATTTCAAGTAAAGTAGTAGAATTTCGGACATTTCTTGAAAAGCCTTCGGATTGAAGCACAGACGCACACCTACACTTAATTCTACAAAATCACACAACCATCGGTATCTTATTTTAACAATAGACAAGAGCACTATCGATCTCGATGATCATGGTATTACATATGTAATATCTACGTTTCTTTAATCCCACATCCAATGTCTGCTATTTAAATACAATGATTGGCATGTTACTCCATAGTCACAAAGGCGTAAAAAATCTAGATATTCCGATTAGAATGACGTGACAGTTACGGACCAGTTACAAAGGATAATGCATCATGAGAAAAGAAAAATAATGCTGACAATATTTCGAAACGGATCACAAAAAAAGTCTACTGTTAGTCAATCTTAAAAAATTAATTAGAAATTTTCAATTTGATGACCTACATGTCGTTTGAATAAAGTGACTAGTTTAATGACCTTCTCCTGATAATACATCAAGAGAAAAGAAAAAAAAATGCTGACTATGCTAAAAAACGGACCACAAAAAAGTCTTCTATTCGTCAATCTTAAAATTTAATTAGAAAATTACAATTTGAAGACAACGTTTGAATAACTCTTTTATGGCAACATGTTTAACATCAATGCTCGAAGCGAGGAGTACACAATTGGAATTCGACGGTCTAAATGTCTTTGCATTACATTCTCAGACGAAAATGCTCACTTGAATAAATTAGATATACTTGAGAAGAGAATTAGAACACACGTGATGGTTAAAAATAAGAAAGAGACATTGTCCAAAAACCTTTTATATTCATTTAACTAAGTTTTCCGTTTACAATTTATCATCTTTTAAAGCAGAAAGTGGGTATGTTTTTTCCCTTCTTCAAATTTCCTTTTCATAAGTTCGATGGAGTTTCAGAATTAACCCCAATAAAGAATCTAAGATATATGTACATATTCACTCGAAGATCAGTCTAAAACAAAGTCATTGCGAATCTTCGAGCAATTTCGACCAAATCGCTCACAGGCCTGTCAAACAGGGCTTTCGTTGGTCAACAATCAACTATCGACTAACTGCCGGTGATGCATCGAGACGCCTTCCGGACAGCAGTCGAGGACAACTCAATTAATAGTCAGTCGATAAATGATATTTTATTTTAGACACAACATGCTTATAAACTCTGCTGCAAAGTTTAGTTTATAGATAACGAAAGAATTAAACCACGGATAAAAACCTGCGTTGCATTTCGACGAATATGCAAACACCTGGGAATAGCCTTCCAAAGAAAGTTTGCTCACAGAGAACATTATCATTTCCTAAATTCTACTCAGGTATTCAGTTTTGAATTACTAATAGAGTATTAGTTCTCTCTGAGCGGAAGTGCAATAAATCCCTTTCGATTTTCTCCGGAGAAGGCGCGCTGACGTAACGAGATTTAGTTACCGTTTACTTCAAGCATGATAATAAAAATAACACAGAGTATTTATTATCAAATAATATCATAAATACATAGCAAATGACGCAAGACTGAAAAACAAATATGATACTCAAGTGAATTTTAAATATATGATATTCCATTTATAGCACATCTCGAAAGCTTATTTGCCGTCACATTAATATTATTTTCATTTGTTTATCGATCTTCATGAAAATTCAAACATTTTAAAGTACATATGAGTTTCTTGTACTTTGATCTTTTATTTTAAGCAGCTAACTCTGCGTCTACAATATAGATTTTATCTATGTCTTATACCACTTAATTATCACATGCATCCTTTCAAACATTCCGATTTCTTTGGTAAAAGGATTTTTTTCCCCATAGTTGATGATTTGGATATTTTTTTCCAACTCTAATTTTTTACTGTAAGAAAAACAAGATTTTCCAACTTCTAATACACTTCACCGTGTTTCCTGTTTTTCCCATAATAAATGCTGCTCTTGAAGTGTAAAAAATTTTGCCCATAGATTACCAATTTAAAAAATATAAAAAGGTTTCTGATGTCCTATAATTCAAGATCACTTTGAAACACCGTCTTGGTTTGCGCTAAATATTTGAATCTTGAGAAAGTGCTGGAAAATTTATGCCCTCTCAATGCATAAATTTTCCAAGAAGCTCTGTTTTTAAGAAATTGAGTGGAACTCATGCACCTATAAAAATATATTAATTCAAGACCCGGGCACCCAGGTATTAGCCGGGTTTGAAAAATATATGGACCACAAAACCTTTGCTATAATTATTAATGAAAAACCTATCTTTTTTATAATGTAAGGAATTTTAGTTTACTGCATATGTAAATATACAATTCTTTCTAATTTATTCTAATTTAAGGTTCTAAAACCCGAAACTATATTTGATGTTTGCCCATAGATTAGAAATTCGTCGAAGACTAGATTGCATACTTTTAAACAATGCAAAATGCAATATATATTTTTGCTGTTTATAACTGCAGTAAACAAAATTTTCATTCGAAAATTAGTGACATCAGATCAAGTCCGGAAGGCTATGGGCGATGAAGGTGCGGCTCCTGTTTTGAATTAGCACCACAAGGGTCGGAGTCCGACTTGGCTAAATGACCGGAACACTTGACCCCGCACCTCCAGAGGTAAATTTGAGGACTTGGAGGACATTGTAGCCACGCCCTATTTTACGTGCCCCGGCCACCGTTAGTGAACACGGCGGTAGATTTGCCGCGACGAGAATCGAACCAGGGACGTTCAGATCACTAGCCCGCTGTTCTTGCCAACTGGGCTACCGCACCCCATGAAAAATTATTTATGTAATAAATCAGTAAAATCGATTAAAACTCGATGGCATATCTTTTGACAGCGGAAGGGGATTGACTTCTGAAAAGATTAAGGAAGATCTAACAGTTAACACTATGGATACGCTTAAGACATAAAGATCTAGATCAGGGGTGGCCAACCCGCGGCACGCGTGCCACAGTGTGGCACGGTGGCGTTTTTACAGTGGCACGCGGAGACTTATTGAAAAATTAAAAAATTTAAAAAAATAATAATTTGTCAAAATCTGTAAAAACCCTACTCATACGCTACTGAAAATAACAGCGCAGGAATATATGCACCTTTTAGCCTATAACAGTTACCCTATAACAGCGCACCTTATTATATTTTTTGTATGCTGAAAAAGTTGGAAGTGGTACGCATAATATTTTTTTTTCAGATAGTGGCACTCTTCCCAAAAAGGTTGGCAACCCCTGATCTAGATGGTGATAAAATGTAAAGCATGATAACTTTTCAACCCCATGAAAATGTTGTTTTTTAATCCTAAGATTTACTACTTTTGAATACCTGGTTTTGCAACCATTAGAACCAGGTTTTTGGTTCCAATAATTTCCCACGGGTACCCAGTTCTGTAATACCTAAACCAATCAGCTATCAGCGATCCTTCATCCTGTCCCTTAGTTGACTTTTAAGTTTCTTTTTTAACAATTCCCGTTTTATTTCATTTTTTTTTTCCAAACAGATTCTTAATTTTTATTAAGATGGCAACTCTCAAACAGCATGTCACATTACCTTACTGTGATTGATCCAGGCTTTAGTTAGGAAAGCACAGTCAGCAACAATAAACAGCTGTGAGGTTGTTGGTTTTGTGTTGAGGATTTCGTAAATTACGGTATCCGTAAACTTACGGGGGTGATTTTTCGAATTTTTTTTAAATTTTGTCTTTTTTTTTTATAATGACAAAGTTGAAACTTGGAAAAAATGTATAAACAATTTTAGCTGTTACATTAAAATAATTTTTTTCAAGGGGATACACTGCGTGCGAATTTGACATTTCTACAAAATATGATAACTTAAAAATAAACACATGTAGTATCATTTTATAAACTGGAGAATGAAGATAATAACTTTTTCTAGTAGCCTCAAGATAATGTTCCGTTTATCGCAAAAGCTGTAGCAGTTTAGTACCGATGTACAGAAAAATTGCTTAAAATTCATTGTCATTTGCAATTCATACCAATGTAAAGAAAAAACTAATTAATATACAATGATGAGCGTATTCCATTACCTTTGTGCAAACATTTTAAGAGCAACAATTCAAAATTTTAAGGCATTTCATGCATAACTTTTTACTGTAAGATGTTTTGCGTAAAAAAAAATGATGAAAAAATTCCTTTTTAAGGAAAAGCTACTTCCGGTTAAAAAATTCTTTGACAACTGTTGTTAAAATTACCTCAGATCTTATATAGAAACGTAATTCAAACAGATTAGAAACATAAAAATAGTAGGCTTTCATATAGAAAAATTCATTCAGCTAGTTCCGGTTATAAAATTCTTTGACAACTGTTGTTAAAATTGTCATTACTCGGCTCTTACTTAATATAGAAACATAATTTAAACAGATTAGAAAGATAAAATGATTAGGTTTTCATATCAAAAAATTCATTTTGAGGAAAAGCTACTTCAAGTTATGAAATTCTTTGACAAACGTTGTTAAAATTGCCATTACTCGGCTCTTAGCAACGATAAAAACATAATACAAACAGAATTAGAAAGATAAAAGATTAGACTTTGTTATGAAAAAAAAATCATTTTGACGAAAAGCTATTTCCGTTAATAAAATTCTTTGACAACTGCCGTTAAAATTGCCTTAACTCGGTTCTTAGGTACGATAAAAACATAATTCAAACAGAATTAGAAAGATAAAAGATTATACTTTGCTATGAAAAAATTCATTTTGAGGAAAATCTACTTCCGGTTATAAAATTCTTTGACAATTGTTGTTAAAATTGCCGTAACTCGGCTTTTAGTTAAGATTGAAACATAATTCAAACAGAATTAGAAAGAAAAAAGGATTAGGCTTTGATATTATTATATAAGTGGAAAAATCGATTTTGTGATCGAAAATGACGTTTCAAAGGTGCACGGATACCTTAAAGTGAAGTGTACTCCCGACGCAGTTAAAAATACACTGCTGATGCATATTTAAATATAAACATAAATTGTATAAACTTAATATTATTTATGAATTAATAAATAAAGCGAATGAAAATGCTGTTTATATACTAAAGTAATCTCTCCGCTAATTAATCTTTTCTGATAAAAGGTCCCTCTGGAAAAACTTCCGTCTTTTTTTACATCCAGGCTTTTATTGATCAGGTGCATTATTCCAGGCTAATAAGATGTTTTATGATAATAATACTATGAAGTGCAGAAATATGGCATACATAAATCAAACGCATGAATAAAATTATCTTAAAATATAAATAAAGCAAAGATCAATCCTCGATTTGAGGGAGGAGGAAATAAAAAAGAATTGTCATTATTATTATCAAAGTTTCGAGGGGAACACAACTTTATTAACACAACTAATTGGAAAACACAAAAGTTTCTAACCAACGATATTTTTAGATAATGAAACTTACGGATAAAAAGCGCAATAAAGGCAGTATAGATATAAGAGCAGAATGAAAGGAAAAATGTAATTATGGAATAAAAGTAATAATGTATATTTTCGGAAAGGAATTAGAACAGCTGAATTGAGCTTAGTTTTTCTAATCATGGTATGCATTTATTACGTAAAACAGGGTAATAATGAATTCAATAACTTGATGCTAACATCAGATGACAATGTTTAGATAATGTGAACACAACAATAATAGTAATAATTATATATATATATATATATATATATATATATATATATATATATATATATATATATATATATATATATATATTATGTGCGTGTGTGTGTGTGTGTAATCAAACATCAAAGTTATACAGTCTCGGTTTCTGAATATCTGTGAAAACATATATTTGCTTCGGTGCAGCATGAATTATCCATTAAACACAACACGCACACTCACTATATATATATATATATATATATATATATATATATATATATATATATATACATATATATATATACATACACACACACACTGACCAATGAATTAGAAACCTATGAGAGTTCCTGCAAATGCTCGCTTACGGCGTGTGTATACAAAACTTGGAATGCTAGTATAAGTAAAGTGTGAGGCTGCATTTCACAATAAACGCATTAGAATAAGAAAAATGACAGATCTTTCACCAATTGAAAAAGGGCTTATTATTGGGGCCCGTTTAGCAAGAGCCACGATTGTGAAGACAGCAGAACTCACTGGGTTCTCAAAAGCAGTTATTTTGAAGGTGTTCAATAATTGGAAGCAGAACCCACAGTCCTTGTCCAAAGACGTAACTGAGGTTCGAACACAATCCACCAAGACCGTGGTAGGCGTCATCTCCGATGGATTGTAAGGCAGAAAAGAGACACTACTGTACTTCAACTGTACTTCAAATCTTCAACCAAGGTTCGTTCCAACTCATATCAGTGCGAACCATGCGCAGAGAATTGCAGAGGAAGGGATAACGTAGTCGGATGCCTGTGAAGAAACATCTCATTTCTGCCCGGAATGCCAGAATTCGTTTGCAGTGGTATCTGGAAAGGGGAAACTGGACAGAAGAGGACTGGAAAAAGGTTATGTGGTCAGCTGAATCATGCTTTCCCTTGTTTTGCACTGATGGAAGACGTCGATTTTGGCGAGATCCCTATGAAGCCATGAACCCATCTTGCCTTGTTCGCACTGTTCAAGGGTCTGGTGGGAGTATCATGGTGTGGGGCAGGTTCTGCTGGTATGGAAGTGTCCCCTGGTGTTTGTTGAGGGTAAACACACAGCCATGCAATGCCTGGACATACTAGCAGATCAAGTGCATCCTGCAATGTTACATTTTTATTTTGGAAGTAACGGATACTTCATGGACGAAAATGCAACTATACATTGTGCCAGAACCATTCAAGATTGGTTCACTGAACATCAATGAGACTTTCAACATCTACCCTGGTCACCGCAACGCCCAGATCTTAATCCAGTAGAAAATGTTTGGGACATGTTGGAAAGGCGCATCCGACGGCAATCTCATCTTCCATCCAATTTACAGGATGTTACGGTCTGTGTATTCAATGCATGGTATTCTCTGGACGTATGCACACCAGAAGTTTGTAGAATCGATGCCTTCACGAATTCGAGCTGTTATCCATGCAGAAGAAGGTCGAATAAAATATTAATCCTAGGTTTCTACATAATTCATTGGCCAGTGAGTGTGTGTGTGTGCGTGCGTATATATATATCATTATACACACACGCACAAACACTATAAGGCAGAATTCCCGAATGTTCAATTCCCCCCCCCCCCTCAAAAAAAAAGCTTGCATTTGCTCGTGTCAAAATTAAGGTGACGATATGTGCTAGGTATTTTTACAAATTTAATCAACCTACCTTGTTTTAATTCCGCTTTAACTCCCGTACTGGAAGAATAGGGCTTCAGGCTTATTACTGGGATAAAAGAAATACCCCTTGGAAACAGAAGTAAGCTGTGCGTAAATTTCGACAGGCATACTTGCCTGTGACACAAGAGAAAGAATTTTTACTTCCAACAAATGCGCCGAAACAACCACGATAATCAGTGACATAATAAGAGAGAAGAGAAATAACTTCAACATAAAAGAAATAATAAGTTCCACTAATAAATGGATTCATTAAATTAATGCTACTTCTTTAATACAGGCACAATAAGATCTGTTGTTTTTACAGAGCGAGATTGCGAAATGCTCTTTTGTCTTTTTGAATCTGAGATTTTTCTTCTTTTTTATCCTTTTACAATGCAAGCAGAGAAAATCTGAAAGGTATGCTATTAGCATAATGCACGAGAAAGAAGCGAAACGTGTACTGCATTAAGAAATTGCTTTAGGTACACACGAAAAAAGCTAACCAAATAAATGTGCGAAGTACAGGAATAAAATTAATATGAGATACTTTGTTAGCTGCTGAATTACCCGGGTAGAAGTGACTGAAGTGAACTGGAGGCGTTCCAGGTCTTTAAAGAAAGTATGTAACATTGTAATTTAATTGCTTTGTAAACGTGGATTAAAAAATTATTGCAATGATTTAAAAAAAACTACAAGGACAATAGAAAAAACTTCTCTTATTAAAGCTCACAACGACCACTTAGGAAAGACATTTTCACATTAAACTTGTTTTTTCTTTCTTTTTAAATCTTCCTTTGACAGTGTACAACTAGCTTTGAGAATCGAACCACGAACAGCCTGCTCTCCGAACAGTCGAAATAAACTTAACTTCTCCGAAAGGTGACTGATAAACCTCATTATTGAATAATCAGGATCAACATGCTACACGTTTAAAATGTACATCCCAATAAAAACAATTACTGATAATATTTCTAATATTCAAATTAAGGTATCGAACCCCTCACCCTCACATACTAGGTAAACATACATAGGTTCTTTTCCCCTACATTTCAATTTGCTTATGACTGAAGGGAGACGAAATCTTCTGTTTCATGATAACTGGCAATTCATTTATAACAACAAATTGCATAGGTGTTTTGATATTCAGAAGCGTTAAGTCGGGGAAGTGGCGGGGGACATTTGCCCCAAGGCCTAAAATCAGGGGGGGGGGGCGGGGTAGAATGACTTTTATTGCATTACCCCAATACCTTAATAAAATACGTCAATGCCTATCCATTTTGAAGCTGAGGAGGAAGCGCTAAAAACATGCAGCAGAGAGTATGGTATCTTTGCTATGCCCCTGGTACTACAAAATGTTGTCAGGCGGAGAAAATTTCCTAACGCAAAATTTGGTAAAAGCATATTCCTACAACACAGTAGTCGATCGAAAGTAAACAATGAAACATCTTACGAGCCACAATAAAGAAAGCTAGAGAATAATTCTATCCTCACTGTCTATAAAGTGAAATAAATAAACAAACTCCTATGTGCAAAAGCCTGAATCACTGCAAATTTTCTAAAATAAAGACTTGGTTCAACAGTGGAATCGAATAAGACAACTTCCGTTATCAAACTAATCAAAGAAATAAGTCCACAGTTAGACATAAAAAATAAGAGTAACCCATAGAGAACTTCGTCAACATCAATCGCAAAAGTGATGAGAATGACAACCCACGTTCAAGTCACACTGTGACCAAAATGTGAAGCCTCGTAAAATCGCAGTTCCGACACGAGGGCGTATCAAAATATATCATTTACTTTTAAACTATTTACTTTTACTATTATTCGCAAATTTCTTTTACATTTGTAACATGTTGTTACGGTTCGACAACACAATGCCAAGAAAAGGTGTCTAAAATTGGTTGAATCGTTAGAGGGTTCAGCGCGCTACACTCTGCTACGCAAAGCCTGCAAATAAATGGGCATTTCTGTACGGGTAAAATGACAACAACGTCAGGCGGTGTCACATCCACACTACTGTCTGAGCTTTGGTTGTATGTCAAAGCTTGATGGGTACAACAGAACATCGTCCATGAATTTTTCTCTATCGTTTGGTTTGGAGCGCTACGGTCAATTTTTTTCCACACGAGGGCAAATTAGACCGGAACCTACTGCTTGAAGCAGAATTCGAACGGCTACAAACATCCATACCAAGAGTGGGATTCGAACCCACAGACTCTGGTACCGAAAGTCAGCGCACTAGCCATTCCGTCTTCCGGATTTTCTCTATGGTGAATCAAATAAAAATGAATAACCAAGTCTAATAAATGTACCTGGAACCGGAAGTTGCTCTGCGGAAAGGTTGAAAATCTGCTTCCCCGAATATTTTAGAAAAAAATTAGAGTTTTAAAAATTACCATTATTTTACAACACAACGCTCTCAAGTACACGCAAAAATTTAAAGTATATAAGTACGAATTTTGGTTAATTTTCTGCTGTTACGCAGTAAACGAATGCTAATGTAATTCAAAAACCTCAAATATGTTGCAGGCAAGATGACGAATTCCCCACTCCTTCGTCCCCTTGCTTTTTCTACCGGAAATTATAACAGGTCAGGAGCTGCTGCACTTGTTGCATCCTGGAGTGAAAAGTAAAATTTCTAACTTTGGAAAATAACACGAATGCCCTATTGCTTTCCACCTTTCTCAATGCAAGATTATTGAAGCTGAAGACTCTTTTTTATTCTCCCTGCGTAGTAAGTACCCAAGGGATTGCGAAAATGTTCAATTCTTATGTCCTTCTAGGAAATGGTTTTCTTTTTACAGTTCGAAGGTCCAAACGAGACGAAATTACTTCTCAAAATATCCATTCTCTTAAAATGTACGTGCGTACATAATTTGATAACACTCAGAGCATTACAGCTCTGAGTGTTATCAAATCTAATCTAATCGAAGTGATTGAGATAATTTTTGCTGAAAGGTGGATAGTAAAAAATCGGAACATTTTCTTAAATCGATGAAATTTCATAGTATGTCTTTTCGGCTTTTTAAGTAAAGGTATGAAAAAGGCATTTCCAACACAAATGACTGGTATAGTACGTGTATGTATGTATGTATGTATGTATGTATGTATATATATATATATATATATATATATATATATGAGGCGGTGAAAGGCAAAGTGGTGTAAGTCAGTAAGTCAAGTGGTGTAAGTCGAAAGCGTTTTACTGCAAAAACTACAAAAAATTCCACTATTAATTGAACAAATTATAATTTACCATAATTATTATAATATTGAAAATAATAATTATTTGCAATTCCACTATATATTGAACATGGAGATTACATTTTTGCCCTCAAATAAAAAAAGTTGTTAATGTGACTTACACCACTTTGCCTTTCACCGCCTCATATATATATATATATATATATATATATATATATATATATATATATATATATATATATATATATACAGGGCCTTTTTTCTGGGGGCACGCGGGGATAAGGCGTATCCCCACCTTTCTTACTAATTATTTTTTTTTTGGCTTGACCAATATTTTAAGAAACTTACGAATCAATTACTAATGTAAAACAAAACGTATTTTTTTTTAAATTGCGAGTTTTTCGTTCCCCCGTGGCGTGTGAAAACACAGTACTAAAAATACGCACCTTTATTTGAGAAAACACCGCATACCAACCCTTTTTTTTTTTTTTTTAAAGCACTATATATATATATATATATATATATATATATATATATATATATATATATATATATATATATATATATGTGTGTGTGTGTGTGTGTGTGATGATATCCAGGGAATCACAATGGAAAACAGGCCGGTGAGCTCTCAGCGTCCCATATCATCTTTGTAGTCGTTCCAAAGAAAACAGGCAAATGACGAATCATTAATCCAAACGGTTCATACAATGAGTCGTTTTATTTGTAGAACAGTTCTTCTAGACGCAGTTACAATTTGTATTTAGTACATTTCTGCTCACCACAAGATTCTCCTAATTACAATCAGGCATGGTGCTGCCTGACCAGCACACGATAAAACAAAAGACACATCGCGCGGTGGACGGGGAACGGGGCCTCCGCCCGCAATTTGAGAGCTCGAAAATCTTACATCATTTCTGGTTGTGAGCAGGCACACACAGCTGCGGAGGCGCTAAAATCTCTCGCCCGAGTACGGGTCTATTAAACTTCTAATTGGTTAGAAACGGACACGTGATTATGTCGCGTAAGAATGGGGTGATATTTCGAACGTCGTAGAAGTTTCTCCGTTACATAAGCTTTGGCCGCACGTGGCGTTAGGGGAAAAACTAATAGATTACTTTGGTTGTATTTGAGGGGTAATGCTTTATTGCAAAAGGGTGAAAGAATTTAGATTGGCGTTTTAATAATAAAAAGGTTTGAAATTTATATCATATATATATAAATAAATAAATATATCGCATTCAAAAGAAATGTTTTGCTATGCACACGTCTCAGGACCTTTCCTGTACTGGACGTTCATTCAGTTTTCTTTTTGTTTATTTCTATTTTTTTTTTAATAATAATTCAAAAGTCCCGATTGCGAGGATACCATTGACTCAAACTAAACTATACAAAATTTTCTCTCTCATACCATATCACTGATACATTTTCATTGACATTTATAAGCCAAACAGCTTCACAACATTTGCGTACGACTACAAAATGCTTATACATCAACATAACCTTCCCATATACGAGAGCCGATATTGATAAATTGCGTAAAGAGCAGTTAACCAGTTTAATGAAGCCATCAAAACGTCTTTGGAATATTAAACATATGACAGACACTTTAGCAACGAAATCAATCTTGAGCGCCATGAAAACCAGGACTTAAGTTTGGAATCAATTATTCCATTTTACATATTTCGGAGTACGACGGGTGCGAGGTAGCAACGAAAAAAGAAATTTTATTCGATTTATCGTCCTAAGCAAGAGATAAGTTCGCAGGATATGTTCGATCCAGGTGTTAGAAACAGATTTGGAGGAAACACGAGTAGCAAGTTTCGTGAGAATCTGAAATAATATTGGCAGCTGATCTGCATAAAACGGGCATAAAACCAATTTGTTCGTACAAGAGAAATCGAATAAAACGGAATATTCAGATTTTACGTCACAGAATACACATTATTCTAATTAAGTAAGGGGTAAAGGAAAGCGCACGGACTACTAAACACTGATTTGCTAATAAGAACATCGGATGTTTGTTTGAATTAAGAACAATGATGAACAATGAAATCGGATTAAGGCATCCAACGAGGCACGTAAAATCAATGAATGGAAATCAGGCGGAAATTATTCATTAAGAATAAGAGAATTTACCCAAGAATTTACAAAATGAAGACAATCTCAATTTTATGGCAAACAAAGATAGATGCAAACAGATTTTTTTTTTAAAAAGGAGAAAATAAAGGGATACGGTGAATTACCTCTATCAATTAAATATCAATTAAATATCAAAATGCGTAGAGTAAAGACCTACGTTTAAGACTTTAAGAATGTTAGGAGCGAAAGTTGATCCCATTGTCCAGTATGAAAATTCGACAGCTTTCGTGTTGTATGTTCGGCAGTAAAGTCTTCACATTGCATCCATCAGCGGTAGCGTTACTCTCATCGAAGTATTTTTAATCAATTCCGAATTTCAACAATATCGTGACTAATCGTTTGGAGGTCTGGGATTGATTAAAAAATATTCTAAGCGAGTAACGCTGACACTGGCGAATGCAATGTGGACAAGGGTTAACTATTCTGTATCTAAAATGATTCACGGTATGATCATATTCAAAGCTCCAGTTGCAAGGATATGACGTAATAATACACATCAGCTTGTACGCAATATCGCTGAGCGCAGACGCAACTACATCGTTACGAAGCTTTAAATTCTAGACCGCAACCAAGATTTCGACAAACAAGCAAAAAACCACCAGCCCCCCCCCCAAAAAAAAAAAAAAAAAATGGGGGGGGGGGGGGGACCATCATCAATTCTCACTTAACGAGTTATCATAAAGAAGAATCGCTGTAAAAAAGGCCTGATGAAGGAAGGTAAATTCATAATGCGCAAACCTCACAAACAGAAGACGGAACAAAAACAATCTATATATTTAAGTTGCTAAGCCGACTTTTTGAGCAGTCCGTGAGAGAAACTACTGCATCAGTTTACTTCATTTTGGTCATAAACGAAAGATTTTATTCTATATATGTGTCAAATTTGTTTTTTGTACCCACAGTTTCTATAAATTAGCGATAATTTACAAATGAAAATTGCTTTCTGCGCATGCTCAGTAACATGTTTAAATCTGGCTTTAGATACTCGCCGAATAAACACGTTAATTTGTTTATTCTAAAGAATCTTTCCAACTCTATCTCTCTTCAATTTTTATTTTTAATTATGTTTGTGAGATATAGAATTAAACCTGTCGGAAATTGTTTATTTCGCGCTGTTGAGTGACCCTATTTCTTTTTATTGGGTTCAGTTGTAATTTTTTTAAGTTTACTCCTCAGTTCTTAATATTATGATTTTCAACATCTGGCAATGATATGTTGAGTATAATTTGTGTATTAGTACATTTATTTACTATCCAGCCGTCATGTTTTGACGAGTACCAACTAGTATTATTTAATGGTGAGCTAAAGCAAAACGGTTTACGTACAGGAACTAGAAGAAAAGTTTAAAAAAAAAAGTATAAGCATTTAATAAGTAAAGGAAATAATAACGAGGATCTTAAACTCAGACTTCAAACTCTTAAAAATATGATTAAATATCTACCACGGTTTAAAAATAATACTAACAATTAAGAAAAATTTTTGAGAACTTAATCAGAGAGTATTAATCGCATTTCTTCCGGAGTCACTTATAACTAAACTAATTAAAGGAAGTGGTGGAAAATTGTTTTAGCTAATATGAAAGAAGTGAATGGCAACACGCACGTCGTTTGATGGCTGGTTAATTGATTACCTCTCTCTAATCAACCTTATCGACTTTATTACTTTTAATAGTAGAAGCATTTGTTTTGCGGCAGATTTTCCTTGAGAATAGTAACACACAACTTCGTAGAATTCGTAACTATTCATGAAGAAAAAAAAGTTGCAATACACTATTTGAATTGTTAAAGGAACACCTAATTACGGTTTGAAATTTAATAACCTATCTTAATAAACACTATATGACGAGATAGATGGTTATATATAAGTTTATGCAAAGATGTGTTCCACTAGCTTCGTAGTCACAGTAATTTTGTACTTTTTTGCAAGCATATTTTAAATTTCGAGGAACACACCTTGGCAATATTTCTGTGTACGCAAGAAAGGATGAGCTTCAGTCAGCTTAGCAAATATTTTATACGTTTCGAACGCAAATGTAAGCAAGTTATGCCTCATCAATGGATCCTTGTCAGGGTGATGCAAAACTTACATAATCATGATGCAAAACTTGTATCTAGGTTATGTAAGTTTTAATGATTTCTATTGTCGTCGTGACAAAAAAAAATCGAGGGTTATATGGCAGAGCAAAAAAAAAAAAAAAAATTAAAATAAATTAAAAAATAAAAATAAATAAATAAATAAATAAATAAATAAATAAAAAGCGAACAGTATTTTTTACATTTAACTTTTTTTTCTACACAAACTTAGCACACTTACACAAATATAGAAACGCCAACACCATTTCTCTCCCCCCCCCCCCTATAATGCGACAAGCACAATGTCTTTTCACTATTCGCTTGATATTACCGCGATATAGTAAAACCTCGTTTATCCGGCACTCGTTGATCTGGATCTCCGGATAATCCGGCTCAGATTTGAAGACTTTTTTAAAATTTAATGTTCCCTTTAGATAACAATTTTTCACTTTTATAGCAAGAACACAACTATAATTACGGCAAATATCCGCTTTTTGGTTTGATTCAATGCACAATTCCTGCATAGATTGTACAACAAATGTATTGTAACAAAATTACACAGTTGCCATAATAACTTTTTAACGTAATAAACGGTCTGCTTGGTTAAGGATTTTGTTTTGCTTATTACCCATATTATCCGGATTGCCTATGGTCCCAGTTAGTCTGGATGAACTAGGTTTTACTGTATTTATTCATCGCTTGCAATGGGGTATCGTTGCAGGTGATCCAATTTTGACTGAGCAACACTCAAGCTCGTTATCTTGTGTGTTCGTACTTTTCTCCCACTCACATACGAAATGGATGGATATTCCGGCATGCGTTTTTAAATGTTCCCATACCCGGTGTGGACACGAGGATACTGAGTGGCGCTTTTCGGGATTCGAACCGAGCGCATGCGCTAAACATCGAATTCCGACTGCTGTGATTTCCTGGGCCCAAACCAAATTAATTCATTCAGGAGTTTTACGGCTTCTTCCGGATCAGCAACACTTTCTTTTCTTTTTTAATTTTAAATACACATTACAAACATAATTTCGATTGATTCTACGACGTACGTTTCTTAGTTAAATGAAGCAACAAAACTGATTTTTCCTATCTCCTCCCCTGTAGATGAACCTTCCTCTGACAAAAACATATCAGTTACTTTATACAACAAAATGTTATGCAGTTAATCTTTTTTAAATGCTAACATTTTTATTCTTTCTCTTACTTCAGCAATTCGTATTTTTAAGGTTAAACGTACGTCTGCTTTTTGATTCGAAAAAAATATCTAAACAACTCAAGATTTTTTTTTCTTCAGTTCTTGGGATTTCTGTGTCTAATTAGCAGGAGTTGATCAAGGTTGTGTCCTTGTTCTCAAGCTACAAACATGTATTACAAGCAACTACAAACGCGACTTTAAAAACCCCTGCAATTTGTACTTGTTGTTGTTCTCTCTAATGCCCCCTGGCTGGAATTTCCAGCCCAGGTCTACACAGGCTTCGGCGCTGAACCATAAGACCATAAGAAAATGGGTTTAACTGCATTTCTTGGACCACGCCCTCTAACGCAAGTTTCTCTGTCTGTTAGCAGCGGGGAACCATTGGACAGAAAGAAGAGAAAAGGAGTAAAGTGATTGGCTCTTGATCCGTGAGTGAAACAGCAACTTGCAAGGACAGTACTTAGGAAGTTTTACGGTTGGTTCTTCACGCTGAAAGTCAAGGTCAAGGTGCCAGTTTATATAGCACCACAAGGGTCAGAGTCCGTCTTAGCTAGTTGCAACGTCAATTTTGACCGAGCAACCCCTAGGGGCGACATCTAGGGGATCGTACCCTCACCCACCCTCTCTGACTTCATAGATCGACTTCCCGGTCTACGGATTTAACGTGTCTATATGCGGCCTAGACACGGAGATATTTAATGGTGCGCGTCGAAATTCGATCCGAGCACCCTCAGCACCGAAAACCAACGCGTTACCCCAAGGATACGCCGAGCCTAATTTGTATGTAAACGGTAATGAGAATGAGATAAATCTCTAATCGAATATTGAAGTATTAGCTGCTTTTAATTTATGGGGAAATATAACCTCTAAATTTTACCCTCACTAGAAACATAATTTCCTGCAGAAAAAAAAATATTATTTGTAATAGGAACCAAACAGTTTGGATAACCAGGAAAAACCGAACTATCGGAAAACTTGTCATAATCATATTCGCAATACAACTATTCAGAGCGAAATAATCATTACGAGCACTACAAATATGAAAGAAAAGGCAAACATTAAACATTCCAAATATATTCAAGAATACACCATATATATATATACTTAGAGAGATAAAAAAATAAGCCAAGAAACGGATAATATATCTATCCCGTTCAAAATTGCTTCGATTTAAGTTCCACTCTTTTTCACCAAGAAACATAACTTTTTCCTTTCCAACCTTGACGCATCAAGAGAGAGTAAGAAAGATTGATGACGGTATAACTGGTATAACATCGATATTTTCAATTGCAGAAGTAACATATCAAAATCTGATTCCTATGGCTCGGGATAAGCAGTAAATTCTCAAAACCCATTAAAGTTTATAAGGAGAAAATGCTACTATATTACCTTCTCTCTTTTTTTTTTAACTTTTAAGTTCATGAGCACGATATTCAGAAAAGCCAGACTCCGCAAAAGAGATTATTTATACCCCATAAATCACGGGATTGGATCAGGTCACGTGGAAAACAAGTCTAGGTGCTTCGTTTTCAAGGCATTGCGCAATTCAGGGAGGCAGATGTTGAGGAAAAAAGTGTTTCATCATTTTAATAGCCTAGGCGTCACCTTTATCTAGCGGAAAACATTCGGCGAAAGAAAACGTAAATTTGTGGGAACGCATTGGCAAGTGGTAATGAAGCTGGAAGAGACAGAGGAGTGATGAGAAGTAATGAAGTGAAATTAATAGGGTAATAGGAGATACCATTGAAGAGCAAAGAAAAACCATGTTGAAAGTTAAATAAGAACTATGCAGTGAAAAGGGTTTTTTTAAAACTAAAATGATCTATTTTAGAGAATTTACGACATAAAATAAATCTAAAATTATATGGAATGTCAACAAGCAGCACGTGCATTTTCCCCCCATATGTTTCAACAAGATTACCTATGCAATAGCACTAGTTGCAAGAAAAATTTAATACTTTTGTAAATTTTAAAAAGCAACAACGTATTACATTTTCCGGTATATAACAGAAGAGAGACGATAACCTCTAAATCGACTGCTAATAAAGGGAGAGAAATTTTTTTAAGGGAATATATATATATATATATATATATATATATATATATATATATATATATATATATATATAATATGCGTGAGTTTCCTTTCCTTATTTCTAACTTCATTTATCTTTCAACATGCACACGTCAATTAACAGAAAATATACCACCACACTATTCCAATATTTCCTTCTTATGCCAATTATTCACAACTTCACTAAAAGCACTCAAATCCAATAACATTTATTAAGATTTCAGTAATTATAATGACACAACATTTGACTAGAAAAATTCTTTTTAAAAGTTGATTTAACAGTCTTTTCAAAAAAGTTTGAAACCAATCAAATTACCGTACTTAATTTTTGATGCTCCACTTTGAAGTTTATACAGTTTAAATTTAAAAATAAACATTGGTTCAAACGGAATATAATAATAAAAGTTATGGTTCCTAAAACCTCATTAAGAACACATACAGCGATGTAATTTCAATTCCATTCATGAAATCAAACGTGTGTGTGACACACGAACGGGCGTCATACTGAAGCTGAACTATTTATGCTCCAATCAGTGACGGACCGTTAGAAAATATTTTTCATCAAATTTATTTGCAAGAAAATTAATCACAAGAGATAAGAGTGAATCTGATACTGTAATTCAGAAGCACTTTTTTAGAACTAAACTTAGATATCACCACGCCCATTTGAAAGGAAATTAGTCGTTTGTCCAGGATCAGGTCGGCATGATTCTCACATTATACTACCTGATATTTGTCTTTTCAAATGGGCATCGAAAAAGACCCGAGGAAATTCTTTAAAAGCGAAATATTGTTACAGTCGTGCAATTGGTTCTGAACATTTCCTAATACAAAAAGGCTTAACCCTTTACTTCCCAGTACCCTTTAAAGTTGAAATTATAACCTAAAAATTTGTAGGCACTCTGTTTAGGCTTAAAGGAGTACACAGTTAAAATTTCATAAAGATTGCACTTCCGGTTTCAATTTTGTGGGTGTTCCATGACCTGGAACACTGGGAAACTAGCGCTTTGAAAAGTGCGGCTAAGCGAGCATTGCGGTGAAGCGAACAAAAGAAAAAAAGCACACACACAAATAAAAATACAACAAAAAAACTTGATTATATATGATTTTAAATAAATATTTACAGTTCCTATATACAAAAGCAGTTCCTATATACAAAAAACACACAAATAAAAACACAATAAAAGAACTTGATTATATATGATTTTAAATAAGTATTTACAGTTCCTATATACAAAAGCAGTTCCTACACTTAAAAATATTCACTAACCTATTTTTTTGCTTCGCGATATTTTTGGAAGCACGTCAGTCCCTTCTGAAAAAAGCAAAAACCAACATTGCAGGTTTTGCAACATTGCAAGTCCTCGAGTTTACTGTTCGTAAACTCGAGGATGCCAGGATGCTGCCCAGGCAATCGACGAACAACGAGGAGCCAGGAGGACTAGTATTGCACAGGATTTTGGACATAGGGCTTTTGTTCGGGGTATGCGGTAGAAGTTGAACCGGTTTGGACTGGATAAGCTGGACAGAGAGAAACACGTGTTCTACTGCGCAAACTGCTCTAGTTTCCCAGTGTTCCATATCATGGAACACCTTTTGAAAATCTTTCGTTATTGCTATGGTTTCGGTATAAAAAATTTAAAATAATATAGAATAAATAGTTTAGACTATAGCCAATACAATAACATAGAATTTTTTTTCCTTGCAATTTTTTTTGTATTTAAAAATGATTTTTAAATTATGGCTCTGAAATATGGCTCTTTTTTATAACGCCACTGGAACGAGGGTATGTATGGGCTTGTGACACGCTGCCATGTATTATCAAAGAGAGTAGAACAAAGTAAAAAATGAAGCTAATTGCTTAGTTTTTCGCAGAATTTTGACGGTTTGAGAAGCGAGTAAATTTTGGTGTTCCACTATATGGAACACCGGGGAGCAAAGGGTTAAGGGCAACTAATCTCGGAAGAGTCAAAAGGAGAGACACTACAGAAATCTCTTACAATTTTAATGAAGATGGTGAACATGACGTGATATTGATCCCAGTGCATTGAACTCACCACCTTGTACTATATGAGACTGGGTAGATGTAGGTCTATTGTGCTGTTAACACCAATGCTGATTAACCTGGTGAACCTACTGAAAAGACGGATATCCGGAGTAAAAGGCGTCAAAACAGTGATACCATGTTCACACTGCATCCACAGAGAGTCATCATTACTAGTATCGAAAAAATTTTAACCAATCACAGACCTCCAAACGATTAGACACGAAATTGTTGAGGTTAGCGATTGGCTAGAAATATTTCGATGCGAGTGACGCTGGTGCTGACGGACGCAATGTGAACAATGCCATATTCCAGAGATGGATTTATGGGTGTTTAAAGGTGAATTCTTCTTGGAGACCCGAACAAATTGGAAAAACGTGGACATCCAAGTATACATTATTTGTTCACGAAAGGTTGAGATAGTCAGCATTCAGTAGGAAAAGGAAGAAGTCCAATTTGATCGAGTATGATTCAGAACAAATTTCTATGGAAATAAATAAATGCTTTCTGTTAAGAAAAAAAAAGAGAGACTGAGGAGTAAAAGAAGCGGAATGAATACAAATTTAAACATTTGATAACCTCAGCAAAAAGTAAAACTTGTACTTAATATTTTTCTTCGCCGTTTTAACTTAGTTTCGAAAGGAAATAATCAGTTCTAAAAGAAAACTTTCGTAAGTTTTTACTCTTTAAGGTTGATAACGCAATTAAAAGTTTAATTTAATGAAAATTTAAAAAATATATGAACTAACGAGAAAGAAAGTTGCTTATCTATAGTCTTTCCAAACGAAAAATTCTCAACTAAATGTACTGAAAAAAAGTAAACTTACAACTAAATTACCTTTGTTCCGGAATAATATCTCGCACCTTAAAATGCTAATAAGTTTAAGATAATTTTCTTACAGTGATTAGGTTTTTAAATTAATTCCTTGTCTAAGAATACACAACAATTTCCATCGCTGCTCGTCTTGAATGAAAAGGGAGGATGAGAAAGAACCTCCCCGACTCTAATCATGAAACGCAACAAATTTTAATTAGATGATTTATCTAAAAACACTCTTATATACTTTCTTTTTCTTACGCTTACGGACGTTTGTAACGCTTGTACAAATACTTACAGCGAAGAAAAGGCGGCGGCAAGCGCGTTCAACCATATCCCGCAGTTAATTGGCAGCTAATTAAATCAGAGATCTTAGCTAGAATCATCCGTGGGGAATTAAATCATTCGAGATACAGAGGAAAATAACCAAAGTTAGAAAAATTAAAAAAATAATAAAAAAATTCCAGCATGTGCCAGTCGTTAAATACTTTGAGAATTGAAAATAACTTTAGTCAATCTTAATTAAGTATAATCACGTAAGTTATAGAATATTAGGAAAACAATCAGGCATAAGGGACAGATTATTTCTCGGATATAAACCGAAAATATAAAACAATAAAGGTGAAAAGCATTTTATATTGACAATGAAAATCGTTGAATAAAAACCGAAAAAAAAAAAGATATCGCAAGCATCGATTAATATTACCAAAAAAAAGGGGGGGAACAGAATAAGCTGCTTAACAACAGTTTGAAAATCAATTCCTAACATCTGCTTCTCCAACTTATATGACCATCAACCCTTTCGTGCAAGCGCTTCATTAGGTCACTGATAAAAATGAAGTAAAGCGCACAAAACATTTAGTTACAGTATTTTGAGGCAGTATTGAATTATGTAGTTGTAATAAAAGGTATCGGAAGATTCAAACTCCCGTTTATAGTTACTGCCAGTTCTTCCACATCGACAACGCTGTTTGAGAAAAATTTTATAGTTATCAGTAAATACATGGCGTTCCATGATATATGTAAAAAAAATTAATTCACTCTATATTTAAGATCATTTCCATGGGAGTATTTACGTCGGTTTTTGATCATTCATTTGAAATGAACTCTTAGATATTGAAAAAAGAAAAAACTTGTTAAAATAAATATAAAATGCGATATAAATACAGATTTTATGATTTGAAGAGTTCTTCGTAGTATCTATACAGCATAGCTACATGTAAAATTGCATGTAAAATTTATGTACATGAAAATAATGAACGCAAAGAGAAACAAAGAATGGACCGAGAAACAAGGAAGTCAATTAAACTAAGAGACAATACTAAACCTATCGAAGGATGACGTACCAGGCTTTACGGCAAATTCGTCACCACAGAATCGTAAAATATAGAAGTTGATCTCATTTCTGTTTTAAGTTGTCGACCTGCCGAAATCATTTAACTGTCTTCAAGTTACATTTCGACCATTAAGTCATACCTGATGACTTTGACAGGAGTCGACTAATTCAGACGCAACGACAATTATGAGAACAGTTTTAACAGGACAGAATACGATTTTAAGCGAAAATTTGTCCACACATTAGTTTATATATATCATATATAGATAGATAGATAGACATCGTACTATTGGGAAGAATTAATCGGTAAGCTTCACATGCGAAGACATTAAAAACAATCTTCGCTGTTCTTACTCAAAACGACACTCTCAAATTATTTGGCAGCATTTCAACTCAAACAAATTGTCCACTATCTCTTTCGAACAAATCGAACATATCTCACCTGTCTGTGGCAAAACAGAATAAATAATGATAGAATACGAAAGTAGCATCCCTGAACTACCCAGATTCGGTAGTTAAAACTTTTTTTTCTTCTTATCTCCAAGGAAAATTCTCAGTAAAGGGAAATTGTCAAAACGACATTTCAAAAGTATTATTTAAGATGAACACAAGTTGTAGAAAATTCATTACTTTCAGATTTAAAAGCACTCTGAAAAATATCTTCTATTTAAAAAAAAATTTTTCTCTCTTCTATATGCAAGTTATAGCAAGCAGTACTTTGAGAATCGTTTAAATGGGATTCTAATGAAATTGCTCAGCTTCTACGAGCTGCCAATCAAAAAAGCACATAAAACGCGTTCGAGGTTTTCTCGGAAGTCGTACTCGAAAAACACGTAAAATGTCACACACGCAAAAATTTTGTCTCCCTCGAATCTATTACATTTTATATTAGTTCAAATAAAACATGCTGTTAAATGTATCGAAACTTTAAAGCGAGAGCAGCGAACGTAAAATTAATAGCATTATTTTTAGGCACAACTACATTTTCTATAATATAAAAATAATAATAATTATAATAATAATAATAATAATAATAATAAACAAATAAATAAACTTCTTTACTGTCAAGAAAAATTTTTGAAAAAAAAAATTGCACTTAACCGTAACTGGCAAGAGACACTGATGCATTGAAACAGCCATCAAAGATGTCAAACGTCGATTTAGCTTTGCAAATTCGTTTATGGAAACATCAAAACGTTCATGCCAAGGTCGAACTTAAGATTAAAATAGAAAAAAAAAAGAAACTGGTAATCGATAATAGCAACTCTTGTTCAAGTTGATATGTTAAGTCCCTCTGGCTGTATATTCAACAGAAACAAAAAGCACCGCTTTCCCTTTACAACGAATCAAACATCACATGTTTGTGGTAAAACAGAATAAACAAATTATGAAAGCGTAAGAAAAAGAAGACTACCGGGATTTAGCAGTTTCATATTTTTTACTAATTCCATGGAAAAGAAAATTCTCAGTGAAAAAAAAAATTGTTAAAACATCGTTTAGAAAAAAAAAAAAAAAATCGTGCGCTGAACTCCAGTTCAGAAAAATTCATTACTTTTAGATTTAAAAGTACTCTGAAAAATAAATATCTTTTTTCGTCATCCACGTTTTCTCTCCACCACTTGCAACGATAGCGAGCAGTGCTGCTCTTAGAAGCTTTTAAATGGGATTCTAATGAAATTTCTAAGCTTCTGCGAGTTGCCTTACCAAGAGCAAAATAGCAGTTTGAATTCGTTTGGGCCTTTCTCGAGCGACAGACGTAGTTGAAAAACGTTTAAAATGTCACATACAAAAATTTTCGTCTCTCCTGAATCTAATTACATGTTACACCAGCACAAATAAAACATGCTGTTAATTGTCGCGAAGCTTTAAAAGCCCAAGGCGGAAAAAGCAGTAAACAAGCAATTAAGGGGATGGTGGACTTTCAAATTACCAAAAATCGAGCAAAAATTGGAATTTTTTTGGGGGGTGTATTAATATTTTAAAAACATGTAAATATTGGAATGAAATGCATTTAAAATGTGTAGTGAAAAGAAAAATGAAAAATTGGTGGCTTTAGAGTAGTAAGTATTAAAGGTAGATAAAAAATTATCTTTTAAATGACTTTTTCTAAAAATGAAAAATTTCCAGATTTGCAAGTCTTTAAAATGCTCCTCGCGTCATAATTTTTGACGAAATTTTATGAAATTTATAATAAAGATTCCTGTAATACATCAAAATAAAGTTATGTATCCATTTTAGGATTCGAGGTCATTTAGGTTATAAAAGTTTAACTTTAGTGTAGAAAAGTAAAAAAAATTCGCGAAAATTCAGAGTACGAGCATAAAAATATTTTCTAAAAATTAACTATTCGACGAAAGTACAAAAAAATACATAACTTTGTTCAGAAAGTATTTATAAGCAATATAAATGCAAAATTAAGGGGAAAAGTTTAAAATTGAGTCGCAAGGAGCATTTTAAAGAAGGGTAATTTCATTTAATTTTTTTAATTATAAAATAAATTTTTTTAAATATTTATAAAATTTTATAAGGTGTTTAATATTTTTATACTTTAATGAATATATATACAAAATTTCATATCTCTGTGGTAAAAATTTCAAAAATCATTTTGAAAGGTCCACCATCCCCTTAAAGACATTCATTTGGATTTCCCCTTTTTTGGTATTTATTTTTATTTTTACAAATATAATTGCTTACGACAGGAAAGTGAAATTTGTCAACAGACGTATAGGCGGTTTTACCTTACAGAAACAGTCGTTAAACCTATCTAAATGTTGAAACCAAATATAATGACAAAATTGTTTTTGCAAAAATACCCCGTTAATTCAACGTGAGGAGTTCCATTTCCTAAACAAACAAATAAGCAAGGTATTAAAAATTTGAACATATACGTTGCAATATTCGTCTATTCGATGGTCTTTTACCGTAAATTTTAAAGAGAAGAAACCGTATGTTTAAAATATGGTTTTATACCCAGCGTATTTCCACAAGAATCTATTTTTGAATAAACATTTAATGAAACGAAGAAGTTTTTAACTATATTTTGAGTTCCAACTCATAAAATCATCTTTTTCAAGACTTTATTATTAAAATTCATATTCAAAAGTTTTTTTTTTCTTGGCGTTGGGGAGGATATAACTACTTATAGTGTTACACTTTTCAAGAAAACTCGGTTAGTCGTTTTGTTTTTTGGCATTAATTCAAAGTTAGTGGCATTATAATTACATCCTCTGTTTTAAAAAAATGATATAGCTAGAGATATAAAACAAATTTAGGTCTGAATGCATTCGGGAGCAGTAATTAACTAGAGTTAACTGGAAGTACTTATTTAACATCCCCCCCCCCATTTGCTAAATCCTCTCAATAACCTTACAGCAAAATTATAAAAAATTCTCAAGTGAAATTCAATTTTATTTCAAACGTAAAAATATTTAAATTTTCAGCAGAATAAAAATTTCTGCTTGTGGTGGGTGGCAATAGATACAATTTTTTGCTGGTATTGCGTAGAACCCTTTTGAACGAGCAATCATTCGCTAATAATAAAACTAATAGTCAAAATAATGTGTGAATATACATTAAAAAACTTATTTTAGTTGTATTTTACAAAAACTGAAAAACTTTGCCTTATTCCACTGTCTTGCTTCGCTGTCTTACATACATTATAAATAATTTATAGTAAAACTGTACAGATGATATATATTTTTTTTTAATTCGCCATTATTATGTTCTGAATAGTCATTCCTCATATCTTTGAAGCCTTCTTTAAAGTTTGCGAGAAAACTGAAGAATAAACTTCAGTCACGAAATATTCACTTAATTTATAGGTTTTTAAAATAATTTCATTATTTATATTTTCGTTTATGATTCACTAGCATTATTGCCCGGCGTTGCCCGGGTAGATATATAGATAGAAAATTCTTCATGCATTCCATCAAAAAAATACTGGGCTGCACCTCTCCTCTCTTCATGTTCATCTGGTCAGACAGAATGCGCTTAGCGCATTCTGTCTATACCCAGTATTCTTTTGATGGAAAGCATGAAAAATTTTATATCTATATATCTACCCGGGCAATCATTCTTTAAAAATAATTTCATTAATTTTCTTATGCCTTAATATAACTAATGGACTAATAGTTCGGAATAAAAGTTATGTGTCGTTATGTTTCTCTGTTTAAAGAGCTTTTCCTCCTACTGCTTAAAACCCCCCAAAACTCTAAGATTTATCTTATATAATTTCACGGGAAAAGTAATTCAAATACGTATCGTATGTTAACTCTGTTTCGCGAACTTAGGAGAAAAAACCTGTAGAACTCTTAAACTTCTTCCCATTTTATGATCCTCAAACAATTAATATATTTAGATCAACAGAAGGCTTCCAAAAACTAGCCATGGGACTGACTTAATTTTTCTTTTTTTTTTTTCCAAATTTTATTAAGTTCTAGTAGTTTGAACGCCATTGTCTAAAATTGGCTAAAGCAGCGGTTCTCAACCTTTTTGACTCACGACTCCACTAAACGTAAGAAAAATAAACACCCCCCTCCCCCCCCAGACCAACTCTCAAACCACCCCAGATCATCCCTCAGAATAAACCGCTTTTCCCCCGCTTATCGAATTTGAATGGTTGTGGTGAAGGGGCTGTATCCACATTGAAGAGGTGCGCTTAGAGGCACAAAAATCATTAAAAAATTAATTTAAAAAACTAATTGAGCCCCAAATTTCGTTTTTCCTGATTTAAGTTTCTAGGGTCCAAAACATTAATTGTGCCGAATTTGGTCCCGGTGGGTGAAGCAGTCTATGATTCTATAGCGGACAAACAAACAGACAAGCTATTATATATATATATATATATATATATATATATATATATATATATATATATATATATATATATATATAGATTATATATTCTAAACACTCATTCCCCATATCTTTGAAGCCTTTTAAAAGTTTACGAGAAAACTTAAGAATAAACTTCAGTCAAGGGAGATTGACTTAATTTATAGGTTTTTAAAATAATTTCATTGTTTATATTTTCGTTTACGATTCATAACTTTGTTGAACAATATATCTGTAAATTTCTATATCTTGTAGTGGCTTGTTTTACTGATAATTCGGTAAAAAGAAAAAAAATCTTAGTTTGTCAAATCTCAATAAAGTAAATAAATAAATAAATAATAATAATAAATAAAGATCATCCTGCATATACTAAATATCACCTTAAATGTCCCTGAAAATAATATATCTATCTATCTATCTATCTATCTATATCTATATCTATATATATAGTATACATACACACATTATATATATATACACTAGCCGGGCGAAGCCCGGCTATGTTCGGGCCCCACAAAAGAAAAAAAAGGCCCTTTCCAGGGACATACAAATGTATTAAATTCCCGTCAATTTTCATTCCCGTCGCTGCCGACAGATGGCTGCACCATACTGGAGATATGTCGGCCATGTTTTCTCAGGATGAGTGAAGCGGTGGAGTATTTTTAGAATTAAAATATCTGTAAAACTATTTTAAAGCTTCCAAACTAATCTTAGAATTATCTCCAGGCCTCAAAACATAAGTATACGAAGTTTCAACCAGATTCGTCAAGAAATGTAGATTTGTATACGTTATATACATACATACATACATAGAGACACTCTGCTTTATTTATATAGATATATCCTCTTAACAACTCATATGTTTTAAATTAGTTCATAATAGAAATAGCATAACAATTTATTACACGATGCATGACAAATGAATAGCATGTTTACGAAACAATTAAGCTATGCTCATGCTTATACTGAAAATCCTCAGGTATTTTCATAATGAGCTTATATACTGGAGAAAGTAGCTATATATAACGGTGCATAAAATTTAAAGAATTTTTAAAAGACATTAAAAGGCTCTAAATGAAAATGGGGCATATAAACTTAAAGACAATCTCCAATTAAACAAATAAAGAAAGACATTTTTATAATGCATTCCCTAACATCGTTAGGGGTGTCCTATTAGTGCATAGATGACTTAAGCGAATTCAATGAAACAATTACAAGCAAAAATCTTTTTAAAGTAAACACTTTACTGCATTAAAGAGTAATTTTACAATTTTTAACTCCCTGTACTACCTTAACACAAAGACAATCAAATACTTATCGGGAAAAGAGAGAGATGAATTTATTTAACAGTTAAAAATTCGTTTCATTAGCGAATCACTGTAATTATCAAACTAGAGGGAATAAAATCCCCAAATCCCAGTCAACAAGGACTTAGCTATTCATTCGGTATCCCTTCTGGATATTCTGAATGACATAACATCATTATATCGAATAATACATTAGAAAGTAAGGAATTAATTAGGTTATATTAGAAAAGGCGGTGTTAAATTAATAAAGCTTTCTGTTAGGCATCAGAATCCCATATTGACAGTGGTTGGTTGGTGGGGAATGCAACTGCCACTTACAATCAACGAAAGAGATTTCAGCAAATAAAAAATCAGCATTATAAATGAAAATTTAGGATCTCACAAATGCATATCATTAACAGCTATCTTAACGAATTAAGAAACACGGCGTGAATAAGCCTTGAATGAATCAAAGCATTTCTAATTTTATAATCAAACTGTAAACCTCTAAATCATATTTTAAATAAACTACAGATTAGCATAAATTAATCAGAATACCAGTTAATATTATTTATAAGTAATTACAAGGAAGAATAAGTCCTTTTTCCTCCGGAAGGCTGAGAGAGTGCTTATTAAAAATGAAAGGTAGTTTAATTACATCAATATTATATAAGGACTTTTTCAACTTATTAGTGGCTACGATAAATGGATTTCTCGCATCTCTTATCATTAAATCTGGGAAACAACAATTGCTTTGCTAAACCGACTGGGAAAGGTCCACAATCATACCACTTTCACATTCATATTTATTTATCTAATCAAAAACGACCCATAAGCCGGGACAGGATTCGATCCTTCTTTGGCATTCCAAGGCCACTATTCCAACCACTGAAATACAGGACAATATAATGTTGCAAGAACTGAATCAAATGCTAAATCGTCTTGCTATTACCAAGTGTTTGAAAAAAAAATAGATTAATGATGACTTCTAACAATACAGCATTAACAAGGATATGTCTTGAGGTTACACTTGAGATTCGTGTTATTTCTGCGAGTAAATGTTTATTACATGCATGACCCAGAAAACTAATGACTATTTAATATTTTTTAAAGATAATTAACTTTACCATCCTACCGTTCATTAGAAACATGAGAAGTCTTCCCCCCCCCCCTTTCAAAAAAATGATTTATTTTTTATAATGCTGTTTTTTTTTTTTTGGTACGGAGGACAGACAGTTGGATATTAGCATTACAAAACCATAATCACGATAATTTTTAATAAGGCTGTGAAATTCCAACATTACTAATACAGCTTAACAGAAAAAATCACTGCTGCTGTTAAGGAAATAATATACGGGTTTATTTAGAAGAAAGAGTAAGTCATCAATGGAACAAAATCGATAGAAGTGGATCATAGAGAAAAATGCATTTTGCATCCACAATATTGATACCGGATAACTAATGACGGAACTGAGGTATCGGGCTACACAGCTTAATTTAATGAACGCTTAACATTCCTACATACATTAGAAATGGTACTTAAATAAAGATGAAATAAAAGCACTGTTTTCAACTCGTAACAGTAGGAAGTAGTACTTAAGAGTGTTTTGCTTTTTTTTTTCCTCTTTCGTGTCACACAAAAAAGGATCATTCGCTTCCTCATTTTCAACAATGAACAAAAGTAGGGAAAACTGACACTTTGAAGTTGTATATTGAAATAATTATTTAAAATTACTTCATTTTTTGTAACGGCTATATCGTATTCTTCTTTTTTTTTTTTTCAAAATGCTAATCTCTTCGCTTAACGAAACTCATGGTAATTAAAGAATTAGTATTGCTAAATTTTTCCCGCTTTCATATGACACAAAAAGGGATTATTCGCACCCCCACTTTCAACAGTGAACAAAAGTAGGGAAAACTAACACATTGAAGTTGTATATTGAAATACTTATTTAAAATTACTTCATTTATTTAACGTCTGTATCGTATTTTTCAATTTATTTTATTATTCAAAATTCTAACCTCATCGCTGAACGAACACATAATATTTAAAGAATTAATATTGCTAAATTTTTAATTTTATGTTACTGCGGTTAAAATTTAAAGTTTTGGACGTAAATAACATATTATACTAAAAATTAAACGAATTCATGCTAGTTTCATTGCGTATATGACCCGCAAAAATTAAACATTTAAATCAAAACATAAAAGATGAAACTGCCAAACACGCACATTTCTGGTTAAAAAAATATATGCTAGTCTAAATAAACAAAATGGTGAAAATGGAAATTAAGGAAAAACAACAGCAGAATTATTACGTTGAGCATCAGCAATGTTTTTGATTACCTTAACATTTTATGAAAATATTAACAAATACCACTGCATAACAGTGAAAATAATACTTCGTAACGCCCAAATTCAATATCAAGATCACAGTTAAGCTGAAATTTCCAGATAGTCGCAATAAAAAATCTATATTCTTAACAATATATCAAAATATGAGAGAGAGAGAGAGTGCACTAGCCGCAGACATAAGTTAAGCTATTACTAATTGAATATACTTTCAACAAAATAAATTTAATAAAAAAGGGACAAGATTTTAATCAGAGGAATAACGAATTATAAATTAACTAGCAAACAATAATGAGATACGCTAAGAATAATCCAATTCCAGTACTCCTGTATAAATCCTTTATAAATGTGAACGTTTTGTTGACTTTTTATGTACTGAAAAACATTCCTTTTTCATTAGAGAAAAAGGTTCAAAATCAATTTCTTAAAGAAACTACGCAACATCAAAGTATCATTATTTAATTTTCTGGGCCGAATATAAAAATTTAATTGAGTTGTGAGATGCATAAATGCATATAAACACAATTTTTTTTTCAAGAGAGAAAAAAAATACCTATATTTTTCCCCATAAATAAGCTATTGAAAACCAATCAGAGACGTAGACAACGGAGATTGGCCTAAGGAGCTACTCATAACGGGTTACTCTTTGAAATTGAGATACCAAACAACCTAAAGTAAACCTCAAACAACCACAATATGTTTCCCTCAGAAATGGCACCCCCCCCACCCCTCCCAATTAAGTTTCTCTACGAATATGAATTTGAAAGTTCTATAAACTTTATCCGTTGGTGATGTACACTAAAAGTTGCATGAAATCAATTCTAACGGACAAATATTCAGTTATGAAGAATCTCATATTTATATCTACAGATCAATGAAAGCTAAACTTGCTCTACCACCGTCCATCAAAACCTTTTTCTCACGGGACAAGCATACGTCCGTGATTATTTCTCTCTCTTATAAATATATATATGTAGACACAAAAGAAAAAAAACAGACGACGATCGCATACTATTGTAAGCTTACGTAGACATTAACTGATGACATACAGAAAGGTTACATTAAACTCTATGCACAGGGAAATAATTTTTACTATTTCTGAAATAACCTCCATAAGTAGTAATGAATGCCAGGCAAACCATTACTGATTCTGAACATATGTAATTTAATATTAAATTAGATATTTAAGAGGCTCCGCAGACGTCTAAGATGAATTGAGATAAAACTTAATCCACAGATACTAATGTACCAAAGAGATCTCATTAACTCTTTTGATCTTTTACAAGAGTAAAAAAAAAAGATTGCCAAGTCGTCTCCAGTTACGGCCCTTCTGATTACCATATCAGATTCTAATCTGAAGCCAAAAAATGTGAATGACGCCCCACTGAGAAACATTCTCACATATTAAAGCGAAACGGAATTCACATGCCCAGGAAAAACACCTGCAGTTGATTTTCACCTGCTTAGCTAATAAAATCGATGTTTTCGTGGGGATTAAGCAAGAAATAAAAAGAAAAAGAAAGAAAAAAAAGACAGAAAATGGAAAATAAGAAGCGGCGGCATACTGTTATTAGCAATGAAGGTCACTGAAGCAGAGCCATTGATTACAAGGAAAAAACTGAGGTTCCACCGACTCAATGCAAAAGCTACTATTACCGCTGTATGATTTTCAATGTCAACAACAGAATTACAATTCTAAGTTTCATTCAATAAATTACTGGATGCTGTTAACACTTCTAAGATTTAATATATATCTTATGTTATATTGAAAGAAGAGAGAAATGCAAAATTAATCAACACCTTAAAAAACACTAGAAAAAAACCCATAAACAATGAATGAAAAAAAAATAAGACAGGCCATACGATGCAATTTTGCAAACAATGTAATTTTGAGGTTATTCAAAGCGTAATAGCATAGAAATGATCACAAGATATTCCTGTTCTTCAATTATTTCGCTGAAAAAATCCAAGGCGAATGGTTTTAAAATTACACTAATACTTACCTTTTATTATAAAAAAAATATTTATTCATGTGCCTAACTACGCTTACAATTTATAAGTATGTTTGTATGTATATGTGCGTGTGTCAGTATGTACATATCTGTGGCTTGGTACAAGAAGTCAGTTTTTTCCAAGATGACTTTGTTTGCTTAAGTCTCTTTAAAAAAATACTATTTTCAATGTAAGAAGTACTCAAGTCTGTCCGAGGCTTTAAAAGTGTTTTCTAAACCATTGTACAGACTTGGGTACTTCTTACATTGAAAATAATATTTTTTTTAAAGAGACATAAGCAAAGACATCTTGAAAAAACTGACCTAGGCACTTCTTGTACGAAGCCACATATATACATACATACATACATACATACACACGCCCGCACGCACTCACACAGTTAAACTTCTCTAGTCCGCTACATTTCTAAACGGACATATTTTGTTCAAAACCGATTGAAAATTCTATAGGCCCAAAATTATGTAAGAAACCTCACCTCAACGTCCATCCCTAAAAACGACCACTTTTTTTTGTTCGGAACCATTACTGGCCGCCATAGAGAAGTTTCAATATCCAACCGCATTCAGTCGTATGTCAATAGTTGTTTAGATAGTATGCGAATACGTCATAACTCAAAACCTTATCAAATGGGTGAAATAAAATCAAAACTCATTAAATGCTTTAAGAGTCGATATATATTCAGTCAATAATACGTTGAGTCAAACTTAAATCGCAATGGTCAGTTGTATTTCACTCATGTTGTCTAAAGACTGTGGCTTTCAAAATTTTATAAATATTTTCTAAGAGAAAAGTTTAAAAACAACTTTTTGCTTCTAAAAACAGGTATTAAATTAAATAAATTAATGAAACTTAATAATTAAAAAATAAGGCGAAAAAATAATAAAAAATTAATTTACAAAATGGATATCGAAGAACTATTGCTATATGTTATTAATTATTTCTTTTAAGAGCATGTGAATTTCATTTACCTCACTTGCAATAAACACTTGAAGCAGCAGGACTTACCTAAAAAATAAAAGAAAAGCCACATTTAAAACAAATGAATTGAATAAAAATCAATATAAATAAAACGGTATTGTGTAAAACAAATGTGTTACACTAGTTTTAAACTTATCATTTATTTATTGCACTACATATATTCAGCATCACTAAATAATATTTTTTCTCCAAATATTCTTTTAAATGCAGTACACCCCAGATACTTCAGGAACATACAGGAGGGGAAAAATTCACTCTATAGACCTAATTAAACAAATTAAGAACTTTCGCTTCTGTACGAATGATTTTTCGCAGGTACCGCGCAACTTCTCTACGGCATCCAGTCACGGTTCCGAAAAAAAAAGTGGCTGGTTTGAGGGGTGGCCGCGTAAAAGGAGGTAAAATATCATTGGCTCTATGGAGTGTATTTAATCGGTTCTGGACAAAATATGGCCGTTTAGCGGGGTGGCCGAATAGGGGTGCCAGCTAAATAAGTTTCACTGCATATCGGTCATTTCTCGTTCATTGCGTTTGCGTTTACAAATTAAAAAAAAAAAAAAATTCTTCAAAGGATACTTTGAGGCTATTTTCTATTACACGCACTCGCCAATCCGGTCAATTTCTGCGGGCAGACAAATCGTAATTTCAGCTAGAACGCGCTCCTATAGCCATACCTTTCCGTAACTCACTGGCGTTCGACATTTCAACTCTCCGAGAAATGGCGACCAAAGAAGTTACCGACGCACACAATGGACAGCTTGCGTCTCTTCTTCAGACTGTAAAACTGCTCACGAGTTCGTGAAAGCATTCTTTCAATTTACATTTAACAACCCGTCACGCCTCTTCTCGCATTATTTTGCATCTAATTGCATTGATTTAGTCTAAAAGTAAATGCGTAAAAGCAACTAAATTTTCCGGAAAATTTTAGCAATAATTTTGAGCAGACTGCAGTAATCGAGTAATAAAATTACATGCATGGCAGTTTTCCCGAAAGTTTAATGGTCCGACCTTTAGGTTTAAAGCTAAATTTCGTAAAACAAGGCCAAATAAATCTGTATATAAAGCAAAAATGTACATCTGCAGCGAACAGGTAGCCTTCAACCTAGGATTTGTCCTTGTTGTGGGCTCCTCACAAATTTAATTAATGATATTAATAAATAAAAAATTTTATTTTGAATTTTCAGTTAATTAATATCGTGATTTGATATAAATTAATACTTTTAATTAATAATAATTATTATTATTTTTTATACTTACTCATAACATGGAAACCCATAACATGGTAAAAACCTAGGTCAAAAATTACTTGTATGCAAGTGACGTAAATTTTTGGCTTTAAGCACCACCTCTTTGGCGGGATTTATAGATATTGTCAAATCCTAATATAATTTTCAACAAGAAATGAACGGCAAACATAGCGTCGGGGGGGGGGGGGAACTTAACTTGAAATACATTAAAACATTAATAGAAGTTTAGTTAAAATCGGAAAATTGTAGAAAACTTTTTAGAAAGTTGGTTTTTTTCTCGCTTTTTCAAACTGTGAAACTGAAAATTCCGATTATGCCTTTAGCCTTAAAATAGTTTTAAACATTGATATGATCCATAACAAAAATTCGATGCTATATTTTTTTTCTCATTTTATTTATATTATATTTATTTTTCTCATTGTATAACTTTTGAATACTACTCAAACATCAATTCTATTGTTATTTAATTTCACAAAAATTATAATATTTCATATTTTAAGGACAGTCCGGCGGTAAATGCGCTGAGGCGGGCTCTAACTGAATTCAATTCGTGCCCCCACCCCCACCCCACCCCCAAAAAAAAGTTAGAAGCACGCTACGCCTATGATGGCAAGTATGCTATAATGATGATACCCTAATAATTAACGCTTCGTACTCATAAATTATTTAGAGATAATGCATTTTTAAAGAAAAATACTACCTGTTAAAGTATTAATTGTTAAAAATGATGTGAAACACTCTTGTTTTGGGATTAACAGAGGTGCAGTTTTGGGAGGAACAAAAGGAGTAAATAATTTTAAATTAATACATCTCCGTTCATACAGTATTTTAAAGTTGACTTCTCCATTTACCTTTGAGTTTTAAGATAAAATGAATCAAACAAAAGCACTACACAAGAGTATATAAGTATAGGGGAAAAAAGACAAATCCAGAATACACAACTGTGTGTAAAGAAGTTTATCTAATATTGCAGTCACATAGCGATCGTTAAATATTCTGCAGCTGGCGTGGTGACATGTATTTGCACTCAATAATATAAATGTCATATATTAATATTAACATCTTTATGACACATACATATTTTTCTAGAAATGATATAAAAGTTAATCTCTAGGATGGAATATTAAGAAACCAGAGGGAAAATATTACTATGCATATAAAATCCACAGAAAGAGGATTACAATTAAAACAAAACAGATGGAATAGAACACATACTGCTTTCTAAAAAATTAAATCTGACTGCAATAATCATTTATATTAATTTGTTTTGCGTTTCCTTTATAGGTATTTTTTATTTATACTCTTATTTTTAAAATCCTATGGTGAAAATTAATAATTAGAATATTAACATCCTCTTGTAATATGACTTACAAGCACATTAATTAAAAAATTCTTAAGAAATCGTACAGAAAATATTATATATATATATATATATATATATATATATATATATATATATATATATATATATATATATATATACACACATATATACATACACAGGGTGTTCCAAAATTCCACTGACAAATTCAGAGGGGTGATAGTAGGCATGAAGACGAGCAATAATCACATACAGTGGCTCCCAAAATTGTTCGTACACTTACGAATTTCAATGAAATAGGGATCTATCCATTAATTAAAATGAATATTTCAGAATGGGTATTTAATAATAAGATCTATAATCTATTCTTAACAAAACTACATGAAATATTTTTAAAATATAGTAAAACTTTATTTTTAAGAAACCAGTAATTAAAAAGTAACAAAAACTTTATCTCACAAGTCATCGTACACTGAAATATTTTCGGATAAATTCATAATTAAAATTATCATCTGGCACTTTATTTTTATTTTAGAATTGTGGTGACATTTAAAATATCGTTTGGCTTTAATTTTTGCTTGCATACTCCGTAATATTCTATTTATTATGTAAAAATGGCTCGTAGTAGTAAAGAAACAACAAAAAGCATTCAAAAATTGATTATTTTTCATCATAGTAGTGGTAAATCAGTTCATTTTCATGAATACCT
The DNA here is from genome assembly GCA_907164885.2 of Dolomedes plantarius. Lineage (NCBI taxonomy): Eukaryota > Metazoa > Arthropoda > Arachnida > Araneae > Dolomedidae > Dolomedes > Dolomedes plantarius. The sequence goes on along the minus strand of OU015495.1, from coordinate 84,301,027 downwards.
ACATATTTCTAATAATTTTGCTCTGTCATTCTTTCTTATTTACAAATTATGCAATAAGAAATATTTTATCTCTTTGAATTCGCAATATTAATTCCCTGAGAGTGCTTTCTGACAAAATTTGCTAACTTCCGAGTTCTCGCTTGGTGGTTTAGTTACCCAGAAGAGACAACTCAGGCTGAGTGAGCTTGCAGCGGTGTAGACCGCCCGTTATCCTACATTATTATCCGCATTTCCCCCCCTTCAGCACAGTGTTGAGCCACAAGAATATATATCTGTAATATTCAGGCAGTGAGAGCGCTACGCATTCATCTAAATCTTGAACAAAATTAAGTAATTTAGTGGTCTTTCCCAAACGAGAGATAGAGCAAAGAGTGTTGGGAGTTCCAAAGGACTGGCTGTGGAGTTATGCTACTACTGCACATCCCTCCGGAAAACTAAAGGTCTTGAGTTGATTTTGAAAAGTATCAGAGATAATCTGTAAATAAATGACGCAAAGAGTTGCTAAACAATGCAGAATTCAGGCAACATAAATAATGTCTTCATGGGTTGTCAGATATAATATGCTTAAATTCTTTGATCGTATTGATATTCTCAAAGAGACCAAATATATTTTCCTCCTGGCTGCTTTTAATATTGGCCCTCAGCGCCCTTTCTTTTTCCCCAATGAGTTAAAATCGTCTTAAGACAGATAAATTTTCCTGTGATCGGATACGAACAACCTGCCTAATCGGATTATATAGAGGCAATTGTATTTATTTTTACGAAAAAGGATAATCTAATTATAATCACTGAATGTGAGGGAAGCCGTAAATTTTACTATGACTAATATCGTAACTTGGATTAGTCACAGATTAGACAGATTTTAACTAACTCTTACCAGTTCAAATTAACTAATTAGAAATTAGAAATATTTTTTTTAAAAATAATTTTCAACTTTTAACTGGTAATAACAATAAAAGAAAAATATTTCTAGATATAGATTTTAAAGTTTTTTATTAGTCAATATGAGGATTAATAAGATAAGTTTACATTATTAAATAATTTATTTATTTTCAAACTAATTAATTATCAAAATTGGACCGTTAAATTATTGCTAAATAATTATTATTAAACGAAGATATCCTTCATAAAAATTCAACAAGCTTTTTTTTTTTTCCCAATTCGTGCTTATTCTTTGTGATCTATTTCAAAATTTAATGTCAACATAACTTTTATACATTTCTTGAAATTTAACCTTTCATGTATTTGATTTATTAAATTTGTACATCTATATTTTCACCTACCTTTTAAATTATTATATATAACTGTGTCTCTGCCCTAAACACCAAGGGAATAAAAATGCTTACATCAGAGGGTTAATTTAAATGAAAATTTGATCGTAGAAATCGTCGTAATTTCACGTATGAAAATTTCAAAAGAAACTCTGAAGTATTTCCAACCCGCTAGGCCTCAGTAGCTATGTCGTGCCCCAACCGGTGCAATGGAAGTTATGCCTTAAATATTACTGAGTAAATTTTAAGTAAATATTATGTGTATGTATTAAATTTAAAAGCTTAGTAACAAAATTGTATTATGAAGAAAATTCTAAAATCAATCAATTCATTATAAATTATTCTTATTGTATATTATGAATTATCTAAATTGTGAGTTATTGCGAAAATCACATTTCTTTACACAAAATGTACATATTATACACACAATTTACCATCCTAGGTTTTTAGCTAGGTCTGTAAATTGTTTCCGTGAAACAATTTAGAGACACTGACACACGGACGAATACTCGACACTTTTACGGATAAAACCAAATTTCAAGTGAAAACAATCGGTTTCCCAGGCTTCAAACTATACCAAACATTGGATATCGATTAGATGAAATAAATGATCGATTGCTGAAGAAGACATCTTTATTGTGACCTCGCCAACAATAACGAAAGCACAGATACCAGCAATCTGTCTTCTCACTTCCCATTTATCTCATCTAACGTCTAGCTGTTACTAATTCTTTTACTTTAAGACCATTAAATGCTATAATGGAAGAGGGCGGGAACAATGTATGATAAACGACTAGAAAGGATTTTTGATTCGCACTCCAGATTTTTTTTTTTTCCTCTTCCGTTTTCATCTCTTAACGTTACCAGCCATTTACAAACAAAAGTGGGACCTTTCATCATGCAGTTTGATTTTCGGGGAACCTTTTTTTTTCCCCCCCGTTCATCACAGTTTTTGATATAGTTTGTTATTGGAGATTTTCTTTTAAATGAGTGCGGGAAGCGAAGAATCGATTGTAATATCTTAAGTTAGAATTTTAGATAGAAAAAATAAAAATACTTGGCCATGCGTGAAACGAGTGACCACCATTAGCGTGACTCACTACAGATATTCCTTGACTTACGACTGAGATAGGGTCCGAGACATAGGTCATAAGTCGAGATTCAAACATATTTTTTTTTCTATACGTACATAGATATATTTTTTTACTTCCATGCGTACATACGAGCTAAAAAAGTAATTTAAAATACATTGTATATTATTTAGAGGGCATAAATTATTCTTCGCCATCACTATTATGTTAGTACAATCCATTGGGTCAGAATTTGCGACAGAAGATACGTTGCAAGTTTTTTTTTTAACAAATTTATCCAGGTTAGTTTTTACCATGTTTTTATTAACTTGCTTTCTTATTTGTGTGTTTGTCAAGTACGAATCTTGCAATCAATTTTTAACTAACTTCCCGACTAGATAGACATTTGAAACTTTTAGAATAGCTCAGAACACGATGACAATCCATTTTTTAAATACTTTTAGCCATCTTTAAGCAGAATTAAATTAATTTTCAGTTATTTGCAGTTAATTTTGTTTTGTAGACTGGTGCAGCCATCTATTGGTCGGAACAGGAACGAAAAGTTATATGCAAGTTAACTTCCAATTAACTTCATTTTCTTTCAAGTTCATGGGATAACTCATCAAAAAAAATTTTAAAAAAGTATTTATTAATACATAGAATTGTCAAGTTTATATGATTCAACAGAAAATTTAAAAACATGGTATATAGAACGTTCTTTTTATCTTGAAATTATTAATGGTCATGTAATACATATAGGTATGCACCGTACATTCAAGGAACAATATTTTTGAGAAAAAGATAATAAATAAGTAGAAAATAAATAAAATTTCTGTCGTAAGTGCGCGCGGTCGTAAATCGAGGAATAGCTGTATTTACTTATGGCCGTAGTAAATTGCAATAATTACAAAATAAAAAGAACTTTTTACAAACCATGTTTTTAAATTTTCTGTTGAATCATATAAACTTGACAATTCTCTCTTAATTGCACAAACCTTCACTTAATTATTCTTTTTCACTTTGTTTTATTTGATTTTAATCACTTTTTAGTCGTTTCTACTATCCACAGATTTTATAAACTTTAATTTTTATAATTTTTTTTAAAAATTTTGTACACAATATTTTTGTAAACAAACTAAATTCACATGTATTCTGTTTTCAGAATCGTCAAACGCCGTTACGCAAAAGTACAAGCATTGAATTCGATCGAAGCGCCACCTTGCGGATTTTCCAGCTAAAAGTATTAAAAGAATGCATTGTCATCATGTTCTGGGCTATTCTAAAAGTTTCAAATGTCTAGCTAGTCGGGAAGTTAGTTAAAAATCAACTGCAAGATTTGTACTGGACAAACACACAAACAAACAAACAAACAAGAAAGCGAGTTAATAAAAACATGGTAAAAATAGAGCTTTATTTAAATCAAGGCGTATAATCTTTCCTCACCAATATTTTTCCCGATCGGTCAAGGAACGTATAGATAGAATTGCATAACCAGATTTTATGGAACTTATATTTTATATCCACTCGGTGAAATTATTTTTTCTTTTATATCTTAGGTTACTTTCCAGCATTCCTATTCGCTCACTTCAGAAATTCGCTGATACTGCCACAATTGGAAATCGTATTTGAGTAGAAAAGAGACAGAACAGATTGGTACCGAATTTGACTATCTCAGGCTAAGAAAATAACTTAAATAATTAGAGTAGTAAGTTATAGTAGGGAGGTGTTAACTTGAAATTGCTTCTATGCATATATATTTAAAGACTGTGCTTATTAACCTAAGGATAGCCGGCAAATTAATTGGTTTCAGTTACATGTCGAGTCCTGTTTGCATTGGAAGCCCGCACAATGTATCAATGATCCTTCTTGATTCTAACCTACATTCAAATATTCACTGTTTACTGTAGTATATAGATAGACTGCAGTAGCTACAAGTAAATGTATTATGCTCCATGAGTTCTAAACGCTTTTTTGACCCATTTAGACTCCAATTTTCTGTAAGACAGGGAGCTTAATATTTACAACTTTTCAGAATAGTTAAGAAGAGTTTCGGTACCTGCGTGCGCACATGCGTGAAGTAATATAAAACAATTAAAACACGGAAAAATAAAAAATACTTGGAAAAAGTACCAAAGCCTTACTGTTAAGTCTAAAAAACGAACGATATTTTTACCATGTTTTTATTAACTCACTTCCGGTACAAATCTTGCAATCGATTTTTAACTAACTTCCCGACTAGCTAGACATTTGAAACTTTTAGAATAACTCAGAACACGATGACAATGCATTATTTTAATACTTCTAGCCATCTTTAAGCAGAATTGAAATATTTTTCAGTTAATTTTGTTTTGTAGACTGGTGCAGCCATCTATCCGCCGGGACGGGAACGAAAAGTTAAACGCAAGTTAACTTCCAATTAACTTCATTTTCTTTCATGTTGATGGGATAATTCATCAAAAAATTTCAAAAAATATTTATTAATACATAGAATTGTCAAGTTTATATGATTCAACAGAAAATTTAAAAACATGGTACAGTGGAATCTCGATCTATCATATTTCAAGGGACCGATTGAAATGAACGATAAATGCGGGAAAACGATAGATGCGGAAACATAACAAAGCAATATGATCGTTGGGACTGGATAAACTGAACAGTACATACGGAAAAACGATGGATCCGAAAACGATTGATCGAGATTCCACTGTATATAAAAAGTTCTTTTTATCTTGTAATTATTTTACATAAACTACCGATATCCAAGTAAATCAAAAGAAAATTACGTTGGAAGTCTTTTTTCTTCTTCTCTCTCTTTCTTTTTTTTAAGAAGTCACGTTTCCGCCAAAATTTGAACCGTATGAAAGAAAAAACAATATAGAAGTATTTGAAATCTCTTGACAAGGAAGTTTGCAAATAAAAATACTTCTTTGAAGTTCATCGGGTTTAAAAGTCAACTCTGATAACAACCAAATCCTAGAGTTTGAAATTTAACTTGGCATGTCGAACTCTGAAGAAAGAGTCATATGGGAAATGATTTTTGTGTACGGGTGTCAGTAGAAAACGTAAAGAGTTCTCTGAAGTGATTTTTAAAATTGTCACTTTCTTTTTTACCTTGTTTAGACATTAGTGAATATATAACCAATACGCAACACCCAAAGCTCACAAACGAGGAGTAAAAAAAATCAGACATATCTTCATTTTAAAATGTAAGGGATTAAGAAATTATAGTAAAAACAAAGACCACATAAAGATTTTTTTAAAAGTAAAATATGCACCTTTAAAAAAGAAATAAGGTCTCTGATCGTAAGTACTTCTTGACCCATGAAGAACCGCGAAATTTTGCTGGCTACTTTATTATGGGAGCGACATATAGGTGAACCAGCATTGCTCTCTGGGAGGGGGACGACACGAAAACGACGCGTGATTGTGTGCTTTCGAAGACCATGATTACCTTAAAAATATCCTAAATCTACCTAAAAGACTGAAACCTATTTTTAAAATCTCACTGGATTGCTAACATTTTCGTATTTTCTTAGATTTCACCATTTTGGTGACAAACAACCAATGAAATCGCTTCAGTTGCGGGCACGTGGTTAATTTATAAACCCACAATGCGAGAGGCACAAGGCTAGGAACTAGGGACTAATCCGTCCAAATGAATAAATGCGTGAGTGTATATATTAAGAAAGTATTTTTGAGATGTACGAACACACACCTCAAAATACTTTCCAAATACAAATATTTATTTCCACGTTTCCGTAGAATGTTTCACACATCAAGCATAAAGTAATAAGTCGACAGTGGAAAAAATAAAGATAAGATAGGCAATATATTTATCGCACATTAATTAGATAAAACACACATACGTGCAACATATTTTACCGACAGAGCGAAAAAAAAAGAGTATTCTTTGTTTGAAGCCTTCAACGATTTACTGACAAAGTTTGAAGATAATTAGCTCAGAACTTTAAAAGAAATACGAATTCCGGGCAATATCTTCTTCGACAAAGAGCGAACTGCTGTCCTAAGGGAACGAATCGGAAATAAATTAGCCCACCTTAATGATATTCATTATTTACTGAACGGTGTTATTTTTTTTAAAGGAGACAATTGCTAAAAGCGGAGAAAAAAAATTGAATGGAATCTGCTATTCATAAAGGTTCAAGAATTAATTCATGAAATTTAATGTCACGTTGCACTGACTGGGAAACAAATAACGTGGGAAAAAAATAATCAAAGAAAGAAATTTTGATTATCCTTAATTCGATAGAAGGGAAAAGTCTTCAGGGAATATTAATATTGACGCACTGTATGGCATTGCATTACTTTCTTTTTATTTCTAACTACTTTTCTTCAAGTTCACTTTCCGAAAACCTTTATTTTCGCGGCAGTGCATTGTATAACCTCATAGAGTGCTCACGCATAGATGATTAAATAAGAAATGACAGGGATGCTATTTCGAAAGTCCAACGCAGCCACAGAACTGAGTTACATTCTAAGATTGCAAGCAATCAGCCGAGACAGAATTCATCCTCGCGATCAGGAGATAGATTCAACTTTACGAAGATGTGGAACGCAGGGAGGAGTCAACTATCGTCTAGACCAGTGGTTCCCAACCCGTAGAAGTCTGCGGACCACGCCCACCGACTTGAGGGGAGGGGGGGGGGCCCTTCCAGGGGTTATGGGGGGTATAGAATATCCCTAAGGCAAAAGGGTTACAGGATTAACGTACATTATAACGTATCACATTCTAATAATAAAATAAATATGTTAAACTTTTAAGAAATTTTAATTCAACACCTGTATTCCGCACATCTAATTCAATGAACATTGCTAAAATCCCCATTTATTTTGCAACTTTTTTATATGTGTTGCCGGACCACTCCTGGGGTTCTCGCGGACCACCGGTTGGGAACCACTGGTCTACACCAATGGATTAAACAAAGTTAAAATATTTAGACTGAAATTTAACTATCAATGGGAAGTACGTAGGGGCAAGGTCTTGTTATTTACCTTTAATTATAAACCATAGGGCGCTTCGTAGCAAAAGTTAGTTCGATTAAAAGTTGAGAGAGAAAGTGGGGAAGAGGGCGAGTTAACAATTCAGTTAGATTAACCATATACGAAGTTTAAAACGTTCAAAACGGGAATAATGGTTACTCCACACCAACGGCGACGGAGACGAAAATCATGTATCTTCGTTGTTGCGCATGCGTATTACAAACAAATTTTCACTCCACGGTTCGTCTCCGTCTCTGCGGTTTCAAGTTGGAAAAAGTTCAACTTTTGTCTCTGCGCCATTCTCGACAGCCAATCAGAATAGAAAGAGAAGACAATGCGCATGCGCAAATAAATTATCTCTTCTCCCCGTCTCCTAGCGGTGTGAAGGCTTTTATGACAGCCACAGAGACAGGCGGCAAAATGTGTCTGTCTTTCGTTGCTGTTGTAAAAAGTAAGCACAGGGCATTAAGGTAGCCATCCCAATTTAACGCTGTTCCTGTTGAACAGATGTTCCTCAGCGTGCGGAAACTTATGTATATGTTAGACCAAAAATTAAACGTCCATTTAAACAAATATATACAGTCGAACCTCCATATATCGAACTTCCACATATCGAAATTTTCTATATATCGAACTCTTAGCAAATCTCCATGTTCATTACATAGAAAAATAGTTTCTATATATCGAAAAAATCTCTATATATCGAAATTTTTTCAAGACAAATTGGAAGATATTATTCCACTTTAGAATAAAATCTCCCAAATTTTGGCATTTGAAACAATATGTCGTGGACTTCAATTCGCGGAAAATGTCCCTGATTAAGTTTTTAGTGGACTGAATAAATACGAACATTTCTTTGAACTCTCCGCAAATATGGTTGTTCAGCAAGATATTCGTAGTCGTTTTTTATAAGAATGTAACTGTGATCATTGTAACCACTGTCTGGATTATTGTTTTTTTTAAAGGTATGTAGTACTCAATAATTATTTCATATTAATTCACTTTTAGTTATTAACTTTCATTTAATGGGATTCGCATATAAATTAGAAATGGAGTTTCGTATACGGAAATTAGCTTTAATTTTTTTAGGAGAATTATGATAAAACTAAGCTCAATTCTATATATCGAAATTTCTATATATCGAATTTTTTTCTGGCAATTTGCGACTTCGATATATGGAGGTTCGACTGTATTTTCTTTAAAATTCGTTACTGGTCTCAAATATTTTCCCATATTTGTCATTGGTCTAAATATTTTCACCCGAAGAATCTCGTACGACCATACGCATAAAACTGATTATCTTCCGTCTTTTATGCCAAGAATTTTCCTTAGCTCTGCGTTTCTACGTACCTCTCGAACTGTCCGTTATGTGAATGTGAATATAACAGATTCATCAAATGACTATAACACGTAACCTTCATAAAAAATATGTAAATGGACCATTTGGCCATGTGTTGACATTTGTGTTTTGACACAGTTTTTGTTATGTGAAACTACCTACAAAATAAATCTCAAACAACTTTCAAGTGTTTTTATATGGATATTTACGAAAAATTATTGCAAAAACCAAAAGACTAAATTGTTCATATAACTCCCCCCCCCCCAATGCATATATTCATGAAACAAACAAACACACACACACACACACACACACATTTATATATATATATATATATATATATATATATATATATATATATATATATATATACATACACACACAGGGCCGCGTTCCGGTACCTCCCTTCAGAGAAAAAAAAATTACGGCAGTTAAAAACTTTTAATCACATATTACTCTTTTGTTAGTGAATGGGCCTGGCATATTATATATATATATATATATATATATATATATATTAAATAAATTAAATAAGGATACAAAAATTATTATATTTATAAAAAATAAGAGGGAAAAAATAGACGTCCAACTAAACAAGCGGTAAAAAAATAGTAAGGCCACGAAAACACTTTTTATGGCAAACTGGAGAATAATTCAATGTAATAATTTATGATACTTTTTCGAGAAAAATCCTGAATCATATTACCGGTAATATAATAAAAATGCTACAATCCAGAACAGGAACAAAAATCCCAGCGTTCAAACCATTTATTTTCTGAAAAACAGGAAATTACTGTCTTCAAGGATTTATTAGAAAATACACATTTCCTTTCGAAAGAAATCCAGTATTTAGGAAATTATTTCCGTTCTACATTATCTACAAGTCCTGACGGAGGAAGGGGGAGGGTAAAAAAAAAAAAAAAAAAAAAAAAAAAACATGCAGTAACAGTAGTAGTCGACACAGCACTGTTCAGCTGGAGCTTAGTTAAATGAATTCGCGAAATTTGATTACTTATATTGAATTTCCAAAAAATGAGCAATGAAAAGAAAAGAAAAAATTTTTGGAATCCATGGCTTCGGGTGGTATGCTGAGATATATATATTTTTTCTTTACTTTTGTTTCTTGTTTAGCCTTACTCTTAGAGTTGCAAAATGCAGAGATAAATGTAATAATAAAAGCAATGAGCTTATCATTATTCGATTATTAGTCTGCCGATTAAATTAGGCAATCACGTCTAAATTTCATTTCAGGAGCTTTAATTCATCCGAATTTGCAACAAGATGTTGCACGGAAAATGGCGAGGTCCGGTATCCGCAAATTTACTGGGATAAAATTCATGGACTTGTAAAATCGAATCGCATTTAAAAGGGATGAAAAATATTCTAGATATTCATAATTCTAATATACTATATATACAGCACGCTCTTGAATTAAAGATTGATTTACTAATGAGTATGAGAACAATCTCTCTTATTTTCCAAACACGTTACATTCACGCAAACAGACACACACACATAGATAAATAAATATATACATACACGCTCACACACACACACACACACACACATATATATATATATATATATATATATATATATATATATATACACATACACACGTACACCCATACAGTGAACCTTCTCTAGCCGGCCACACGTCTAAACGGCCATATTCTGTTAAGAACCGACTACAGATTCCATAGAACTAATGTTATAGAAGAAACCTCTTTCAGACAGCCACACCTCAAAAAGGCAAATTTCCTTCGGAATAATTACTGGCCGCCATAGAGAAGTTTCACTGTGTGTGTAAATAAATAAATAAAGTATATATATATATATATATATATATATATATATATATATATATATATATATATATATATATATATATATTTGTATATATAGTGTAATCACGACCGATCGTTCCCCGAATCATCATTTTCCCGTTTCTGTCGTTTATTTCACCCAGTTCTGACTATGGTATTGCTTTCGTATGCTCCCACATCGTTCAGTTCAGCCGGTCCCTTGAGAAACGATAGATCTTAGACTCCACCGTGTGTGTGTGTATGTATATATATATATATATATATATATATATATATATATTAATTAGTTTAAATGATTTAAATAAATGACAGTTCAGACCCCTAGCCAAACCACTCACCTCGGAGCGAAAAAAGGTTGAATGTTAAATTCTTATAAGAAGCCAATGAATTTTACGGTTGCAGGTGACTATCATTTAAAACAATGAGTAGCTTTGTACAGTTTTGTGTTCAAGAAAATTCGATGTCACATAAAACACTAACGGCCTGTTCAAACTAAATCCGGAGCTTTAACGTAGTGTCAATGTTAAAAATTTTAACCAATCTCAGAGTTCAACTGACTGACCACGTGATACGTCAAACCAATCACAGGTTATGCCAACAATCCTGAGGCCAACGTAGAAACGCAATGCTTCGGATGCAATGTTAACAAGCCGTTATTTTATTGCGTTAATTTTATTACCTAAATAGCGTTTTGAATGCACGGGTTGATCGGTCCTGATTATTCTTGGCACAATATAATAATTACAATAATGTCTTGGCACACTATAACAATATCAATAAGTCATATCAATCATAGGCCATGTCAACAATCTCGAGGGCTACGTAGTAACGCAACGCAACGTATGCAATCTGAATAGGCCATTAGTTTATTGAGCTCATTTTATAAGCTGAATAACGTTTTGAATGCACGGGTTGATCGGTCCTGATTATTCTTGGCACAATATAATAATTACAATAATGTCTTGGCACACTATAACAATATCAATAAGTCATATCAATCATAGGCCATGTCAACAATCTCGAGGCCTACGTAGTAACGCAACGCAACGTATGCAATCTGAATAGGCCATTAGTTTATTGAGCTCATTTTATAAGCTGAATAACGTTATGAATGCACGAGTTGATCGGCCCGGATTATTCTTGGCACAATATAATAATTACAATAATGTCTTGGCACAATATAACAATAACAATAAGTCAAACAAATCATAGGCCATGTTAACAATCTCGAGTCCAACGTAGTAACGCAACGCAACGCAACGTATGCAATGTGAATAGGCCATTATTTTATTGCGCTCATTTTATAAGCTGAATAACGTTACGAATGCACGAGTTCATCGGTCCAGATTATATTTTGCACAATATAATAAGAACAATGCCTGAAATCATGAACTAACTAAAAAAAAAGATATAATTTTATTACCTATCACAATAAAAAAATAAATAAATACTTCTCGAACGCTTTACTTCGTTCGCATAATGAGGCATCTAAAACTCAATCGATCTACACGTTAAGAACCCATTGAAATAGTTAACACGGGAAGAAAACATTCGCCACTTTTCTTCCGAGAAAGCACCGCTGCATTATTCCGCCATTACTTAGCCGCTCCTGGAACGACGTTGCAGCGGAGTTTTGTACATGAAAGAGGCATAAATATAATCGAAGTAACAGGGACGTGTTATGAATCCATAATGTTCCACGATGAGAGTAAGGGGAGGATTTCTATTCTTGTCGCATTAGCATAAACATACGTGCCATGCGAACAACAAACATGTTCCCTACGATACGGTTAGTATTGCCTTTCTGAGACGCGAATATGGCACATGAAAAATACACGTTAATACTATGTAAATTTTTTTTCATGCTTTTGTCAGGAATACAGGAGGGAAAACTCGAACAAAATGTAAAACTGAATCTTTTAACATTGCAATACAACGAAACGTACTGATAATACGCGGAACGGGCAGGGGGAGGCAATTAAACATAGTTCACCGAAACTTCAGTTCAAAACAAGTTCGAAAGAACCTCGACAACGTTATGAGTTGCGCATATATTACTTTCACCGTAGTTAATTATCATCAGTTTACTATTGTATAAAATTCGGGACAGTAGAACAACTTCTAAAATTACATATTGCCAAAGAAAAAAAAAATTTCTTGTTGATTCTAGGTTAGTAATGTAAATTTATCGTGAACAAGTAGGAAGAAAGTTTATACTCGCCTACCTTTGTTTATGTTTTATAGCATGAAATTTTAATTAGTCTGACAAAATGCGGCGATGACAATTTTCTAACAAAACGTCAAATTATATAAATTATCGTTAAAGGCAACTCAGAGAAAAAAAAATGTAATGTTTTCCCCCTTACAAAATTTCATCATAGGATAAACAAAAAAGGAAGACAAAGTCATAAAAATTGTCTTAATACTTATTGTATAGACCCGTGGATAGCCTAGTGTTTACATGTCGGCTTTTGGCGAGGATGCTCGGTTCGAATCACGAAAAGCACCGTCAAATACCTTTGTATCTAGGCCGATTATGGACACGTTAAATCCGTAGACTGGAAAGTTCCTCTATGAGATCAGAGAGGGTGGGAGAGGGTACCAACCCACAGATGTCACCTTTGGGGGGGGTGCTCAGTCAAAATTGAGGTGGCACCTACCTAAGACAGACTCCGACTTTTGCGGTGCTATTGTAAACAGGAGCTGTACTCTTCAGCCCGCAAAGCCTATATCAGGGTGGCTACAAAAATTGAAGTAAAAAATTCCCCGAGTTTTCCCTGATTTCCAGAGTATTTTTCATGAAATTCCCTGAGTTTCTCCATCCGTTCGCAGAACAATTCCCCAGCCATAATGATAAACTTGACACTTGATGAACTAAAAATCTACAGACTGATAAATGAATTAAAATTTAATAAGTAAAAAATATTTTTATTGTATACCATAATAGATAGATAATATTAAGTTATAGATTGAACATTTAATATACTAGAGTTTTAACTGTTTTGATGGGTTCGCAGAGTTGCCATCTGCGCCTCTATAATAATGTTTTGTCTTTGAGCTTCCTGCAAAATGGTTGCCTTTTTAGCAGCCAACTCTTTCAATTGAGATTTTGCTTCCCTTTTTCTTTTTAAAGCACGCTTTTTTTCTATTTGCTCTTTCTCTTGGTGTTTCTTCGATTCTTCATATCTTGCTCGTGCGTTTCTAGCATAGTGGATCATATCTTTGGAAATTGTTATGCCATCAAGGCCACCCTTGGAAATGATATGATCATAAACCCTCCTTCTTGCTACTAAGGAAGATTCCTTTATATTCTCCCACAAACAGTCACTGTTTATATAAAACCCTCTCAACATTTGCATTACGATGCGACAAAATCATAACATCTCGTAACATTTGCAGCATCTCCACAGTCACCTTCTGCATCAAAAATTGAAGACCAGAATTGATCAATTCCAACTTTTTCCCTGAGTTAAACGAAACTTCCCTGAATTTTCCCTGATTTTTTCCAGAAAAGGATTCTTCCCTGGGAATTCCCTGATTTCCCTGTTCTGTCGCCACCCTGTATATGAACCTGGTCTGGAATACAATCTGACCAGGGGGCATTAGCAACTGCAACCTATTTTCTGGTTGGAAATGCGAACGATTTTTACAGAATGTAGTTAAATATGTATTGGTCTCTCTGTGAAATCAGTGTAGTCCATGCCTCATAAAGAACTTTCTCTGATGGAAAAGTGTTTCCTTATGAAGTACTTTATGATGGAGAAGTGGTTTAATGAATGTGAATTCAAGTAATATGATAAGAAAGCACTGGAAAGCCTAATACATTTACCCTATCAAAACAGAAAAAATAGGCAATATCTACATATCCAACCGTCATAAACCCAGGTTTCGAAATCGTTATGAGCACCTTTAATTGCAAAGCCTTCAAGTATGATAGGGGCGAGAAAATTCCCAGAGCGGATTTTCTTTCCTTTTTACACTGGTTTGACAAAAGACTGCCTGCTCAATGATTTGCCGTCAAAATTTATTAAACTTCTAAGAGATGGAAAAATTGCATGAAATACATCCTAGGAAGGGGAGTCCACCCATACAAAGAAAGTCTTTGTAAGGTAAACCAATGCTGTTCACTGTTGGTGACTCCTACACCTCTATAGCCAGCTGGATACGCTAGAGATGTCTGCAGTATAAAAGGTGACACATGCAAAAACAGGCATATGCTGAAAGCAACTACTATTCTGGCCGCTTGATATGCTGAATATGCCCGAGGGCATGTTCGAGGGATTCTCAGCGACAGAATCCATCAGCATCAGCGTAAAAATTTGTAACCAATCATAGACCCATTTAATCAATTAGAGACAACGGAATCTTTAACACTGATGAATGCTATGTGAATATGCCGTAAAACGAGTGGCACGCGCAACGATGGGTTTGTAAACTGTCATTTTGGCAGTGACTCTTTTGTGGCAGATGGGTAAGCTACTGATGCTTCCATTAAGTGGGGTGACACAAGCAACAATAGGCATCGAAGGATTTGCCATGCTAACGATAATTAAAGTCCATGACTAAGGTACGCTGGTTATACGTATTTCGGCTTAGGGTGTGTTAATTATCCCTCTAAATAAGGTTTGGTGAATGAAATTTTCTTTCAACAACACTACTGCAACTTCCCGACTCCAACATCCCAACAAACAGTCGCAGTTCAAAAGGTTTGGTGGAGCTAAAACTTTCAGATACTAGACGATAAGAGAAAAAGAAAGGAAAATGGTGTGCGCAAACATACTAATTCTTTTTAATTAAAGACAATAATTTATTTGATGACAAAGTTATGAGATCGATGAACACTTTGCCCACTTTGCCATGCTTAACTTCCTCTGTCATATTTTTTTCCTTTTACTCTTGCAAAATATATCAAATTGGGAATAGAACTCAAAATTTTTTCATTGTTGGACAAGACTTTGCTGTTACACAACTTCCCTATGCGATCGATATTTACTAACCTGACTTATATGTAAAGTATAGAATAATACATAATTCTTTTACTTTTAGAATAAATAAAGAGAAAGTGTTCTAGTCCTTTCAAATAATGTTTTCAGGACTGTTGTTAAGCTAATATAACAGACTTTAAATATTTAATTTACACTTCAAGCCAGAAGTCTTGGGCTCAGGCCTCGAAAACAAAATATTTAAAAAGGGGGTACAAAACTTGCATAAATAAATCGAGAAATTCAAAGATAAACATGGAAATTCCGAATGGTTAAAAAAAATATGATATTCTTTCGCAATTTATCCCGTAGATAAACAACATACTTTTAAATTTTTCGCACTCGTCTTTTTTCCCACATGTATATTTAAGTATTTTTTAAAAGCAATGATGTTTACAACACACAATTTCCTGCAACATATCTTTGAAAGATTGTTGCAGTACTGCTTGATGCAATCAATTTTTAGTGATCAGTTAAGTATTAGGTTTGCCTGTAAACAAACTGGCAGTAAACATGATGGCTTCGTTAAGTAAGCTCTGCTTCAATGAACAAAAGATATAGCTTTATTTTAAAGTTTAAAATCCTGTAACGCCGATATCAAACCAAACTTTCACATCACTAGGCATGACATAGTTCATTTGCATATCAACTGCATTGGTAAGTCCCTGGCGTACGTTGTAACTACTGATAACGAGACCCAATATTTAACCATATCGAATGTTATATATATATATATATATATATATATATATAATTAAGTCCATAAAATTAGCGATAAATAGCCAGTGGAGAGTACACAATAGACCACACCTGCAAGAGAGAACTTTAGCATACAATAGATGTACAAAACCGTTCGTTCATTACATACAGTATCATTCCAAATGAATCCACCCATAGAGTACTTACACGCATGAAATATTCAACAGAGTTCTAACCCATAAAGCATAGTCCATCCTTTCGGGGATGAGCGTGATAAAATATTCAATATAAATTACAACCCGGACCCCAACGCATATAAACAAACAGCTGAATATGATTACAAAGAGGTGTATCAGCGACAGACAGAAGGATATCTTCGTATAACAAATGTATACACCCATAGAAAGGATTACATAGCAATCTGAATGCAAATATTCTAAACCCATGAGGAGGAAAACACATATTTCCAAAACATGCAAGCGAGCGATTTATTTCACACAATCGCAATTTGCAGTACACGCGTTGCAAACATCGTTGCATGCATATGTATAAGTTACCGAACAAAAGACGCAAAACTGCAAAAATCACAGACCGAAATGAACAGAATATTATTATAAATTCCACAGCAAATACCAGCGGTTTCACTCAGATCTTGGACGAAAAATTAATAATTTTTAAAACTGATTCCACCTTGGAGATTCTTTTAATTTTTTGTTTAGCTGTACTGTAGGTAATCTTTCGAGTAATTCACTTAATTCATCCAAAAAAACTGACATTTCGTCACAATTTTTTGCGCTAATACTGGACTACAACAGCAATTCCTTTTCATATTTAATATTCAATATTTATATTATAAAATTAAGAGTCAGCTATCTAAATTTATTAAATACACAAACTACATCATGTAAAGGATTTATTTATGACTTCTGAATTTCTTGTATGAAAGTGCCCTACATTAACTAACACCCGAATGACTATTCCCAATAAACTAACCTGAGTGATTATTTATCTCTATTAAATAATTATTAGAAAGATAGGTAGCTGATATCTATTTAAGAAATAAAATTGATGGAAGAGATTAATAAAAAATATCAGTTACAGATGCTAGATAATTATTACTATGTAAGATACAACATTAATGATAAAAAACCGGAGAAAAGATTTATAGATTTCTATATTGAAAAGTTTAACGCTCCCCGATTGGAAATCAAAACAAATAACTTCACAGTAACAACAAAACATGCATCCGCATTTCTTCTACGAACTAGAGAAAATTAATTCACGATACCAGGAAAAGCAAATCTGCTCTCCGTCATTCATAGATGTTTCCGATTTTTTTCAAAGTAAAATGAGAGAAATTTTCTGCTAAATTTTAAAATATTGCTTTTTAAAGGCTTAGAAGGGAAAACGTAGTGGAGGGGGGGGGGGACCTTTTTAAGGTACCCTAAGATAAATTTGAAAATTAAGTCCGTGGGATTCCGGAATACGAATTAACGTGCGTATATATTATTTACACGGATATATATTAATTACACGAATATATTTACACGATTATACGAATATAGTATATTATAGAAGCATAGGTAGCGTTAGAAGCAAACGAGAAATACAATAATTACAAGATAAAAAGAACTTTTTATATACCATGTTTTTAAATTTTCTGTTGAATCATATAAACTTGACAATTCTATGTATTAATAAATACTTTTTAAAAATTTTTTTGATGAATTATCCCATCAACTTGAAAGAAAATGAAGTTAATTGGAAGTTAACTTGCATATAACTTTTTGTTCCCGTTCCGGCTAATAGATGGCTGCAGCAGTCTACAAAACAAAATTAACTGAAAATAACTGAAAATTAATTTAATTCTGCTTAAAGATGGCTAAAAGTATTAAAAAAATGCATTCTCATCGTGTTCTGAGCTATTCCACAAGTTTCAAATGTCTATCTAGTCGGGAAGTTAGTTAAAAATCGATTGCAAGATTTGTAATTGACACACACACACACAAACAAGAAAGCAAGTTAATAAAAACATGGCAAAAATACAGAACCAGACTAAGTATATATATATATATATATATATATATATATATATATATATATATATATATATATATAATCCTGATGTGTATCTGAAGTATAGATAGACGATGCGACAACACGTACAACGACGAAAGAAAGGAAGGAAATAATTTTTTGTTGCTGTTCTTAGTGTGTTTTGCAGCCTACTGCTGAGAAATAATTATTAAAGTTGAATGCCCCAGTGTTTCAGAAAATTTATAATGTTTTACTGCTCTCTAGAGGCAACACTGTTCATGTAAATTATTAAAACAGGAGTTCCCAACCTTTTTTCCTACATCCGACCTCTTTTAAATAAAAAAATTTTCTTCATCGAACCCCTCACATTTTCCTCTATAATATACAGCATACAACATAATTATAATACTAATAATATAACATAAAACACTTAAAGATAACAATAATTTCCCAAATATAAACAAGATTTCACGAACACAGATTGTAATTGTATAAAAGTTCGATTTCAATTAATCTGGTGGTTGTGCTTGATGCATTGATACAATTTTTTTTAATGTTTGGCCTGAAAGTTTTTATCATCGTATAGTCACAGTAACTAAGAACGAATATAAATATACACACACTTCCAAAAGTTAAGCACGGAGAGCAAAATGTTAATTTCCGTAAGCCAATCTGAATTAAAGAAGCTGAAATTTGCTGCAAAGGTAGAAGGGAGTATGCAAATATGCTAGGTAACAGCCAATCAAGGTTTCGCGTCGAGAAATATGAAAAACAGGCAGTCGTATAAGAAGCCGGCACTGTGAAGGGTTACAGGAGTTGCATGTAAGTGCTGATGAAAGGTGTTTAGAACATTCGTACGATTTGTTTTCAAGCTAGACGTGTTTCTATGGCTTCCAGAAGACGAATGGAAGATTCTGAATGCTGTCGGGCTGTCGAACGCATTCAAGCTGGGCAGTCTATAACAGATGTTGCTCTTTTCATCGGCGTTCATCATTCCGCCATTTCACGATTATGGGAAAAATTCCAAATTAGCCAAACAGTTGTCCGAAGACCTGTAGCCGGTCGTCCAAGGGTTACGACCTCCCTCGGAAGATGGATATATTGCTGTTGCAGCCAAGCGGTATCGAAGATCGACCTCCACACGTGTGATATCTATGGTTGCAACGGCCATTGGTTCTTACTAATGGCCGATATCTGCCACTACTGTTCGTCGAAGGCTACACATGAATGGTCTGTACGTCCGGATACCACAAGTTTGTGTTCCTTTATCCGTTCAATCCAGAGGGGCACGATTAAAGTGGCGCCGCCAGCATGTGAATTGGACTGTGTCTGATTGGGGCAACGTTATGTTCACAGATGAGTCCAGATTTGCCCTACAACCCAATGATAAGCGTGTAAGGGTCTGGAGGGAACAAGGTACACGCAATCGGCCCGAGAACATCACCGAACATCACGCATTCCGCGGTGGAAGCATCATGGTCTGGGCAGGGATTTCATTGGGATATCGCACCGACCTGCATATCTACAGGCGAGGTTCTGTGACGGCTGGACGTTATCGAGATGAAGTCCTAGACCCCCCTGTGAAAATGTACGCTGCAGCAGTTGGTCCTTCTTTCGTTTTAATGGACGATAATGCCCGTCCCCACAGAGCTGCCATCGTTGACGACTTTCTGGAGAGGGAGGGGATTGCGCGTATGAAGTGGCCGGCTTACTCGCCAGACCCTAATCCAATTGAAAATCTTTGGGATGCCCTCGGCCGTGCTGTATGTAGACGCTTCCCACCTCCAGCCACTCTCAGTGAATTAGAAACTGCCCTACAGGAGGAATGGAGATTGCTGGACTCTGCGGGGGTAGATCACCTTATAACAAGCATGTTCACACGCTGTACACTTTGTATGAAGGTGAGGGGTGCTAACATACCCTATTGATGTCGGTTTTTGTTGTTTGTTTTGCATTTAAACATCATTTTGTTAATGACGCAAATATGACGTCATCTTATAATTTATGAAAATTCAATATATTTTTTTATCTCTGTATGTAATTCCTTGTTTTGTTTCATGAATTAACATAGAGCTACTTACTTGCAGCATTTCATGTCAATCAAAGCATTACTTGTCCATTTTTTCGCATTTTACCGCTCCGTGCTTAACTTTTGGAAGTGAATGTATATTTATACATATTAAAACGAATATCACTATCTAATAATTACCTTCCTAAAAAATACAATTAAATTTAAAAAAAGAAACATTTATCATAGACTCCCATAGATACCTGGAATACTATAGACCCTTTTTAAACTTCCATCGACCCCCAAGGTGGTCCACCTGGATCCCGTTGGGAATCTGTATTAAACTATCAACCCCGCCTTCTGTTTGTATATGAGTTGGTCTTACTTGATAGTATAATTTTAAATTTGTTAAATATACGGTGCAATAGTATATTTGGATAATTAGCGGATTAATTAGCGTATTTGGATATAGTAGGAAATATTTTCGGTTTTCGAACTTCCTCGGTGTTCCGCGCCCTCAATCTCGACGAATTGAGCTATAGTGAAAAATAGATAATTTATCTATTATTTCATGCCATAAGCGTACATTGTTTTCAAATCGTTCCATAATCTAGTTTTATGATAAAAAATATTAAAAAAATGACATTTCATTCAACTTCTATAACAATCTATAATCATAGCACCCGATTAATATGGAAAATGCTTAACCTATAACATTTAATTTTTTTAAAAAATATCGAATTTAACAAACCAAGATTCTTTTGATTTCATCATTATTCACACAAATGCGCGAACAATGTAATCACTATCAAAAACAAAATTCCTCCAGAATAACGTAATAGAATATTCTATCGAAAATTAAACGAAAAAGTGAAATTAACAGCGTGCGTGCACTTATAGTACGCACTTAATCTACCCGTAACACTTCATCAATAACACATATAAGTAGCTATCTCCAACCTCTTCTCTGAAGGAGATTCTAGCGTGCCAGAAAAATCAACAGCCATGCATACTCTACTATGCATGCATTGTTCCCATTTATCACGCCTGGTGAATACAAAAATCGCATGTGACAGAATCCCAGCAATGAATTCTACATAAAATCACAGGTTATAAACACTTAGCACACACTTCCTGGAAGAATAATATAAATACAAATATAAAATGAAAAATAAGACTAAAGATTATGCATCGCTAATGGACGTTAGAAGTAAAAGTAAATACGAATACATCCCATGTACTATAAAAATTCTATTCACACCGAAAATTTGCTTTCAAAAATTCTGTCCTATTTATTCGCGACCCCATCTAAAAAATATATATATATGTTCCTTGTTCCTGGCACTTATTCAAAAAATTTCAGGGGCCAGGTAGCAAGAGTTCAATAAAAAGATAGAAATATAGCTGGTCGAAGGAAAAGCTATACATCTAGTTCTTCACTTCATGTTCTAACTTTCTTTTCATTCTGATTTATTTATTTATTTTATTTTTTTATGGGAGAAAAATGGTGCGACGAAACTGCGGAATATTTTTTTTCTTTCTTCAAGGGCCCTTTTTTTTGTGACATCAATTGTTCCGATGTAGTTTGAAAGTAGATGACAAAAATGCAAGACAGAATTTCAAAGTTGCAGTATTCTCCTCTCTTCGGGAGCAAGTCAAAGTGCCAGTTATTTTCGGGAAAAAAGTAGTAAATATTCTATGAATGCGACTATTTTAGTCATGTGCATTCTTCAAATGGTGAAGTTTTGATCTCCAATACCTTGAGAATAATATTTATAGTAAAAAAAAAAAATAAAGGATATTCTAGCTTGTACAAATTTTCAGATTGAGAAATAATGGCGTAAAAAGGCATTCGTGGGAATTTCCAGTCGTAGACAAGTTTACCGACATTTTATGCAACCAGTATTTTTCCAACACAATGCAAAATCTCTTAAGAAGTTACACCCGTAACCACAAAAGAAGTGCACGTAACCTTGAAGACGTTTGTTTGAATAATTATAATTCCAAGCAGAACTAAGCTACATATTATTATCACTTAGAAGTGCCAATGTCGCTTACAATCTGGTATCTGATACGCGTGATGTTTTTAAAATTACAATTATTTTCTAATAATCAAGCATCAGCTATTTCTTCGAGGAAAATTATCTTTTTCTTCGAAACGACTTCCGAATTTTATTTTATTGTATGTATGTATGTGTGTATATTATATATATATATATATATATATATATATATATATATATATATATATATATATATATATATATATATATATATATTAATTAGCATTAGTGCCCAGCGTTGCCCGGGTAGATATATAGATATAAAATTTTTCATACATTCTATCAAAAAAATACCTTGCTGCACCCCCCGCTCTTCATGTTCACCTGGCCAGACAGAATGCGCTTAGCGCGTATCTACTGAAATGATATACAAACAATAAGAGAGAAAGAAACTTTGAGACTGCGAACCATCGTCTGATTATATGTCTGATTTTATTGAGAATTAATAACACAGTGTTGCGTGATTCACACGTTTGGGTTGAATAAGTTTACTTTTTAATTATATTCGTTAGATACTGTTTAATTAGAAATAAGTTTTATAATTTATATTTGCCTTTATTTTTAATTTTCCCCTTAAAAACGCAGTTTTTTCCACATCACACAAGAGACGCACTTTTTTCCACATCACCCAAGAGGTGAAGTGCAAGATGCGTTATCCCCTTTATTTAATCAAAGTAAGGCGGGATTCCGCATGAAGCCTAGGCTCAAAGTTTCTTTATCATTACAGTAGAAACGCGCTAAGCGCATTCTGTCTGGCCAGATGAACATGAAGAGCGGGGGGTGCAGCCCAGTATTTTTTTGGTGGAATACATGAAAAATTTTATATCTATATATCTACACAGGCAACGCCGGGCAATCGTTCTTTAAAAATAATTTCATTAATTTTCTTATGCCTTAATATAACTAATGGACTAAAAGTTCGGAATGAAAGTTATGTGTCGTTATGTTTCTCTGTTTAAAGAGCTTTTCCTCCCACTGCTTAAAAAAACCCCAAAACTCTAAAAGATTTATCTTATGTCATTTCACGGAATAAGTAATTCAAATGCATATCGTATTTTAACTCTGTTTTGCGAACTTAGGGGAAAAAACCTGTAGAACTCTTAAACTTCTTCCCATTTTATGATCCTCAAACGATAACATATTTAGATCAACAGAAGGCTCCCAAAAACTGGCCATGGGGCAGAACTTAATTTTTCTCTTTTTTTCTTCCTTTTTTTTCCAAACTTTATTAAGTTCTATTAGTTTGAACGACATTGTCTAAAATTGTCTAAAGCAGCGGTTCTCAACCTTTTTAGACCCACGACTCCACTAAACGTAAGAAACATAAAATAAACACTTCGCGCCACCCGTCACCCATGGACCAACCCTCTTGTCCCCCGCGCATCGAATTTCACTGATGACGAAGCTGGTTGTGGTGAAGGAGCTGTATCAACATTTAAGTGGTACGCGCACCTCTTAGGTGCACAAAAATCATTAAAAAATTAATTTTAAAAACTAATTGAGCCCCAAATTTCGTTTTTGATGCGTTAAGTTTCTCGGGTCCTAAACATTAACTGTGCCGAATTTGGTCCCGGTGGGTGAAACTGTCTGTGATTCTATAGCGGGCAAACAAACAGACGAGCTCTTATATATATATATATATATATATATATATATATATATATATATATATATATATATATATATATATATATATATATATATATATATATATATATAGCCAATAAGTACATAGAATGGCTAATATTGAATACCCCGATGTAATTTTAATATATAATACTAGTTAATGATTAACTATTATTCTTTTTTTTACTTCAGAATACGCTTTCTTCTCGTTAACCAATTTCAAATTTGTTTACATAGGAGCAGAAAGTACTTTAAACAAATTTTTACTTTACAAACAGTCACACTGAAAACCTTTTTAATCGATTACGTAGGAATCGTGAGCAAAATTTCGCTGAAAACTAAGAAAAAGGTTCTGAATATGTTGGCAAGAAAAGTAAAGGGAAAGTAGAGAGGAAATTTCTAGCAAAAGTAGGGTAAAAAGGAAAACTTTTTTTTAGAATGGGAAGTTTCTTGAAATATAGGAAAGAGGTAGGAAACTGGAGAGAGAAAAAAATAAAATATTTAAAAAAAGGTAAAATATTTTTTTTGAATTTATCAATTTTTTTATTACTAAATGAGAAAGAAAAAAATCACAATGAATAACAGGAATTTGAAGAAAAAAATTACACCAGCAAATATATTGATTAATGCACAAATTGACTACAAAAATCGGTAAAAAGAACGCATGTGCCTGATAACGGTCAATATATAATCCAATCCATATATTAACAATAATACATATTGACACATATATAATAATACATATTGACACAAACATCTTGTTACGGACAAAGAAGATTTCTAAAATACAGAAAAAATTAAGAAAATGGGTAGAAAATTTAATAAAGTAGGAAAAGAGAGGACCCTGAAGGGTTATATTTAGTAGGTTAAAAACAGAGGTAAAATAAAGACATTATGTATATATATATATATATACAGTCGAACCTCCATATATCGAAGTAGCAAATTTCCGGAAAAAAATTCGATATATAGAAATTTCGATATATAGAATTAAGCTTAGTTTTATCATAATTCTCCTAAAAAAAAAAAAATTAAAGCTAATTTTCGTATACGAAACTCCATTTCTAATTTACATGCGAATCCCATTAAATGAGAGTTAATAACTAAAAAATGAATTAATATGAAAGATTTATTGAGTACTACATATCTTTAAAATGCAGACAGTGGTTACAATGATCACAGTTACATTCTTTTAAAAAAACAAAGAATATCTTGCTGAACAGCAAGTTTTGCGGAAAGTTCAAAGAAATGTTCGTATTTATTCAGTCCACTAAAAACTTACTTCATCAGGGACATTTTCCGAGAAATGAAGTCCACGACGTATTGATTCAAATGCCAAAAAATGGGAGATTTTATTCTAAAGTGGAATAAAATCTCCCAATTTGTCTTGAAAAAAATTTCGATATATAGAGATTTTTTCGATATATAGAAACAATTTATCTATATAATGAACATGGAGATTTGCTAAGAGTTCGATATATAGAAAAATTCGATATGGGGAATTTCGATATATGGAGTTTCGTCTGTATATATATATATGATAGAGAAACTAAAATCTTATAATCTATAGGTCATGCGCAAGGTAACAGCCCGAACATGTGATATATTCCATAACGTAAAATGTTCTTTCTCTCTAAAGAAACCTAAGTGACAAATAACAAATCACAGAAATGCTGTGTTTCGATAGACTACGAAACACCTGATATCTACTACAGCGATCCACACATGAATGAAAAAAAGTAAAGTGCAGTACGATTCTTATCTAAAGACACAGGTCGACTTGCCTTAGTACAAGCTCCAGTTGAAAAACGAGGAAATGAACGCTACATTACTCACTTGAATCCCGAGGATTTCTCGTAACGCTGAGAGAAGAGGAGAAATCTCAACAACTGAATTTGTCCTGGAAAAGTAGATCGGTTTTAGACATTTTTAAGGCTCATTTAACGCAATTATGCCTGACTATATAAATGTAAGGGCAAAACAGATTTCAAGGAACCATTAATATCTCTTGAAGAATGATGGGAAAGGAGGAAGGTGATTTTTTGTGCTTTATATATTTCATTTACATACCAACTGCTAGATAAGCACCATAAATTTAGCTATCTCAAGATCTTTAAGAACTTCGATAAAAGAGTCTTTGAGACAGAATAGGAAAGGTTTTTAACGAGCTGTGTAAACATATTTTACCCTCTTTTTACTGCTACTTTCAAATGGATAATTTAACATTGATTTTCTTAAAATTTATTAACTTTTTTATCAGTCAACCTAATTATAAAATTTTTAATGAATACTAAAATTTTGTTTTAATATTTCTCAAGTGAAATTTTTTTTTATACTTTTCAATTAGAACTGCTCTGTTATTAAAAATTCCCAAATTAGCGTTCATTATCCATTAACTCATTAATTTAAAGAATGTTTTTGATTTTTCTTCGAGAAATTAATTGTAAGTATAATATTTGAAAGGATTTTCGTCCCATGAGATACAGGTTTTAATATAAATAAGAAATTTTAATGATACTGATAACTATGTTCATAATAAAAAAATGATCTTTTCAACTTTTGCCATCAAAAATATATTGTAACTCAAAAATTTAAAATATACTAAATTGAAAAGACCCTACCAGGTAAGGAAAAAGATGAAAAATTCTGGGAACTTTTATTTGAATAAAATAAGAAAATGAGGGCGAAAATTTTCCGTATGACTAAAAAATAAAATATAGTACAGGCTTTTTATATAACAACGGAGAATGAAGTCTTCTTAAAATAACTTTCAAAGAGCAGGAAAATCTATCACAAAATATTTATACCAGAATATAGATAAAATATTTAAATTCAACATCACAGCCTATTTGCAACTTTAAGGGTGCAATTTCCTTTATATTTTTACTTGTTTCATGCGCTCGACAGTATGCATTACCTTTATCATAAACCACCACAATATAACTGCCAAAACAAACGTGGTGACAGTATGAAAAATAACCATTATAGGTGAAATTAAACATTATTGCTGTATTTCTTAAGTCATAACGATGTTGTACTAGAAAATGCATTTAACAAAGTCTCAGTGATTATTGTGAAAGAATGAATTTTATGCTTTATAATTTTTCAGATCATTTAACAAAATTAAAGAATGCAATCGCTATACAATTTTGTGTTTCTACAATGCTTCATTCTGAAAAAAAAGGAGGAAAAAAATAACTCAACAAACCGGGGATGACATTTTAAACTACCTGCATACACTCAAAAATTCACACACAAGGAGCAAGCACTAAGCGAACTTCGTAACGGGAAAATAGCCGAGATAATTTAAAGCGATAACATTTATGCCTGATATAATCTATTATCTCCAGGAAAGGGAAAGAAGTTTTAAAAGTCGTGTCGATAACACCATCGACACGACTGTTTACAAAGGGGTATTTGCTCCTTCTTGAGAATATATCTGGGAGTTTGAACGATTAATAGTACGTCGACAGAATTACTTCGTGTCGCGAAACTTTACTAGATGGGTAAATATTTCAAAAACGTATTTAGAACGCTAAAATTAAAGTTAAGGATTTTGATAAGAATACAACTTTTCAAGTTTCCGAGATGGCTCTTTTAAAATTTGCCTTGAAGTTCCTCGCTATCACTCGATTCTAAAATAAATCACAACATCAATCTATTTTACGAAAAGTTATCACTGTGTCCTAATTTGTTTAGCTCTTTTAGACATTTTAAGTGTAATATCATTCATTGCGTATGTTGTAGCATACATCAGTTTATTTTCTCATGAATTTGTCAACCGTAGAAAAAAACGAAATTAGAACATATTTTAATTTTCCCGTGAGGGATGCATAAAGTGAAGATCTCGTCGCCAATGCAACCAGCTCAGTCACAGTATTGCATAAATTAGTTTCAGAGTTCCTACCTCTAACAATACCAGAAGGGTAGCAAATAAAGTTTTTTTAGTGGTGACTGAGTTATAATAACTCCCTGTTCACTATACAATGGCCTTTGATCCGATGCTCGTCAACTACCCAAGTGGCATGGATTTATCTTGATGACATTTCAGACATAATTGCTAGCCTGTTATCTGTAGTACAGGTTGGAAGAAATATGCGATTCCAGTCATTTAAAATTATGTTTAAAAAACTATTCCACGTCCTCTAAACGGATAAAATCTGGAGGCTAACTGAAGAATTGCAAGTCAGAACTATACTAATCAAAATATTTCTACTCAAGAGCAAGGAGCCTTATCATCGTGGAAGCCAGTTTCTACACTGGAAAAAAATGCAGTTTAGTGCGTATACACTCAGCAAACCGACAATATCAGTAGTTAGTATTCAAAGTTTGATCGAGAATCCCCAAAGGTCAAAGTTGTTATGGGATAAATATAGTTCAAACCATACATCGGTTCCTGGCTACACACTGAATACCATGCACTATTCATAGCCTGATGTTGCTCACTCTAAATTTGTTAGTAACCCGTTGACAAAATTCGAAATCCGCCATAATCTATCCATTTTTTCAGTAATCCAGTTGCGCACCCAAGGAGGGAACTAAACTGGCCCAAATTCAATCGAGTGACAAATCTTTATGTTAAATCTTCTGATGACGACAGCTAATCTCAAAATCATAGTGGAGGACCACCATGTGTGAAAGGATTACTTCCCTAAATATTCCCTCTCTTGTACATTTCCTTTTCTTTGACTTGTGACATTAGCTGTTGAGAACAAATAGATCAGTTCGGCATCCAAACCTCAATAATTATATAAAAAAAGAAAAAAAAGAAAGGGAGAATGGGGGAAAATATGAAGAGTAGAACTCGAACCCAAGCGGTAGAATCGCGTAATCAAAGTAGAAAGTGTTTAAGTGCAGTGCCAGAGTAGAAAACAGAATTTTGAAAATTTAGACTGTCAAATTTGACGATGATTTAAAGGGCTCGGGGGTCAATAACAAATTTATCCACTTCAGATTTAAGATAACTAAATAACTTATTATACCGAACTGAATAAATTAAATATTTATAACAGATACAGAATAGAATCAATCACGTAAAACAATGAAAAGAATTATAAACCAGGCAGGAGAAAATATACTATAAGAAAATAACACAGTAACATGGCTTTCTGGTGTTCAATAATATAAAGAATTTAACCTTACTTTTAATTTAACTTCTTTAAACAAATTCGTTTTAAGAAAAACTACTTATTAAACCTGTTTTTTCTTTTTAAAAATATTAAACGAATAAGAAGTAAATAATTTTTTAATACGAGAAATCAAGCAAATTTTGTAAGGCTAGCCGGGGGTGGTCTCTAAAACTTTTTAATTTTGCAGTTGAGCGGCACAATTCTGACTTGCAAAAGAAACCATTTCAATGATATATAGAAGGAGGGGGGAAAAAAACGAAATCGCAAATACCAGACTCAGATGTTAACTCATAAGTACTGTGGGCGATGAAAAGTCATTAAGTTTGCGTAATTTGGTGATTACTTCTGTTTTAAGACTCGCCAAAAAATATCTCTTAAATTTCGAGAACATGAAATACCCGCAAGCTAAAAGTATCCGAATACAAACTTATTCTAATCTCGGTGTATTCATCAGCAGCATCTAGCTATGTTCAACGGTATTGGACAGACAGAAAATTACAAACTGTGAAATTATTAAAAGCCAAATAAATCCAGCCTTTGACCGGCATAATGCGCTTGCAGACATAAAAAGAGAAAACTCTATTTTGAAATGTTCCCTGAAGGACTTAAAAATAAAAACAAGTAAAAACTTCGGAGCAAAGGTATTTCCTGTTCTTTTTTATCAGTCCCTAGACGGGAGATAAATGTAAAACATAGAAGAGAAGCAAACCTTACATTTCCTGATAAAGATACATGAACAAACTGAATAAAATACCATTAGTAAAGTGATAGAAGAAAAAAAATCGAATAGCGATTAAAAAATAATTTTTTTTAAAAAAAAGATAATAAATCACACTAGCATTCATTCACATTTTTGAGACACATGAAAAGGTTTCTTTGTGAGATAAGAAAAAAAAGCATTCAAAAGAAATGAAACCATGTAACATTATTGCAAAATACAGAGGTACTTAACAACACTGAAAAATATGCCATAAAACGATATAGATTTTTTTAAAACACAGATATGCATTGTTTCCGTTAGACAAATACGATATTAGAAGAAAAATTTTTAAAAAAAATTATATACCTAGCCTGAATTTCACGCACATAAAATCCGTTACCAGCATAGAGTTAATAATTTCTTTCTCTTTATTTTGTTAATTTACAGGGTCATATAGAAGCACTGAATAATTAAGTCCAAAACTGAACATAGTTAATAAGAACAAAATATAAAACAAGAACATAAAATGACATTTTTAGCAATGGAATTTTTTCTGTTTTAACAGGCATTCTTTCCTTTCACACAAGATCGATTTTCAACATAATATAGTTAAACCTGGAATCAATACAATTTTATCTAATTTTTATTACTTTAAAAAACTGCTGTTACTCAAATATAACTCAAGATACAGAAAACCAAGTATACCGCAATACCTAACAGCCAGTGGTGGGATTCAGCCGGTTCGCACCGGTTCTGTAGAACCGATACCTAATGTAGGTATCGGTTCTACAGAAACAGATGACATTTTTAGCAATGGACATTTTTCTGTTTTAACAGGCATTCTTTCCTTTCACACAAGATCAATTTTCAACATAATATAGTTAAACCTGGAATCAATACAATTTTATCTAATTTTTGTTACTTTAAAAAACTGCTGTTTCTCAAATATAACTCAAGATACAGAAAACCAAGTATACCGCAATACCTAACAGCCAGTGGTGGGATTCGGCCGGTTCGCATCGGTTCTGTAGAACCGATACCTACATTAGGAATCGGTTCTGCGAACCGTTTGCTAATGAGCGGCAGCTGCATGGTTTTTAGCAGGGGTGGCCAACTTTTTTAAGTCAACGATCGACTTTTTCATGAATTGTTTATTCGGCGATCGACTAGTTGCTATTTTCATAAAAATGAACATCTTTATATAACTATTATAATCTATAATTTTTCAAAAAATTATGGCTCGCGATCGACCAAAATCATGTCGAAAATCGACCGGTCGATCGCGATCCACTTGTTGGCCACCCCTGGTTTATAGGATAAACTTTTTTTTTTTAAATAAACCTATCCTACACCGGGCGGCTGGTCCAGTCTAATCGGAAAGAAATGGAATCCTACTACTACAGAGCAAAGATTGTTAAGATTAAATCACATAGCCTTTGAAAAAAGTAAAGAAAATTGCCAGAGAGGACGCCAATCTAACAACAATATGGAAATATCTTCAATAATAGTTAGTCACGCATTTAATATTTAAACGTCCTTTCTTAAAACATAATTTAGTTTTGTGTACCTCTTTTATTGTTTTTATTTGAGCAATTAAATGCATGGCATATTAAACTACCTTTCGGTATATATTTTGGTATACTTAAAATGGTCATTAGGACATAGAACCGGTCGTTAATTCATTTGAATCCTACCACTGCTAACAACCCAATTATTACTCAGTATACTGCAACTCGATTCTATTTCAATATATAGTAATTAAATATGAGTCAATTTATAGTTATTCAAGTATTACCCAATATACTGCAAACTTCGGAAATATTAGAAACAGAATTGAAAAGATACAGTGCGTTTGCCTTCTTGAGGCTATCGACGAAAGAGTAATAAGTTCCAATAGATCAGGAGTTTTCTGATAAGGAAAACTATAACTAATCATTTCTAAATTCCATTACCGTACACGTGTTTATTCTATTTAATTAGTTACACTAAAAAGTATACCGCATTTTTCGGACCATAAAACGCACCTTAAATTTTTATAAAAGAATATTTTGTATTTTCTTAGTTAATAAAGATATTTTCATTTTCTTAGTTAATAAAGATAAAAAATATATATAATAACTGTTTGCTTAACTGGCATTCCCTCCAATAGATGGCGATCCAGGCGCATATCACGTGACTGACTTTTTTTGTTTATTATTTTGTAGTTGAAGCTTGCTCTGTAAAGTGAGTTGTTACAGTGGCTTCGCAATAAATAATCTTGTTAAATTTTGTCTCTTTAATTATGTTAACGCTTTATCGACAATTACGTTCACTTACGTCGCAGTCAATAACTATAATTAATATATATATATATATATATATAAATAATAAAATATTCATTTTTTTAGTTGCCTTCGGACCATAAGACGCACCCCAATTTTAAGTCGATTTTTTTAAGTGAAAAGCGTCTTATGGTCCGAAAAATACGGTAATCATAAATAACATTTAAAATATATCATAAATGTCATTCACTTCTACAGGTTATTTTTTTTTCTCTCGGTTAATGTGGGGTTTCACATTGTGTAAGGCTATTATCATTGATGCAGAAACCTTTCAAAACTCATGTCTTATAAAAGTCATAAGTGTTCATAAATCTTATTGAATACATTTCCACTTTGGAAAAATTTGAAATAGAAGCAGAATTGAAAATATTTCAGAACTAAAATGGAATTTGAACTGTTTAAAATAAATCCTTTCAAAAGTTGCGTCAATCCAAATTCTTTAAAACACCGTTCCCTCTAGACATTACCTTTATTGCTTTTCGATTCTCACAGTCTGGCGCAGATAAATTTGCGTAACACAATTTTAAGGATAAAAAAAAATATTTTCTTTCCCCAGAGTTTCAAAAATCAGATCTTTATTTCAGGTCAATGAAGTTTTATATTTTTGTAACATAAGATATCTTGGGAAAAATACGCACGATATTCACAAGTCATTCACCTATAGCGCAATAATTTACACAGCTGAGCATGTATTTTGGTTGATGCCACTGTCAGTGGCGTAATGCCGAATGCAACTTTTATCTTAACAAATAAAATCATCAACCGTGGAGCATTAAATCTTGCAAAATACCACATTCATTCCCTACTCTACGTTTCGATACGTAGCTTATTGAAAAAAAAATGCTATTTAGAGTTAATGTCTGACAATTTTAAGTTCAAACAGCGCGAAAAAAAAATTCTTAAGAGACGGTAAAAAAAAAAAAAAAAGCCACTTCAAAGAAAATTTAGAATCAAAAAATTTTGTCGGTCGTTGAGATTAATAGGGGAGACTAAAAATGTTTATAATCAAGTTTTGAGTAAAATTAATATTACAGTGAATTTGTAATTTTATTTTATAGTTTGTATACTGTATATATACTTTTAAATACCTGTAAATAAAATTGCTTCGATTTTACACGATAAGTACTCGTAGGATTCATTCCTTTTCCTGTCTAATAAAAAAATTGGGATAAATAAATACCCGGGAAACGCCGAGAAAACAGCTAGTTAATTATAAGAGAAAAGTGAAAAACTTGATAGAACCGAATAAGACAATACGAATTTAGTTCATAACTAAGAGTAAATAACTAAGAGTACTTCCCATTATCATTTGATATATGTGTGTGTGTGTGTGTGTGTATGTATTATTAGTTAAAACAGAATACTGATGAGTTGTGCAATTTGCGCCTTACCGAGGAAGTATTTATAGTAAACTACAATTCTTTATTTTTTATAATAGTTAAAAAAACTTTTTCTTTCCTATATAATATATATGTCGTGGGTGTTAGTTTAACCTAACAGCTGTACTGAAGAAACTGAAGAAATATCATAATTCGTTATAGTTTATTTACAATCAACGAGAAAAAAATTGCACGGATACAGCTACAGGAAAAAAAATTTGGGACAGAATGGAACATTTTTGCTTTTTTGTCGAAAATTAAGGACATAGGCCAAAAAATTACTAAACGTTTTTAAGAACGTTTTATGTACCACGGAAGCCTACATGATGACCGATAATGTGTGAAATAATAACAAAAAACGAATATTTTAATTTTAATCCTTACATTTCTTTGGAAAACGAGCGTTTTAGAGTCATTCGGGCATGCTAAGTCATAATTAACAAAAGTATAGAATAATACGGATTGAATGATAAAATTTTTAAAAAAATGCTTAATTATTTTTGAATTTTCAAACACACACTTTATTTCAAAAAGTATTCGAATAGCACCTTTGAAAAGAAAATTATCAAATACACATACATAGCATTCAGTAATTCATATACAGCAAGATATCTGTCATGTCTTTAAACAACGTTGGAAGTTTTATCAGACAAAAAGGCTGCACTTGCGAATTTCTAGAGGGAACAAACGTATTCTGAGATGACAGTTTAGTATCCAGTCTGCCTGATTTTCAGGAATTCTCACAATCAAGTGTATTTTATATCATTAAACGATGAAGGTTTATGATACTATGGCGTCGTGAAGAAATGTATATTTTTTTTATGTGTGTTTGTGTGTGGTCTTGCCTGTGATCTGTTTCAGAAGCGCTCTCAGCAGGGAGACCAGCTGTCCAACACAATACCAAAGCGAAGACACAGCTATTGAGATACCGCAAAAACTGAATTATCGTATATACAGATACTTAATATGGCATCTTAAGGGAAGTCTCACCTCGTCTGCCACAGAGTTGGATTCCGGACAGTACCTACTATCTGTACAAGTTGTGTATGTTGGGAACCACTATTTCTGTAGTGTGTTACCGAGGAAAACCAACTGATTTGGTTTTGGTTTGGAGCGCTACGGTCATTTTTTGCTACGCGAGGGCTAATTAGACCGGGACCTACAGCTTAAAGCCGATTCCGAACGGCTACAAACATCCATGCCAAGAGTGGGACTCGAACCCACAGACTCCGGTACCAAATGCCAGCGCCCTAGCCATTCGGCCATCATCCGCCCCCCCCCCAAAAAAAAAAAGAAAAAAAAGAAGAACACAAAGTCTCGCGTTATTTAGCTGAAAATGCCAAGAGACAACTACAGTAGTGTGAAGATCCTCAATCACGGACAAAAGCAGACTGAAGAAAAATGGCCATTAAACGACATCACGCTTAAAACATTTCCCGCAAGAGAGAACGTTTGCCAGCGGAACGCCTTTATCCGCACTAAACTACACACAGTAAAATTTGGAGGTGAGTACGTGATGGCGAACAATTATTCACGATGTTAAGACTGGCTCCTCAAATTAACAGACCTTCGAATATAAGCTCAGTAGGCCGTATAAAGATTCTAGCACCATTGCATGAGGGATGGAACGCCAAATTTATGTCTCTATTTGTAACCTGATCCATACCACACAACGATGTACGTCCAAACCTACTCTGAAGAGCAAGCAGTACAAAAAGTAAGGTTGGCCAACACAGTTTGAAGCTCAGTCCATTCGGACACCTTTGGAACAGGCTAGTACACGGAATGTGGTCTCAGAGCAGAAAAGCTCTCCTAAGGACATGTTTAGAAAGAGGCGTTAATCGAAGAATACCGACATGTTCCAGTGGAGGCAGACATACTAGAAATTAGCGGAAAGTATACCTAGAGAAATCGATAAAGTAGTTGTAGCTAAGGGTTGTCTAGCAAAGTATTTACTTCATAAAATAAATACAAGTTTCTTATTTAAACTTTGGTGTCCGCGTACCTTTGGAGAAATAATGTATATCATTACGAAGAAACTATCTCAGTATTTTAAAATACGATGCATTCCATTGCAAATTTAAACGACGAATTAGGCGGAAGTGCAAGAATAAATACTAGGAGGACGATTTAATATTCGAAATAACTCGCGTAATAAACCAGCAGAAGTCGTTTTAATGCAACGATAAAGAAAGTAGCGAAGCCATTTTAAAAACTACGCTCCGCACAGTTATTTTCACTACACCTTTTTATTACCCATTTCTCTGTTGAACGATGTCTCGGACCCTTAATGTAACACCGGCAGATGAATTCTCCACAAATGAACTGAAAATTTCCGTACCCTGTTTTAATACATTTTGAGAAAATCAAATAACTAACTAACTAATTAATAAGTCGACGCGGCGATGGATTCTGTTTTGGGACGACTTCAAGGGATCTCCTGTCATATTTAAATTTTTCACGAATAACTAGCTCATAACTACTGAACGATGGGTGACCGCAAAGCTGAGTTTTCAAAGCTATTGCCATTATCTAGAGAGCGTAAAAAAAGAGATACAATATCGTAAAACATGGTAAATTTCCACAGATCCTCATAAAAATTCTTCACTTGACAGGAGCGTGAATGTGAACTGCCTAACATACGTAACAAATCACCAGAATCTATTTTCGGATAAAGGAAGGAAGAAAAGAAGAAGCTACATGTAATTTTGAAATTGCATACTATGAACAAAATATTCAAGCCGGCAAAAGTAATTGCACCATGCGCAATACAATTTCATGGTTAACATATCCCAACACGACGATAAATCAGACGTAATAAAAGCACATAATTATGTCATATCCTCTAAAGGGAAAAAAAGTATTCGATCACGGTTTAGCCATAACTTCAGTTTTATGAAACGAGAAAACATCCAGTTATAGAGGGATAATAAATAATGGCTGTTATTTATGTACTGGTGAATCGGCACTGAAAAGGTATATACGGGATATTATGATGCAATGACCCGATATCATGACTATACATCAATGCTGAAATGTAGGGGCATAAACCTTCCCCATAACTTCAATTTTATCCGTACATATTTCCTGAATTTCCCATTAAATATAGACATAAAATGATACAAAAAAAATTATCCAAAAAGCATTGAATAAATACTCTTCATTCAAAACTTTTCCTTTCTTTCGTTTCTTCTTTTTAGTAATTCATTCCCTTTTCAAATCAGCATCATATAAATGCGGCTAGTAATAGTATTACTATAACTGCGGGAAGATTGATGCTCAAAAAGAGCTCGCCTAGAAAGGATACGGTACCAATAAAAGCCTCTCGCAATGCCTAACTGCCAATATTGAGCAGAATCGTGGATTCAGAGCCAACGTGGATTTTTGAAAAGCTTTTATTCACAACCTTTTGGGAGCATTTGAAATTATCTATATTTTTTCTCCACTCCTACTTATAGGCATAAAACTTTGAAAAGCATACAAGAGAACTATACTCTTGTAAATTTTATCTTTTATATATATATATATATATATATATATATATATATATATATATATATATATATATATATATATATATATATATATATACACAGTGATTTCCGCTTATAAGACTCAAGTTTGTTATTACTGTTTTTGATTCTTATAGCCAAAATTTAGGTTTTTGGACAGGCACACGCACACCTATTTATACATATATTAGAAAATTTACCATAAAATACTCTTTATTACGTTAATTATCTTTTATTAAAATTATTTTTTATAATTTTAAAAATGCAACTTAATTTCTAAACCATTAAGTAGATACACATGATTATAGTAAGAGAAGAAAAAAAATCCAATATTTGGTACAACATACCTGCTTAACAGTTTAACATTTCAACTACAGGAAGGGTGCAAGAAAAAGTTTAATATGGTAGCTTGACGTAGTGAAGTTTTCAGGAGGCTGTTTATACCTCTTTCAATACCAATAGTCTCAGACCAAGATTCATCTTCTAGCTTACGTTTCACGGTTTGATAACGTGCTGAATCTAATAATGTCACGTTTGCTTAAGTGATAGTGGACACTTCGCCGAAGTTTTATGTGTTTCAGGGTCCAGGAAGCCGCAACCAGGATGCGGGAGGTGGGAAAAAAGTCCCTGTCTTTGTCAGTGGAGAAAAGTGAAACTGGATCCGGACGGGTAGGATGCCCCTGGGTCAAGCTAATAGGACAGTGTTTAGCTAAAGCGTTAAAGCGGAAACTATTATGTTATGTCTAACAAAGAAAGGGATGCATTTTACGACTGTATTCCATCCCATCTTATCACTCTTTCTTTTAAAAAAATATAGAAAGAACTTCGTGCCTTTTGAGGGTTTAACTGGCTTTTTTGGGAAAATGAAAGAAAAGCGAAGAGTGTAAACTGATTCTTAAAACCGGTGGATTGATTCTTTAAAGCGAAAATTCTAACATGGAAATAATACATTTGTTTTTGCGATATTGATTCTTATAACCACTGATCACTATAAGCGGTGGTTACTGTGTGTATATATATATATATATATATATATATATATATATATATATATATATATATATATATATACACACATACACGGGGGGGCATGGGGGTTGGAGTTACCCAGTTTCAGTCGTAAAGTAATTAATAACCATCGTAAAGAACAAATAATTGCAATTTATTTACAAAGAGAATTGAAAATACAAAATCCGTCTACGACGGAATCCAAAGCGGGAGTTATCCTCATAGGCGTAG
The DNA here is from genome assembly GCA_907164885.2 of Dolomedes plantarius. Taxonomy (NCBI): domain Eukaryota; kingdom Metazoa; phylum Arthropoda; class Arachnida; order Araneae; family Dolomedidae; genus Dolomedes; species Dolomedes plantarius. Next base: position 84,262,825 of record OU015495.1, on the reverse strand, counting down.
CGTCGGGCGCCCCCCCCCCCCCTATCAACTCAACTTGAAATAAATTAAAACGTTAATAGAAGTTCGGTTAAAATCGGAAAATTGTAGAAAACTTTTAAGACAGTTGGCTTTTTCTCCGCTTTTTCAAACTGTGAAACTGATGATTCCGATTATGTCATTAGCCTTCACATATTTTTTAACAATGATAGGATCCATAACAAAAATTCGATGCTATTTTTTTTCTCATTTTATTTATATTTATTTTTCTCATTGTATACTACTCAAACATAAATTCTATTGTTATTCAATTAAAAAAATCATTATATTTTAAGGACCGCCAGGCAATGAATGCGCGGGGAAAGGCCCTAACTGAATTCAATTCATCCCCCCCCCCAAAAAAAAAAGTTAGAAGCACGCTACGCATATGGTTATCATGTTACCCCACTAGAACATCAGGGGTCATCATAATGTTTACCCTAGCGGCGCCCTCTTGCACCAGACATGAAATGAGTTGACAATTAAGATAACTAATGTTCGAAAGTCGTAGTTCAGTTTGGTATTCTACCTACCTCCCTACCTACCCCCACACAGATATACATACACATACACACACACACACATATATACGCAGACAGCCTGGTGACCAACTTAGAACTAGCTGATGACTAAAAGTGTTAAGCCAATTTTAGGTTGTAATGAGGGATTATAACCAAACGAGAACAGATAAATTAGGTTTGACAGAAATTTCCTCGATTTTTTTAAAAATTTTTCGCTAACAGAACACGCATACGATTTTGGCAGTGTATCAAATTGATTACAGCTTGGCTAGAAAACTAAAAATTAATTAAAGAAAACTGAAACTACTTAGAATTCAACACTATTTCAGAAGTGAAAAAAAAACTGATATTTTTTTAATGAAAATACGGTTGTAACAGTGAACATATTCTATACGCAGCCAGAAAACAATTGAAAATTTTAACTTTTGTGAAATGTCGTAATACATCATAATGCACACACACACACACACAAAAGAAGAAAAAAAATTTGGGGGGGAGAGACAAATTTTTTCACCCAGCTAAGAGTGGATTTGAACATTTACAGGCAACTTAAGTTTTAGAAGCAACTAAACGATGTTCATAGCCGAAGTAAATGGGAGATGGATGAAATAAGATATTGGAAAATAACAGATAAAAAAAGACAAAGTCGATAGCATTCTAGTCATGATGTTGCGAACATCATAGCCATTTATTCTGATTAAATATCTCAAGACTATATCAAACCCAATTTATTTTATACACATTAGATTTATTAAAAACTGAAAAAGCAGTAAAACATATATGTTTGTAAGATATAGTTTTATAAGATATCTTACAATTTCAAGTACCAATTAAATACTAGATTAAACATTGTTAGCCTACTTGAGGCATTCCTCATGCGCTCTTGACCATAACAGTAATTATCTGAGAAATGAAAGTAGTTTATCCCGATCCCTTCCACTCCGGCGCCAGTTTAGGGAAGAACGACCTGATTTATGGGACCACGATAAGAATTACTTCAAATTGGAAGGTTGTTTATTCCAACCGATTGTCGCTATGTGCTTTATTTACTTCCACGCGACGCCATAAAAGTTTAGGGCTAACGAGGAAATATTTGGTCAAATAATCTCTGGAGTGGCCGGTTTAATGTTTACTTTGATTCAAAATAATCCCCGATAAGGATAGCGGAGGGCGTGTAGTGAACAAAATATTCAAGATGGCAATACAATGCTGTTTGAAACAATGAAAGTTAATATTAAAACACTCATGCTCGAGATAGAGCATATCAACGTATCCGTGTATTCAAGAAATGCTTAGCAGAACTAACCAGCCTGAGTTAAGTAAGTACTGTAAAGTGAAATGAGAGTCCCATACACAATAAAAAGACAACTGGACTTCCATTTAATTGAGAATCATAGTATTACAACGCAAACATTATGCCATAATACATGCTCCAAATTGCAAAGAAATATAAATTAGTAATCATCAAGCTACTATGATTCCCTCACTCTGTATAGATATCTATTTATCTGTCTATCTATCTATCTGTTGTGTAGAAAAAATTGTTAGTATTATTTATTCTTTAGATATATTATTTAAAACAAAAGTATTTTATACTTAATATTTAATAAAGAATGAAGAAGTCTTTAAGATAATTGAATATTGTAGTTAATAAATAAATGATGTTATATAAAGTTTATGCAAAGTACAGTATCTAAATTATATTATTAATTATTCATAACTTATTTCTTATTATTAAAACTGGATGAGAAATTAAATTCTCTTAGTTATTCTTTTCAGTTCATTTAGTAGTACAGTGGAATCTCGATCGATCGTTTTAGGGAATCATCGTTTTCCCGTATGTATCGTTTATTTCACCCAGTCCCGACGATTATACTGCTTTGTTATGTTACCGGATCTATCGTTTTCCCGCATTTATCGTTCAGTTCAGTCGGTCCCTTGAAAAACGATTGATCGAGATTCCACTGTATACTGGTTCGCGCTGTGAGAATTGCGTTCTATTTCCCCAAACTAAAACAATAACCTAGATTCTATGGCTAACAGAAATTCACAAATGAATACTCACAAAACATGACAGACACAACTTTAATTGAGGGAGCAAACTAAAAATTTTATTCATTTCTTTTAACACGAGTTAATAAAATCTTTTCCCTTTACTTAAACAATGGAATTTAGTAGAACTTTTCTCTCATTGCCTTAAACTTCATTATAAATTCAACATACAAATACATATTAACAACTCTAATTCTACTTGTTATTATAATAGTATTAAATAATTTCCCTCGTATTAAAATTAATAAGTATCACCTTGAACATCATTAAGAGAAAAGAAAATGGCCGAAATATAATTAAAAAAAGAAAACCTTGATTGACTGACAAAAAAGATTAAAAGAACAAAAAAATTTAAATTATGCCATGGCTAAGAAAAAAAAAATTATCTGAAGGGGGAATTTATTGGGCCTCGCGGCATCTTCCAAGACTAGAAAATCTTCGGACATCTGTAGAAAAACCCGTGGAGCATTTCGACGCTTTTCCAGATTATCTTCTTCGGCAATTAGATTGGCGCTGTTCATTGTAGCACGTAAGATCACCAGCAAGAGATCCCCAGTTTTTTCGTGTCAATCTTTTTTATAATATCCTTACTGCCTTCTACCAGGCGCCCCTTCAATTTTCAGCATATCTTCTCTAACACTGCCAGCACACATTTGCGAAACAGAGAGGGAAGTGAAGGTAAAAGCAGTGATTTAATGGTCCCGTCGCCGAGAGGAGGTTTTATAGCGTCCCTCGTGTCTTTGATCATTCGTACTCAGACCGCCCCGGAGAGCGGTTTTAAGACGAATGATCAAATCGACGAAATACTTCCCCCAAGTTGGAGGGGGGGGGGGAGACTAATAGACACCAAACTGTGTCAAGAGGCGACGGGGAGGGAGGGGGGCTGATTCGCTTGTGTGTAGATGCGCCTTGACTGGTCGGACCCATCTCAAGGTTTCTTGACCCTTCACAAACGGGGACCGAGTGTGACTCAGGGGTCCCTTATCAGTATATTCCTGGCGTAAAACGGGCGTTATTTTCGTTACAGAGAGTAAAATTTGTCCCTTCTCTTGAATGAAACTGAGGATCTTAGCGCCATTTTTATCTGTCTTTTCAAGATTTTTGTAAAGCACTTCTGTGTTTTAAATTATTTCGCGATAATTTAAAATTTATGCATAAAAAAGAAAAAATTAATCGTTAAAAATATAAGGGAGTAAATAAATAAAAGATTAAACTAAACTTAATTCTTAAAAAAAAAAAAAAAAAAAAAAAAAAAAAAAAAAAAAAAAAAAAAAACTTTACCTTGAGTCAGTAAATCAAAATGAAAAGGGATGAAAATAAAATGAAAATTGTCAGTCAATCAAATACCAAAACAAATGACATAACTGTAGGATACATTTATCGTACATAAAACATGACTTATACACACTACATGATTTATAGAAACTGCAACATAACCATGCTGGTTTAGAGAACAGCACGTATCCCCAACACACACCAAGTTTCTAGCAGTAACGAGTAAATCTGAAATCACTCTTCTCCTTTGTCGTTGCCAGCCTAGGACAACAAAACATGTCCAGCTGGTCATTCGGCGAGAAATCGGTTCCCCTACAAACTCGTGATTCTGATTCACCGGGGGTCGTACTCAAATAAAGGGACGAGTCATTGAAAATAATAATTACTGGATCTATTTCTTACACTTACACTTACTTTCTCTCACTCACACACACACGCACGGACGCGCGCACGCACACACACACACAGATATATATATATATATATATATATATATATATATATATATATATATATATATATATATATATATATATAGAGAGAGAGAGAGAGAGAGAGAGAGAGAGAGAGAGAATCGCACCCCGGCAAGAGAAGTGGGGCACAAGTCACAAAATGGCAATTTTGAGGTTATGTCATTGAAAAATATGTATGAAGTGCCCCATCGAGCACGAAAAGCGACACATCTCTATCTCGCAATTTGTCCACCTGAAGGAAGTTGTGTCAGTTTTATTGTAATACTAGTTCAAGCTTTATAGTATTCTTTCAGTTGATTTTTCTCAAATGCTGCATTTATGAGTTGTGTCACACATTTCTTGTGACGGTGCGATACATATATGTCAGAAATTATTTGGGAAAAGAATAATTAAGTTAAATTTAAAGCCACTAGCTTTCATATACCAGGACGCGTGCGGGTAGAAAAAGTAGGTTATTTCCCCGTTTTGAGATTGACCTTCGATTCACGGCAAAATGAAGCTCCATGCAGAGATAATTTATTTTTAGATAATGTACAGGATTAGGCGCGAAAAGAAACTTCGAGAAAATTCTAAATTGGGATCTGCGCATGTGCATCTCCGCATGAGAGTGGACGCGCGGTTTTGACCTCGAAATCGGGTGAGCGCGGGATAGAATTCAATGCCGACGGACGTGTGTTCGTCGCGTCTCTAAGTAAAAGAAATGGCGATAGTTGAACGCGGTGAGTTGGAGCTTTGGTTCGCATGAAAGGAAAATAAATGAAATTGATTCAAACTATGGACAGATGTTATTATATTATTCTTCCACTCGCCACTAATATTCACGGATGATGACTGCAATTTAAGATGTGAGAGCAGGCAAACCACTTGCCTGACATATATATACACTCAAGAGCCAAAACATTATGACCACCCCTACATTTTGCAATGAATTCGCCTGGATGACGTGGAAGGCACGTGATCAGGTGGAAGTGGTATTTAACTGCTGCTGGAGAGTCTGAAGAATCATTCTTTCACTTACTTCTGTGTGTGATGGGAAAGGCTGCGGATCTAAGCGACTTTGATAGAGGGCAGATTGTAATGGTTCGAAGTCTCGGAACAAGTATTTACGAAACTGCACGACTCGTGGGTTGTTCGCGACCTACAGTTGTTAGTATTTATGCAAAGTGGATGAATGACGGTGAAACCAGCAGTAGACGACATGGTGTTGGACGTCCACACGCTATCAAAGGAAAAGGTTGTCGAAGACTGTCTCGCATGGTGAAGCAAAACCGGAGCCAGACAGTGGCTCAGCTGACAGCCCAATACAATGCAGGGCCAAGTAGAATAGTATCGCAACACACTGTTCAGCGGGCACTGTTGGATATGGGGCTACGCAGCAAACGTCCCACTCGTGTGCCTTTGCTGACCAAGCGCCATCGCCAACTGCGCCTGCGCTGGGCCCGGGAACATCGCGACTGGTCCGTGGATCAGTGGGAGAGAGTTGCCTGGTCAGATGAATCACAGTTTGTCATTCATCACGGTGATGGCAGTGTCAGGATACGCCGTCTTCCAGGCGAACTGTTGCTCCCTCAATGTACAGTAGGTCATACACAGGCCGGTGGTGGCGGTATTATGCTTTGGCGGACGTTCTCTTGGGCGTTTCTGGGACCCGTGGTTGTGGTAGAGCAGACCATGAATGCTACAGGGTATCTGAGCATCATTGCGGACCAGTTGCAACCTTACATGGCCTCTTTTTTTCCAGCTGGAAATGGAATATTCCAACAGGACAACGCCCCGTGTCACAAGGCTAAAATTGTGTTGGAGTGGTTCCAGGAACATGATGCTGAATTCCAGTTAATGTCCTGGCTGCCTAACTCACCGGATCTCAATCCGATAGAACACATTTGGGATGTCATGGGACGGCAGCTCAGAGTTCAAAGACCACCAATTCGCAATATCTCGGATTTGCGTGACCGTTGCTTAAACATCTGGTACAATCTGTCTCCGGCCATCTACCAAGGACTTGTGGCATCCATGCCACGGCGGGATGAAGCTGTGTAGCGCGCCAAAGGTGGGCCAACTCGTTATTGACAGGTGGTCATAATGTTTTGGCTCTTGAGTGTATATATAAACTTCTGTATGTCGGCCAGTACATTTCAGTTTCAGCTTCGTAATGTTTCTTTTATTTTACAGAAAAAGGCTACCAAAAGCAAGATATGCAACTGAGCCTAATTATGAGAGCATTCATACTAATTTAATACATACTAACTAAGTTGTTTTATATAAAAAAAAAGTTATAGTCAGTTTTTGCTCCAGTTTCTTTTAATTTGTCAGAATCTACACATGTATAAAAATTCAAAAGTGAGAAAAATAACACACGGTAACAAGTAAAACCGGCCTGCTAGTGAACCCAATGCGTGCGTTTGTTTTCTTTCTTATAATATAATTTCTCTTTCGGAGACTTAAGAGGAAATCTTATTTCACTTCGTCTTCTTCCGGGGAACGTTATGATGACAGCAAATAGGCTGAAAATACCGAAGTCATGCAACTACAAACATTTTTTTAATGAGATTAACGCTAACTACAAAATAAGCTTACCGCTACCATTTCTTCGCAGGAACTGATTTATCACTTTTCTCTATCACACTTTAAAACCCTTGAGATATTAATCGAGGCATAATCACATTTATGAACGACCACCTGATTTTTTTCCCCTGACATTACTCATAAAAAAATTTCTTCTTTTTAAAGTACATATTCTTTTCAAGCGAGAAACAAATTATACGCTAAATACCGTCTTAAAAATTCTGCGGTCGAACAATTTGCAACATAATCCGGTTACTTCAAACAACATCTAACGGAATGTGTAAGTAATTAGATTAAATGCTTAGCCCTTAACGATTTCTTTGGCTCGGTGCATAATTCAACAATACGGAATAAGAACAATTTTCACGAAATTTAAACCTTCTCATAATTTTACAGGACTTGGCATTTAATTTAGAGTGTTTTCTTTATGTGAACACTTAGACTATAATAATAATAAATATAATGTATATGATTCAAAATTATGCAAATTTCAACAATGCATAGTGCCCGTTACACTACTAAAAACTTACAGGTTATGATGCTGATAAAAAATTAAGAGAAAATTTCAGCTATAAGGCGTAAGTTCTGTATACTTTGAATTTTTAACGTACCATTACGTTCCTCCATAACGGTCCACGATAAAGCAGAATTTATGACGCTAAAACCGTCCTCGAGAGTTATAAATCAAGAGTGGCAGAGTAGAGATATGTAATTTGTTTTTCTTACCATCGACCTATTCTGCATAGGGTTATCACCCATCCTTCTCTTCGTACGTAGGAATTTTATTGTAAAAAAAGAGGTAAGCAATGATAAGTAATCCTACGTTAATATCCCGCGGTAGTTTCGTTAGAAGAGACTACCCAAATTTTAAATTTTTTTAAAAAACAATTTGAAGGAATTTCCAAAGAGAATAACAGGATATTAAAGCATTGCTAATTGTCTCCCCTTCAAAAAGAATGAAAAAAATTATATATGTATATGTGTGTGTAAGTAAGTAACTGCTTGCTACCAAAATTCCCATTTCTAACTAATTTCCTTACACAATGAACAGTCTATAAACAGCCTATGAACAGCAATCTATGAACAGTCTAATTTTAAAGTGATATTAGTCCTTTAGCCCTTTGCCGACACCCTGAAAAAACACTAAACGGCCCCGTAGACTGCGCATGATAAACTAAGATTTCCATATATGGTCATCTGTCTCTTGTTCCATCCTTGTAGATACTAATTAAACGTATAGAATAATGTGGGCATACGTAGCTATCATTAAGCGACCATGAATCTAATGAAATGACGGGAGACACTTACTATTTGGGAACTAACCAACCAAAAATTTGTAACCACAAGTGGGCAAAACAGGAAATATGTATTTAATGTATGATCCTTTGTTCCATGTATAAATTCATAGCGTACGTCATTTACATTCATTGTTGTACCGATAGGTCCGTTGCACACACGGCGTTTTTATCTGTGGCGGAAATTTTCCATCGGACGCCGTTCCAACAGTAGACCACAGAAGTCAATTGGAGCTTGCACACTGGGCGGAAAATTAAATTTTTCGTCGACGGTAGCTTGTCGAGTGCCATTGTGCGCTGGCGGATTTTTCGACGCCAGATTGTAGTTATCCATGTGACCCTATGCACACTTACAACACAGCGGATTTTACCGTCGTAGGGTTAGTTGCGAGAGGGGGTGTTTGGGGGTTTGCTGGGGGGGGGGGGGCTGGTTTTCTTGGAATCGTAAAGGGGATTTGAAAAGGAGGACTCCTCCGATCCCGGCTGGGGGAGGGGGGGGCGTAGGTGCGACCCCTCTGGTTTTCTTGGACACGTGCAGGATTCGAAAAGGAGAGGTGGGGCTTTTTCCCCGGCGACGGATTTTTCCGCCGTGTGTGGAAGCTCTACTTTTAGAACGACGTCCGATGGAAAATTTCCGCCACAGATAAAAACGCCGTGTGTGCAACGGGCCCTATAGTAAGTCGGAGGGAGCCTGTGGGGAATCATACTGCCCAACTTTTATCGCATATATGTAATACAATGGATGCTTTTAAATTTATTGTGCGCATGTGTGTTCGCAATAATGTGGGATATTTCTTCTATGACGAAATAATATTTAGCGTCAGTACCGCATCATTCTACGAGAAAAAAAAAATGACAGAATAATAACTCAAAAGATTCAAATGGCAAGACTACTGAACGATATTCGGTATGACAAAATCCCAGAAATGCAGAATGCAAGCACAAGATATACATAGATTTCTGGTGTATTGGCACAGTTAGATTTTTGTTTCTCTCTCGTATTAGAAACTTTAAGTCATTAAGTATACAAAAGATGAAAGAGCCAATAGTTTTACGATAATTGCTTTATTCTTTTAGGAATAGAATTAAGTTTATTAAAACTTAACCCCGTTCGCAACACATTTCCTCACAACCAATCAACAAAACAAAGTTCATTATTATTTTTTAATATTTCTTCCATAAGAGTCCATTCTAACATTGATAATGAGACAACTACATACAAGCCATGGTCTAGATTAGCACAAAACACTATATGATATTCTTATAGTACAGCAAATAATTAAAAGGCATACATAAAAATATATACCTTTGAATCTGCATCACTCCTCCATCAGCAGAATGCACAATTTTCATACAAGGGTAAGTTAATATGGAAGTAGTTATGGAAACCCTTACCTGGAAAAGAATACAAGAATATAAAAATCTCGAATCAGATCAGTTGCATAAAATAATATACCTCAGCAAAACATAAACGTAAGCATAAACATAGTTTACATAGTTTAACAAGAAATTTCTACAGAGAAAATTTGATAACATTGAAGCTCTGAGACTTTTCAATCAGGAACAGTGATAGGCACTTTCATCTATATAGAATGGTATGTAAACTTCAAATGAAGAATTCAATCGAATTCGACTGTTAACGCATGACAGGTTACATGTCTTACGATCAGACAAAGGAGAAGCTGCTAGCAGTGGAAGTCTTTCTAAAAGGTTGAAAGGGGTGGGGGAGTCATACAGTCAGAAATAATACAAAAAGCGCCAGAAAAGAATAGTTATAGGATAGTTCTATCACAATATAGTTCAAGTTACGGAAACTTAAAAATTTCAAATAAATGTATAGTATTTGTGTAACAATTAATCAATCTATCAGTAATATATATATATATATATATATATATATATATATATATATATATATATATATATATATATATATATATATATATATATATATATATATATATATATATATTGATTGTTACGCAAATAATAAGTACATACAAATATAGCAAAAGTTGGGAGTTTACAGTTACAGAAACTTTTTAAAAGGAATCTAAAGTAATTAGAAAAAAAATATTAAAATTAGAATCGAAGTAATGTTAGAAAATAATAATTACAACCCTTATACACTCTGTTCGCGGTAAAATATAAATACTTTTTAACCGATAACAGGGGAAAGGATGTTTTCTTTTTTTAACAATAAGGAACAAATTTTGACGTGATTGTAAATCTGCAGTGACTAATTCTCGTTAAATGTACGAATCCTTGACAAAATGAATTTACTTATGCACTGTCTATAGGATTGCGAACATTGGAACTCGATATAGTGACATAAAATATTACAATTAATATGTAATAATATGCAAATATTATTACATATGTGTGTGTTAATGTGTGTGTTTTTACAAACATATACCGGGAGAAAGGAGAATCAGAGATAGAAGTTGCACAGTCTGTATTTTCATACAAGAATACTTTTCCCCCATGTTTACAAACTTCACAAAAACGCATACATTATTTGATAAAAATATAAAAAAAAAATACAATAGTCTTAGAAACAGAACATGACGCAGAATTAAATTCATAGAACAAAACATACTAACAATGCCGCAGGGAAAAACGCGAAAAAATATTTTACAAAAGAAAAGCTAAAAAAAAGTTTACAAGAAAAGGAAGTAAAAATTAACAAACATTATATACCAAGCGGATGTTTTTATATTTTAAAACTGCCCTTAGAATGTTAAATACACATTTATGGACCAAAAAAAGGGTATATAAAATTTTAATTACTGAAGAAATAGTGCATATCGTTACTGTAGTTTCCGTGATTTTTGTTCATTTATTCATATGCATATTTAATATTTCTAATACAGAAAACTTCTGAATAAAAACTTGTATAGGTTACTCTCTTTCCTAATCTGTATAATGGGATCCACTGTGTGATTAATATTTAATCACTGTACATCTACTAAGGTTGTTTTTCTCTTCGGAGCTTGAATGATTTACATAGATGGGCGGACACAGAGTGAAATGGGCCGGATCCGTCTGGGGCAAAATCATGGTACCCGATAAAGGCCGACAGAGCCATTTCATGATTTATTTTCGGGAATGTGAGTGATCACTTCAATTTGATTCGCGGATGAAAATCAGCATTTATAATTTTTAAAAATATCATATATATACATACATATACACACACACGCGAGACATTTAGTTACTCGAAATATAGTGTGTGCTATACGCAGAGGGTATAAGGTACACAAACAAACACACATACACACACACACACACACACACACACACACAAATAAATAATTTTTTTAAATAAATAAATAAGAATAACAATAAAAATAAACCATTTTCCTCTATCAGTTAGGTTTGGAGCGTTACGGTCATTTTTTGCTACACGAGGGCTAATTAGACCGGGACCTACAGCTTAAAGCCGATTCCGAACGGCTACAAACATCCATGCCAAGAGTGGGACTCGAACCCTCAGACTCGGTACCGAATGCCAGCGCCCTAGCTATTCGGCCACCGTCCGGGAGCGAACTCGCGATGCTGGGCCGAAGCAAAACGAAAGATATTAGCGGTATCGAGGCTTTGACTATCTAGGAGTCAACTCGGCCTAAATAGGGATCTGGTCAATTTTGGAGGCGGTAGTGTAACCCCCGGGGCCCGTCTCTCACATGCTCACTGTTAAAGCTCATCGATGTGAGTCGATGCATTGTTCCCCCGTGAAGCGGCTTGCTCAAACTTCTTTGGACTATCGTTTCGTCCTCCGGGAAAAAAAAAATTCAGATCATTAAATCTGAGAAAAAAATTTGGGGGATTACTAATAAAATAAGCAAAAACAAATAAATGAAACGAGCCGTACCCGAACGTAAAGCGCTCAAGTTCGTGCCACTTCACTCATGATTGCACGTCCTAACAAGTTAACCCTATCATGCCCGCTTCGGTTAGGGTCTAGCCCTTTTGTACCGATCTGCGGGGAGTCCTAACTGCCAATAAAACCCTCTAGACCAGGTAGAGCAAAACCCAATTTAGACGGTGAGCTCATACTAGATTACTAAGCTGGGTACTCAGCACCATTCAAGAAACTACAGGTTTCGCTCCCTTCGTGGTCACAGTCGATTGACTATGAATACAGTTCAGGAGGACTGAAAGGAAAGGGAAGAACCACTGTGAAACGATCAGTAGAACAGTAGGAGAAATAACAAAGAAAAAAGACGGTTGGATGCTAAAAATGCTGCTATCATGTTGCGTATTGTTCTGGAATCCTGGGATTCCCTGATATTTCCCTCAGTTGCTGACTTAGAGAAAGCTGTCAAGTAGCAGGGAGAACTTATTGACAGATTACACGTTGTGTGTTTCTGAAAGTTATATTTAACGCTCACATTATTTAACACTAAGTTAATATTAAACCTTGATATCTAGAAAACGCTTTAGCTAGAATTTTTTTTAGCTCCCGCAAGATTCCAGATATCAAAGTTACCCTCTAATACAATATATCCTATAAATGTCCAAAGGACATTCGCCTATCCACACAACAAATTTGTTGGCTACTTTAGTTTAGAGCACCACAACTAAAATCAGCTCCCTAAGGGGGGACGGTGCAAGAACGTCCATGCCCTAGACAGGATTCAAACCTGAGCCTACTTTGTGGCCGCTTTCAACGCTAACGATTGAACAATGCGAGATGCTAACGATTGAACAATGTAGTCGTTCGGAATCAGCTTTAAACTGTAGGCCCCGGTCTAATTAGCCCTCGTGAAGCTAAACAATTGACCGTAGCGCTTTAAACCAAACAAAGAAAACTTATAATTTTAGGGTCAAGCACTGAAAAAAGTTCTGTAAATATGTAAACGTGTAATTGCTTTAATCTGAACTATCAATCGGTATGATTTTACAGTCTGCAATTAAAAAAATATGGAAAGATGCGATATCTTTAAATGTAATGAAAGTCTTTATGTATGTGTGCATGAAAATACCCACACCAAGATTCTATCGACAATCCCACACTACAATAGTCAGGTCAAAAGGGGCGGCGACCTGTCTGCGACAATGGCGAAACCTATTAAAAAGCTCCACAAGGTTTTCACACTGTAGACAGATCGCTTCGTGTATCCTAATATCGTTATAGATGACCTCTTTCATTTCTTTACCCATCTCGGCTATTTTTTCATTAGGCAAATATCTATGCAATCTACTTAAATATTAACGCAGGCTATGGTATTACTGAACACGAGATTTCACGGGAGAAACCGACGTAGAGCGCTCGCTTCATCAATCACTTTGCATCAATGGTTGAGAAAAACCTGAAATCCCACGACACTTAAAAATGACCAAAAAATAAAAAGAACAGAAAGAAGAAAAACGCCCCACCCATGTCACACTTATTCAACGAACGTCTCCAGAGAGAATCCTGTGCCCTCCCTCCCCTAATAAAGTTAACAAGTATGGAAGAAGTAAAGGGAATAACGGAGAAAATGAAAAATGGGCCGCGTTTGGGGGAGAGGAAAATAGCCGCTCTCTGAAATTAATCATATCGCAGTGACACTTGGATTTAACTCAGAACACAATAATACAGAGAACATATATAATATGAAATCGATATACTAAAGCGAAACATTTCGTTAATATTCGAATATGAGAACTGACTGAAAGTAAAAAAAAAGTGGACGTAAATGATTTTTCAAAACAAAACACTTCTGGGAAGGGCTGGACAACAGTAAAGAAATCTTTTCAAACCACCTGCTCTCATCGCTACACTCTCCCTTCGGGGTTATTTCATTTCTCACAAAGAAGCGTTAGTATTATGTTTGTCATTTAATCCCGGGTGTGGCTAAAGATGACAGTGTCACTCCCAACCAATGTTTGTCAAGATAAATCTTTAATATGAGTTAATTTCAGTATACCAGGCTGGAAAAAAAAAAAAAAAAAAAGAAACATCGGTTCTCATCGGAATTATCATGTGATTGTTCTCTCCGGAAATACCCAAGGTTGTAGAAGTTTGAATTTCAAGTTCCACCCGAATTAATTGTCTCCTAATGTAGGCCATATTTTGAAGAGGATGTTATGAAAAGGGGTTAGATAAGTATTTCAGTAATGATTAATGAATTGCAAAGTCAATAATGATTTCACTTTGGAATAAATTTATCGATAAGAAATGTTAAAGCCATTTTTTTTCTCTCTAATGGCAACGCGTTTCCTACAATCCTTTCGCAGTTGCCGGAGCACTGGTGTAATATCTATCGCGAGGCCAGATCGTGATACAACGAAAACGATTCAGACACTCAGAAAACAGAAAAAACATCGATAAATATCGACTTAGTAACAAAAGCCAGAAATATATTGAATGCTTACAATTCATACACATGACACCCCCTCCCCCCTCCCGAAAAAAAAAAGAAGAAAAAACTGTGACCAGTGACACCCATCAAAAGGATTATCAAATATATTTGACACTGAGCCGTTTCATCCGGTTGAAGCAACAGGAAAACAATTTTCTGAAAAGAATTGTTACCTTAGACGAGTCATAGTGCTTCCATCTCCCGTCGGAGATCAAACGTACGAGCTTCCAAAAGATGCATTCAAACTCATTCCGACAGACGTTCAGTGAAAAACACGAAAGGTTGCGGCAACAACCCAAGGAATTTTCGCAGACCGCTTGGAAAAGTGTCTAAATTGGTCTGGCAAATACTTATAATATAATTATGCATTTCTTACTTGTAGATCATTTGATTCGTTTTCTTTTTAGCAACCCTAATAAATTCAAGGAAAATTTATAGTAAATTTATAATATATAAAGGTCAAATGGAAAGACAGACTACTAATCACCTTCTGATCACCACTTTGATTCTTTATTTCTCACTGATATTATATTTTATGTGTATAAAATTTTCTTAAAATTCTTAAAAGATAAAAACAAATTACTCTAATGTAATGTTACAAAAATAAATGAATAATACCATGAATATATGTCAATGCATTTATAGTATTGTGCAATACACGACATTTCTGTAACTAAATACTATTAAACACTACCTAAAAGCTGTCTACTTTATACATACAAATACTACAATGAGCAAATCTGAGCAAATAGTGCAATATACCAATATATTTTTCCAGATATTTTCAACGATTTAATTTTATGATCAAAGTAATCCATTAATTAATCCAAATGCCCTCAACCTTTTGAGTACATACCCAATTCTCAAGGTAATTAATTCAATTTCAGCACATATTTACAGCAACAATGGGAAAAAAAACTCACAGATATAATTTATTCAAACCATGCACACTTGACAAACGCGTTATGAACATGCAAACATTTTAACAGAACCAAATCTTTAAACTGAGATTCCAGATACAGATTTCCTTTAAATTGAGATACCGGAATACACGTTTGTATTTCAATGCATCATGAGGAAACGACAAAAAAATATATATAAATTCTATTTCCATTTAATCTCTCAGCTCCCCTCGAGGGAGTACAAATTCCTCTTCCCCACTGACATTAAGTGAAACGAAAAATAACGAAACGGATAATGGGATACATTAAGCAAAAGCAGTTTGGATAGTTCCTGTCAATGTACGCGGGAAACAAAATTAATGTTTTGATTAGGGAATGGGAGGAAGAACTCATGTCACTACATTCCAGATATAATAAATACGACAGCTTGTAAGTGATGCAATGATGACAAATGACTCCAGGAAGTTTAAAAAAAGTAAAAGCAAAACTTCAGACTATATATAGTTCAATTTGGGTTTATAATATACTCCACAAAATTAGATTGTTGAAAAGCAGGAAATACATAAAACTTTAATTCCTCTGTACGCCTAAAAGTAACGCTCAGGTTTAAAAGAATGGCAAAAACTTGGGTAAGTATCATCAGTTATTAAACCAATATACAGGGAATTTATAACCACTGTGTTGATAAATTGTATTCATCAGACTTCTTTTAGATTCTTAATTTTTCATAGTTAAGGACAAATCTGACTGTTTTATATGAAGATCTGAAGTTTATCTATAGAGATAAGTTCCATCAGAAACTCCAAGTCACCAATAATAGAACTCGTGTCTTGATATTTGTTAATTATTTAGATGATACTATCTCTGAATTCATTTTATTTCTTTCTTACTGAAAATAACATCCACTTTTAGCAACATATGCAAATGTATGGTTGTGCTTATGTATTGTTAGCAACATATGCAACTTGTATTATACTATATTTGTACAAATATAGTAACTAACCTTATATTATATAAAAATACATATACCAGTCTAGACTACAGGTCATGCTTCTAATACTTTTGGACGAACCAAAACTTACTGCGACCAATAAATAAGCGGTTCTCAATCTTCTGAAATTCAAAAATTTTCAGTATACCATTAAAAATATGCCCTGTGCGCAAATGGGAATTAACGACTATTATATGGGACTACACATTATATATTGGAATTGACGGCTACCTCTCGCGAGCCACCGGTGGCATCTTTACTTGTTACGAACTACTGATTTATATAACAACCTCAAACAATGCTCAAGCTGCATATGCCAATGATCTTCCAGCAACTTTCATTCCAGCAGTGAGGACTAGTTACGAACCATAAAAAATATGCCCTGTGCGCAAATAGGAATTCAGGACCATTATATGGGACTATACATTATGTATTGGAATTCACGGTTACCTCTCGCACACCACCAGTGGCATCTGTACTAGTTACGATCTACTGATTTAGATAACAACTTAAAACAATGCTTAAGCTGCATATGCCGATGATCTTCAAGCAACTGAGGTTGGGCTGGGATGAGTTCACGAGCTACATAAGCTGGTATCTCAATCCACCCTTCACATACAAAATTCTGTTCCATTCCATTCCATCGTTTCAGTCATCCACCTCTTTTTAAAAATGTTCAATTTTAATATTGTTCAACGTGAAGAAATGCGATTTCCCTGAGTAATCAATGAATGAAAAAAACTAGAATGATTTGTGAATGAATATATTCTCCAGCTTTAACTGACGTGATCTAATTAAAGATCGCGTCAAAAACTCAAATATTACACAATTAAAATGCAAATACTCTAAGGGCATGTTCACGTAGAATCCGTCATCGTCAGCGTTACCCGTACTGAAATATATTTAACCAATTACAAACCTCTAAACGATTAGCAACGAAACTATCAAGGCCTGTGATTGGTTTAAAATATGTCAATACGAGTAACGCTGACGCTGAGGGATTCCATGTGAACAGGTTCTTACACGGCGAAACAGCCGCGAAAATATCTGTTGCTAACGCCCCCTGGTTGGAGGTTGCATTTACCAGGTCCTAATAGGCTATTGGGCTGAAAGGGGGGGGGGGGCGGCTCCTGCTTTGAATTAGCACCACAAGGGTCGGAGTTCGACTTGGCTAAATGACCGGTACCGTAATTTTGAACCGAGTCAAATGACGAGACCGGAACACTTGAACCCGCACCTCCAGAAGTAAATTTGAGAACGACCTATTTTACGTGCCCCGGCCACCATTAGTGAACACGGCGGTGGATTTGCAGCGACGAGCATCGAACCAGGGACGTTAAAATATCTGTAATAGACCCAATTTTTTTTCATATGCGTGCAGTTTTCACTACAAAGGGGAAAAAATTATAATTGATAAAAATAGACGATTTTAGAAGGGATGAAAAGCTAATAAAAATTTTTTAAATTAATTTTTACCACGAAATATCTATCCCCCCCCCCTACAATTTCATATAACCTACGTATGAAGCATATAAAACAGAATAAGGTCATCTCTAGGTGGAAATCTACAGCTCACAACTGAACTGCAACGAATAATTAGAAAATCCCTAAAAATTCAAAAATTATGAACCGGAAATAATAGCACTTGGGAACTTCCAGAGTGATTATTTATGATCGAAGTTCAAAGATGATATTACAATCCTGTTTGAATAATTTTCTAATGCATAACACTTAATTTCACATCCGAACGAAAATTTAGTTTGAGATTAATGACTTCTTTGATAATAAGAGAGGAAGGTGGGGAAAAAATGCGCCTCACATTCCGAATCATTACATTCTAGTAACATTAACTGCGACAAATGTAAATACATTTTAATACAGCTCAAAACACTGTAACAAGTTAATGATGCTCACATAACGAATGAATCATTTCATTCATTAATGATCTGATAAATTATCTGCTAGATATACAATCGTCGGATAGTTATGAATCATTCGTTCCTTACTAAATGATTCATTAAGTTTGGGATATCGAAATTCAAACCAGTTTCCTCAAAACAGAACCCTATATACGCAGGTGTATTTGTTTATGCAGTTTAACTTAATTATTCGACATTAAATTCTTTTTTTTTTCCAGCAGCTCACCGATCACGTTACGCCAACTTCCTAATTATAAATATGAAAATTTATGCTGAAAACTGGAAAAGAATTTTGATCTTGATAATGAATAAAAGAGAATATTTTCGCTTTTGAATCGAGGATTACAGAACTTGGTTTGGATTTGGGAAATAGCGGAGAAGTTTGAAATTATTTAGAGTAATATATATATAGTAATTAATCATAATAATACTATCATGAAAATCAAAGTAAACTCTGGCTTGAATAAATGTCGTTGCAGTATAAGTAGTGTGCTAATTTTATGTTCCTTACATTATTAAAGAAAGATAGCTTTTCAGAATAGATGGACGACAAACATCCTTATTTTTAATTTTGGTGGTGAACTTTAAATTTATTCGTCTGGATTGTCTTCCTACGCTTTTCCCAGTCACTCTCCATTGCCTGTCTCCCCAACAACTCAGCTACGACTTGACCCGGATCCGAAAAACTATGAAGTTACCAGCCAGTTGAGCATCACCCCGTCAAGGGTATTACTTACACACACAATGTGTGTGTGTGTGTGTGTGTGAAAATTTTGACGCATTTTGGTACTTTTCTGTTTAACTGTTTACTGCTTGTCCAAGCAATACAGACTGGGTTTGGCGCACTGCCAAAATTATACCTTGAAAGGTAAGGACGGACAGTTTCATCGTCTGAAATTTTCCTTTCCAGAGGACCGTTATGGAGGAAAGTAATCCTACGTTAAAAGATGACTGCATTGAACTTACGGCTGCTGTGTACTAACCCTATTGGATTAGCTCACCTCGATGTTAATCTATGGAGAAAATTGTCTACCAGTATTTACAGCTACATAAATGCTGAATATCCGATAAAAATTGCATTTTCAGATAGCCTGAACTTTTCTGTACCTTGTAGCAGGATTCTTTTTATAAAGTTCGCCCATCAAAGCAATTTATGAGCTTTTAAAACACACTATACCAGATATTTCCCCGAATAATTTCAATTTTAAAATATTTACATTTTTTTAAAACGACAAATGCCCCACGGTGTAAAACTTCTTTCTCTATTACGGTGTACAGTTAAAAAAAAAATCCTTAAATGCAAGTCGGCAATCCTTGGACACATTTTCTCCATAGGTTAACATTGAGGTGAGAGAATCCAGTAGGTACACATCAACCTAAATGGACTAATTTGAAGGAGAACTACGAGATATTATTTTAATGTGTTCTTAGGCTCATTTCAAGTCTAACTGTTTGTAAGATTAATAGTCAATTAAAGCCAATGCATGTCTCCGATTACCAGTTGCCCTTTTTTAGACATTTTATTTTGCATTTCAGCGATTTGAATCAATAAATGAACAACCCAATTAGTGATATACGGTCTTCAATGCAGTTAGCGACAAGGATTATCCGAATTGGGTTTCCCGTCAGACCATTTTTTAACATAACAAATTAAATGCAAAACAAAGAGTTACTATTAGAGAGCAAAGCACTTCTTTTTTTTTTTAAATCTTTCCACGGGTGAAGAATTAGGAACAGAAGTAAACACGAATTTTGGAAACAAATATTCATGAGTATCCTAAAAATTTAATAAACATCGATTTCGAAAGACATAATTCTTCAAAAAGAAACGAATCGAAGCCTTGAATGTTCACAAAAGGCATCGATCAAACAAAACATCGACATTTTTATTTTATTTTATTTTTTATTATTTTAAGGTGCAAGCTGAACTACACCCAGTGAATGTAGGTTATATCATATACTTTATAAGTTTATATAATAAACCTTCACAAAGCTTATACAATTCAACACATCAAACATCGAGTAAATGTTGTGTAAACTTTAAAGGGACTTGTATGAATATTAAATTTTCGTTCATTGAATACTTATGAACTAATTATAATTTTTCAGTTTATTACATAAGCTTCATGTGTGTGTGTGTGGGTATATATATATATCTCATACCACACACACACACACACGAAATATTGGAAAATACCGCATAAAGTGCAAAAATTGCTGAATATGTTTTTCACATTCATAATAAAAGAGTGAATAGTTACACGATATTACAGTGTAAAAGGAAAACAAATATTAAACTAGGCATTATACGTCAACGTCTATCACCGTGCCTAGGCCGAATATGGGCACATGAAATCCGTAGACCGGATCTATGAGGTCAGAGTGGGTGGGAGAGGGTGCGATATCCTCAGATATCGCCCCTGGGGGTGCTCGTCAAAATTAAGGTGGCAACTAACTAAGACGGACTCCGACCCTCGTGGTGCTATATAAACCAGCGCCGCACACTTTAGCCCGAAGACTATATGGACCTGGTCTGAAGCTTCCGGCCAGGGGGCATTAGAAACAACAACGTGTATCATCAATGTTAAGTTTCAAAAACTGAAAAAGAAGACATCGATTAGAAATAAATAAATAAACAACATAAATTTAAAAGATCGGGAAAACGGGAGCAATGGTTTCGAATTGATTTACCGACTATTTGCCTATCTGTAAGTCAAACATCCAAACCATAATCCAGCTGTTACTTTACTCGTTAATTTGAAACGCAAAAGGGATGTATAAATTATTCCATGACTGAAAATAATTTTATAATTTATGACAAGCTAAACTATCTAAAGATGGAAAATATGCGATTTACTAAGATACATATTTTTTAGTGTCACTCATTCTTTGCAACAACGGATAAAAGGCAGTAAAAGGCATACGGTCACAATGACAGAGGTTCTCACTCACCAGTTTGGCATCACATAGGAGCAAATAGAGTTTAAAGCAGAAATATAAAAAAAAAGATTAAATAAAATCGCGGAGCAGTATATCATATCAGACAGAAAATCAATAATATTGACACGCAAACAGCTTCTCTCTTTTAAACATCATCTTGAAGGCGTGTAGGTCGGAGTACTTTTTTATATAACCAAACTGATAAACTTACTGTAGAGGAAAAAAAAAGAAACGTGATGCTCAAAAAATAAGTAAACAATAGGACGACATATTACAAGATGTTTTCCTTGCATGACTATAGATAGTCAAAATTTTCATAATTACTCAATTATCATTTATAATCTACATTTTCTCTCGCGATGATGGGCAAATACGAAAAAAAAATGTGACTATCATGTCTCGAACATTTAACTGCTAGAAACCATCATTAATGAATAAAGGGCGAAAAAGAACAAGGACGAAACTTTCTTGAAATCAGTTTACTATCGAAATGCACGTAATTTATACCTTGTTTAAGCATAATTAACGGACTAATCTGATTTAGTAACCGTCTAAGAATTTACGAGTCAATAGCAAACCAACTTAGCTCCATGAGGCGAGAAATCTACATATTCACTCGTAATTTCTGCGGATGAAAATTTAACATTAAAGAATAGCTCAAATATTGAAATTTAAAAAGTTTTTGAAGAATTCGTAGGCTTAAGAGATGTGGAAAAATACTGGAGAAAGGAGTGGCGAAGCTGTGGAGATGAAAGCAACAAATCGTAAAGTAAGTCAAATATGTACTCTAAGTCACAGTAAATATAATACATGAAAATGTATTTTTAATGACTTGCCTAATTTTAAATCAACCTTTGAAACGAAATTCTTGAACTGTGTCCAAAAATTCTACAAAATTGTGTACTGAAACGAGAAATCTTTCAATTTTGAATCCCCCCAAAAATATACAGGGTGTCCCAGTTAAACGTTTCAGAACTTCTACGAGGGGTAGGGTGCATCCTGACGACTCGAAATCATATAGCAATGTGGGGTCGGAAATGCTTTCCTGAAGCGGTGATGTACACAGAAAACCATAAAGAAAGAGACCGTAAGTGGATAATCGTTTTAATAATAAATGTACAAAAACAAAAGGTACAGGAGTCAAAGTAAGTGTTCGAAGTTTTTTCCACCGACTGCAATGCAGACCTCACATCTCCGGTGCATGGAATTCCGAACATTCTGGAATAATCCAGGTTCATCTCGAATTTCTCCGGTCGCTACTGCGATTCTTGCAACCAGCTCCTCAGCACTGTCAACGGGGTTGTCATAAACTCGTGTTTTCATATGTCCCCATAAATAAAAATCAAGACACAATAGGTCTGGTGACCGAGCAGGCCAACGCACGAAACCACCACGTCCGATCCACTGTTGGCCAAATCTGCCGTCTAGGTAGTTACGGCGGCTGCCCCACTACAATCTGCAGCCCCGTACACCAAATACATATCGGCTAACTCTGCGTTCGTATAATTAGCAATCCTACTAACTCTGAGTCCTTGTGCGAAATGACGATTCCCTGCACGAACGCTCGGAACTTTCCCGCAACGCCATCTACCGCTTCAGGAAAGCATATCCGACCCCACATTGCTATATGATTTCGAGTCGTCAGGATGCACCCTACCCCTCGTAGAAGTTCTGAAACGTTTAACTGGGACTAGGGATGCGACATCGATGTCGATATTTTCAAAACATCGATGTTTTGATAAATACATCGATATTTTAAACATCGATTTATTGAAGCCGGTGTTTTTTTAACATCGATGTTTTGTGCTCGATGTTTTACGTTGTCTCGATGTTTTTTTAAAATGAAAAACTACTATAATAAAAAAAAATTCCACGTAGCATAATTTTCACACTCAGTAAATGTAAGTCTTAATTCTGAAAAGGACGAATACAAAAGGAGAAACGATTCCTTAGCAAACAGACAAATGGCAGTCAGCAACCAATGAACTAATCTGACACTCCAGAACCTTCCATGGGGTTTTATTTTAAAACTAGTATATACGTGAGAGCAGCCATTTAAGTTTATGTTTTGTTCTGGTTTTATGTAAGTTGACGTTAATATTATTAGTAAGATACCTCTCAAAAGTACCGTTTGGAAATATTTTTGCAAAACCTCTGACAAATTGGCAAAATGCAATGTTTGCCTAAGTCGCTCAAAACTTCTGGAAATACCACGAATTTATCTGGACATTTAAAGGCAAAACATGGCGGTATTTACAACGAGAATTTTGAGTCATCAATGTAGCCCAAGGCAAAAGCAACCAAATTTTTGTCATTTGTGTCAGCCCAATCAGAGAGTAAAATTAAATCACCCCCCACGACTAACCGAAGTAACATTAATGTTCGAGATTGCTAAACCAGTTTTAAAAAATGGATGTTCTAAAACATCGATGTTTAAAAACATCGATGGTTTTTGGGCGATGTTTTATTAGCATCGATGATTTAATATTGAATATCGATGTTTCAAAACATCGATGTTTTTTTATCGATGTCGCATCCCTAACTGGGACACCCAGTATATTACAAACTGGTTCTACTATTCCTCGGCGTCGAATGAAAAAGAAGCTTTACAAGATTTTTTTGTTTCCAAAGCGCGAGGCACTTTGTCTATTACGGCACTCGTCCATCCTTACCGCAAATTTTCTTGGCTTCTTTATTATGGGAGCACCCTATAGTTGAGCCAACATAGCTCCCTAATCTCAGCCCCTTCCCCGGAAAGCGAGAATTGGACCCACAACCTGGCAGTGAAGGCACTCGGAGAATACCCGTGGGCCAAACCACTGCGCCACCCGGCCGGCTTAGCAATGATTTTAAAGACACGAAAAAGGTATTTAAAAAATTTCATTCATAAAGCAAAGAAACGCCTTGATTTAAAAATGAAATTACCCGAATCATTAGTTGTTAATCATTGATTAAGGCATTTTATAATACAGTCGGTCCCCGTTATTGCGAATCCGATATATAAAGAACTCATGGATATAACGAACGAAAATTTTGGTCCCGCCGTTTTCCTGTTGTATGTAATTTAATAAGTATTGTGTCAGTTTAATGTATTCGATTTTAGTCGATTTAATTCATTAATACTCATTTTTAATACATTTTATCATTTTTTAATATATCCTTATTGAACACACATTGCAATTAATGAGTTACGCATTTTGTGAATTCTAGCATTTTTCTTAACGTTTCGTATATAACGAACGAAAATTTTGGGTCCGCCGTTTTCCTGTTGTATATAATTTAATTGGTATTGTGTCAGTTTACAGTATTCGATTTTAGTCGATTTAATTCATTAATGATCATTTTTAATAGATTTTATTTTTTAAATACATCATTATTGAATACACATTGCAATTAATGAGTTATACATTTTGTGAACTATAAAGCGAACACAACCTTTGGTCCCTTGAAGTTCGTTATAACGGGGTTCGACTGTATTCCCAGATTTGACACGTTATTCGTCAACACAGCAAATAGTAAGATGTGTATTTATTTCTCTTTTCAATCCGCAACGCAGCGGACATAAAGAAACAAAATTATGGAGAACTTCCTCAACGTAGAAAATTACTAGGTACTAGATAACCTAAAATACAGCTCCATGTACAACTCATCAGCGCGCACACACACACACACACAACAAACAAACAAACAAACAAACAAAAAAAATTTGATCATTTTCTTTACTGTGACGAGACCCGCAAATACAACAGTACTACCGTTGTTAATCACTAATCTACAATATTTGAGAACTGTCGTGTATCCCAGGAGCCACCCACGATGTTTTAGAACTAAGATCAACAAATCAGAGATGAATAATTCACATTCTTGAACTACGTCGTCCCTCACTCGAGAAAACGAACCAAAAGTGAAAGAAAGAATTAATACAACGACAAAGGTGACTGGAAGTAAGACATGTCTTCACACAGGAAACAGTTGGCAGGACGAAACTAGAGACAGATAAGATTTAAAAAAAAAAAAAAAAAAAAAAAAAAAAAAAAAAAAAAAAAAAAAAAAATTGTGTGTGAAATGAAATGTAATCTTTCACCTGACGCAATCAATGTCGTATTCTCTTTTTGTTCTCAGAAGTGATAACCAAAGTATTAAACCAGAAAGGCGATTTGTTATCAGCACCTTTAGCCTGTTTTTGGATATTGAAACATGTGCCCCGAAATTGGGAAAAACGAAAAATAAAATCTATAAAAGTGAATGGCTGTTGTAATGCTGTAGTTTCAAGTATAGCGTTATTCGTGTTTTATAGAAAACGCTGTTATATGATTCAATAAATTTATTTTCCTTAAAGACTTTTCGCTTTTTTTTTTTTTATATTTCCTATTATGAAAATTCATATGCTAAAGCTTCAGAGGCCTCTAAAGATTTTAGGATATTGAAGAAGATATTTCAAATCGATCAGGTTTTTATCGCAGTTACGTACGATTTCTGGTTTAAATTGAGCAGTTCTGGAGATTGTTAGACATATTATAGGTCATTAAATGAATTTTCCTCATCCGATATTATTATTTTAAAACCTCAGACAGGAAGATCAGACATGGAACGGGTAATACAAAAGTCGGTTGCTCAAACCATAGTTTTAATTTAACCCCCCCCCCCCCACAAACACACACGCACGAAAAAAAAAGGGGGGAGACTTTATGAGTAAGGGGGTTGTTGTACTCTTCTTAACCACAAGAATGGGTTCTAATCACTAAACCAATCGTTTGACCAATGTTCACGATTTATATTGTTGAATCAATCTGAATTCAAGAATTTATTTTAAATTACGAAATATATTTACTGGAATTTTAGATTTTCAGACGATTTTTTTTTTTTAACGTAGGATTACGTTCCTCCATAACGCTCCTTCGGAAAGCAAAATTTCAGACGCTAAAACTGTCCGTCCATTCGACCTCGCGAGTTATAATTTTGGTAGCGTACCAAACTTAATCTGCATCGCTTCGACAAGCAGAAAACGGTTAAACAGAAAAGTACCAAAATGCGTTAAAATTTTGACTGACACACACACACACACATATATATATTATATTATATTATATTATATATATATATATATATATATATACAACGACACGAGCGCGGGCCGACGAATGAAGGGCTGAGTGGCATAGTTTTCATGTTAAAATGGATGACTTGTCGCCCGGCCGTGCATCACAAATATTTAAATCCATTTCCGCATTTCATCTCAACCCTCGGATACACAAATCAAAACACAACTTTTTCGGACTGCATTTTATTGAGATCACCGACCGCTCCGTCGGTATGGATGCATCAAGAGAAAATACAGGAGTCCGTCCCACCTCCGGACGTCAACACTCATATAAACTCCAGTCCATCACGTGATTAAAGGGTGTGTCTTAATAGTTGATTGGTTTAAAGTTGTTGATGTGCAGAACTGATTTAAACTTGTACTGACGCCACGCAGCGTACCTTTAGTTAAAAAAGACAGCCATCTTGAATGATTTTGCCGAAGGCTGTAATAATGGAATTTAACGCGAATGCCCAAAGGGAATTAAATAATTTAAGGGATTAAAAAAGGGTTTGTAATTTGGAATAGTAAAGTGAGGAATTAATAGTTTTTAAATGTTAAGAGTGTTGAATTAAGAAATTACTAGTTTTTTAATATTATATATATATATATATATATATAATATATATATATATATATATATATATATATATATATATATATATATATATATATATATATATATATATATATATATATATATATATATATATATATATATATATATATATATATATATATACTGTAATGACTTGCGACCTTTTCCCACGCGTAAATTCCAGAGAACCCAACGGGCGGACTCGCCGTTATAATTGACTCGATACGTCATTGAACAGTCGCTTTGTCAACACAACGGTGCAGACACTCAGGCGCCTGCTGAACATTTAGGAGGTACACATCTTTAGAAATGTTACCCCTTTTTCGGACAAAAGCAGATCCACTGACAATCGCCTGGCCGGTCAGCTGAAGCCGCGAGACAACTTTACGAACTGGGGGGGGGGGGGGGGTCGAGTGCGACACTCGACCCCCCCCCAGGAAGAATAATAGCAGATCTACTCTACATCCCAAGCGGTAATCATCAGTTGTCCGTTATTTTCAGAGCAGCTAGGTGAACTGAACAGGAGGTCCCTGCAGCGGACGCGTGCCAGAGAACGAGAATCAGACGGCTCATAATGACATCCTGAATACCATGATTTTTTTTCAGATATGTTAAATTTTAATCTTTTGTAAATTAGCCTATATTTATTCTAAAACGCCAGTAAATCACAATGTAAATATTACACTACAAGCGCAACCGAGAGCGAAGTGATGGGGAAAGCAGTGATTTATTGGTCCCGTCACCGAGAGGAGGTTTTATGGCGCCCCTCGTGCCTTTGAAGATTCGTACTAGACCGCTCCGGAGAGCGGTTTTAAGACGAATGATCAAAGCGGCGAAATACTTCCCCCACGTTGGGGGGGGGGGGTACTAATCGACACCAAAATGTGTCAAGAGGCGACGGGGGGAGCTGATTCGCTTGAGTGTAGATGCACCATGTCAGTCTTGTTTTTAGGCGAAGTCCTTACAATACGTACATACATATAGATACATATATACATAACACATGCATACATATACACATGGAAAAGAGGTAAGCAACGATAAGTAATCCTACGTTAATAACCCGCGATAATTTCGTTAGAAGAGACTACATGATTTTTTTTGTTTTTATTTTTTAATTTATTTATTTATTAATTTATTTATTTTGTGTGTGTGTGTGTTTGTTTGTTTAAGTAAGTGTTTACACTCAATTTTCTGATAATTCCTGAGTAACATTTTAGGAGTTGTTGTTTCAAATCCTCTGGCATCCGAATATAAATTCACATGAGATCCACAAGGTTGTTACCTCTGACAAAATCAAGAACGAGAAGAGGGTTGTATGAAAACCTCTCTGGTAAGGCCTAAACACTCCAAAATATGCTCCGAGGAGGCCTGCCGGACACGGCACTTAGCGCAAGTGGAAAAGACACTTATTCCCCCGTCAAAAGAAAGGCTCCTGAAGTGTCCACTAGCTATAGGAGTACACTATACTAAGTACACTATAGGAGTGTACTTAGAATGGAGGGTACTTAGGAACTCAGTACTGTTATAGGAGTGTGCTTAGTGAACTCAGTATAGTGTCTCCTATAGGAGGGTACTTAGGAACTCGGTACTCTTTAGGAGTGCACTTAGTGAACTCAGTAGAGTGTCTCCTATAGGAGACACTCTACTGAGTTCTGAGTAACACTATAAAAATGAGAGATAGGCTAAGTTCTACTCCGAAATCAGTGTCTTCGTATATTATCACAATTGCGTAAACCAAAAATGGCCCTTGGAGCCCCCTCGATTTTTTTTTCTTCTTAAATCTATTTCGGGAAACGTTACTGAGCACGCCAGACAAGTTTAAAAAAAAAAAAAAAAAGAAGAAGAGAGTCAGGCCCTCGAGTAATATAAACACACACGATCACTCACTTATCATAATTGATAAAACTAGAATCCCCAGTACCCCCTTGCAAACTTAGAACTGCTTCACCCCACTCCAGTATTGCCTTTCCTGACATCTGATGCACCATATAATCCCACCACCACCACGAAGTTAACGAACCAGAACAAAAAGAATTAATAACGATCGCATGAATGATGGGGGGACAAGAAGAGAGGCCTGGGGAGAGAGCTGTTGTCCAGAGTGGTATTCGAGACTCAAAAAGATAAACTAAAGGGATATTGTGAAATGAAAATTAATCTTTCACCCGATACCATCAAAGCTGAAGACGACTCAGTCTTGTTTTTTGGTAAGGGCAACCAAGGCGAAAAAATGAAATCGATATGATATAAGCGATAACGCAGGCTTTTTATTTATTTATTTATTTTAATTTTTGTCTGAAATAAAATAAATTGGTTTTTTTAAATACATACTGCAAAAAATACTTAATATCTTTGAAAGGTGAATGAAATTAAATAATTTATCCGTCTAAAATTAAAACCTTCACATCTTTAAAGGAAGCACACATCACATTTTTTTCACATCATTAATAAACCAGATATTGATTAATAATCTATATATATAAAACAGTTCTGTAACTGACTGACTGACAGATAATGCACAGACCAAACCGCTTGACCTAAAGGGCTGAAATTTTGCATGGCGATTTTCTTATAGTGTAGGAGTGCACTCAGATATTTTTAAAAAAATCATCTTAGATTTTTTTAAATTAAATTTTTAAGCTGTTTTGAACATTCTTTAAAGTTTGCATTTAAAATCATAATCTGAGAGTTAGAAAATTATATCACAAGAAAGATCATAAAATTTCCTTTAAAATGAAATCTCTTTCGAATCTTTACCTCCATTTTCTGATTTTTGGTGAATTTTTAAAGATTAATTTTTAGAATTTCATTTATTAAATGCTCATCATGTGGTTTCTTTTCTTTTTTTGTGATACTTTAAATTAATATTGCGTCACGTGTAACGAAATAAATTGATGAAAAAAAATATTAAAATAAAGTAAAATATAAAATTTAACTACTAGACTAATTGAGATGGAATTTTTTAAAGAATTTAATTCAAATTAGTATGTTTTATGGATATTAAACACAGAAATTAATTGCATACATTGACCGTTGTATTTAATTTGAATATTTTCTTCTAAATTATTTTGTCTATAAAAATTTCCATTAAGATTCTTTTATATATATATATATATATATATATATATATATATATATATATATATATATATATATATATATATTTGCATTAATTGCATACATTGACCGATGTATTTGTTTAATGCCGAAATATATTATATATATATTGGCATTAATTGCATACATTTACCGTTGTATTTAATTTGAATGTACTCCTAGCGAAGCACGGGTATTCAGCTAGTCGACTATATGTTTATAAATATTAAGTAAGGTAGAGGTATGTGTAATGTATTTTACTCAACAGTTTGATAGAATTTATGAATACAAATTTTTCTGACATACGCTAGCAGATAAATGTGAGTAATAAAAATAACATTTATTTGATTAGTTGAAAATTTTTTTAAGTATTGAGTATTTTATTACTATACTCAATACAAGAAAAGTAATCAAGTACTCAAAGAAACTTTATTTTTGTTATTCACATTTATCTGCTAATGTATGTTAGAAAAATTTGTGTTCATAAATTCTACCAAACTGTTGAGTAAAATACATTGCATACCTTTGCCTTACTTACTATTTATAAATATATAGTCGATTATTAATCGATTATAACAGCTGGTCTATCCACTTCCAAGGTGTGAAGGTTCTAATTTAAAAGGGATAATAACTATACACACACACACACACACATATATATATATATATATATATATATATATATATATATATATATATATATATATATATATATATATATATATGTATGTATGTATGAAGGTGAAAGACTTTTCTTTTTCATCATAATATTTGCGGCTTCAATACCATCCTTCTCAATTTTTCAGATTCTTTCTTAATGTCAGTTGTACGAACAACTAAATTAATTTACTCGTGTTAATTTTAGCTTAATCTCCCAAAATGCAGTGAATACCAAGAATGCATGCAGTAGATAAAACTTAATGAGTGATGCTAATGCTTTGTTAATTAATGAAGAGATAAGCGAAATGCCAACAAAAACACGAAGAGTTTTGCGTCGATAGTAATATTCAGTCCAGCAAATTACGACGAATCCACACGCCAAGATCTTATCTCATCAATTTGAAACCACGATAAAATGACTTGCTAAGTCTAATGTCTCGTAATGGAAAAAAAAATCGAATAATCGTAAATCTCTTACACTAAACCTCTTAAGGAAAATAATTCCAACCTCATGAAACGTGTTCAATTAGATTAAGGGTAACTTTTATCACATATTTGCAGAGTTGCGACAATAAACAAGTTTTATAGTTCCCAAGACAACCAGCGGTGTTGCCACAGTTCATGAACATTATATGAAACTCGTGTATTTATTCGAACTAAAAATTATGTAACCAGCTTTTGAAGCAATCGATTACCAAAGACACCACACCACTGGTCTTTTTATGTAAACGAAAATTTATTTTTAATCTGAATCAACGCCAAGATATCATAAATGATTCTTTTGCGAGGAATTTTTCAGTCCTAAAGAATTCAGAAGCTAAAAAGGAGGAGTCATTACCCTCCTATTTAGCTTGAGGCAATAACATAAGGAAGTCAATATTTAACTCAATGCATGAAAAGTCGATTATGAAAAATATTTCAAATTTTAAACATCGAAGATAATAGTTACATTACAAGAATGTCCCTTATCAAGGCTATATGACTTATTCTAATAATTCTGCAATTTCTCGTAATTTAAGATAGTGTTGAATAAATTTCGAGAAAAAGAAATAAATCTAAAAGTCGAATCAATGCATAGAAGAAAATTTCGAGGTTTCAATACTTTGTTCAAGCATTCTAAAATACTGATTTTCCTAACAACCCAGAAAGATGTCGATACATGAATGAGATACATGGCAAGATTTTGCCAGATTTATAAATAAGGTGTAGGTGTTTAATCCATTAGGAGACATTAGACTTAGTAAGTTCTTTCATTACAGATTCAAATTGGTGAGATAAGCTCTTAGCGTGTGGATTCATCCCAGTTTGCTAGACTAAGGGCCTGTTCACATAGATTCCGTCAGTGTTAAATTTTTTAACCAATCACTGACCCATATACCAATCAATGCCAAAAGAATCTTTAACCCTGACGGATTCCATGTGAACATGCCATAAATGTTACTGTCCATGCAAGTCTTGTATTTTTATGGGTATTTTAATTATAGCTTCATTAAACTTGTAAGGACTTTGCCTTAAATAAAAGACTGTCAGCCTTTTGTATTTAATGCTTTAATTGTATTTCTCGACTAAATACAGGCTATTTACAATATATATAAAAGATTAAATTCGTGGGTTCACAGCATCGACGAGGAAGGTCAGACTTGAGTTGTCGCTGCGCTCATTCACGTCTTTCTAGGCCCGACAGTATCTCCTTGTCTCCGGCTCCAGCGTCACTCTGAATCACTAACTCTCAGCAACGAATCCGCGTTCGGCGACTTTATATACCTTCGCTGAACGTTCTCGAAAGGTCTGGAAAACTCCGCCTTTCTTTATTCAATTACGTTTCCAGACGACTTGGCGCCTCCAGTCGGCAACTTCCTTTTTGCAGCTGACAAACTGTTCCGCGAGCTGTCGGTTGCACTTCCGGTCTTTATGTCGCCAAGACTGTCTGTCTCCGGCCGTCTAAATCAATTATGTGCACAAACCGCGCGTTTGTTTGTCTTCCCGAAATTTCCACGCACAAAATATTCGCTACTATACGGGAATCTTTACTACCTGTGAAGCTGTAACATTATTCATTTAATTTTATCTACCATTTTAACTTTTTCTACTGCTTTAATTTTTACTACTGTAAAATTTTATTTGCTTGCTTTGTTTAAGGTGCAGGTCTTTGTTAAACACGAAAATATTACTCTAAAAAAAATCAGAATTTATAGTCAGCATTTATAATAAACAGAACTTAATTCATTAAACAACCCATTCCAGTGTTGACCACTATCGCTTAGCTTACAGTCTGTAATTTTTAAAACGAGAATAACTTTAAATTCTAAATCATGTCATGGCAAAAGCACCGAAAAAAAAAAATTGCTAAATCCCCAAACCAACAGACATTTATTTGTCTTAACAATCGCAGCAGCTTTCATCACGATTGGTAAGAAATCTGTTATATAAATCATATTTCTGTAATTCTGGAAAATCCCCACAATGAGCCAAGCCGGAATCAAACGCGAAAGAACTAAAAAAAGTTTTTTGTCCTAAATCGAACTTGGCAGCAAGTAGAAGGGGGGGGGGGGGGGGAGACATGGGAGAAAAGTCGAAAAGGAAAGGGGGAAAAGAGGAAGATTCCAGTTGAAGTGTCCATAAATAACGGAAAGAAGAAGGAAAAGAGAAGGATTTCTTCTTAAAGTTGTCGTTCCGTGCCACAGATTTGGAAGCAAACGTCCGGAGAGCATCTTTTCGGTTAGTTTCGGAAGGACAAACAAAACACTTGGAAGATGGGATAGGAGATATTCATTGCGAATTAAAACACCAATGGTCTCGTAAAAAAAGGGAATCAGATGCAGATTGTTTTTTAATTTTATTTTTTCGCGTGCAATTAGTCGTCGTGAACTGTAAGGTTTAATTTGTATTTAGCCATTAACATCAGTAATGGTTATGTTGCAGATTCAGCCAAACATTATATACTCGTTTTAATATTCAATAATAAAAAGGTCAATTATAATCTTTAAAAAAAATTAAACAAAAAAACCTGGACAGACTATCTATTTAATATCATACTTTCTTGTCGTATTTCTACTAGAATGAGGAGGGGTCTGTTTCAACCCCGCACATATAATAAAGTGAAAATGAAATTCAAGCATTACGTCTGTAATGTTTCTATGCAATCCCACAGAACTTTTTTGTATATAAAACCACAGAGGGATTTGCTAACGCTGGGGAAAATCGACATCGAAAACATTGCTTTACAATATCCATTATATCATGAAATTAACATACCATCTCTAAGTGCAAGATTACCTAATTTAAAATCAAACTAGCCGCTGCGCGACCAGCATGGTCGCTTTTAGTTTTATATTTTCTTTTGTAAAACAACTCAACTGAAAGTAACAAATATAAGGAATGTTACTATTACCTGTCATCATAAATATACGTTGTTGAGGGGTATTCTCTATAAGGCTGGTTCTAAATAATCGTGATTAAAAAAATGTGAATTTCCATTACTTCAGAACAGAGTTAAAGATAAGGCTGAGAATCCCAACACCAATGATTTTTAAAATTACATCCTTCTCTCTATGTGCTATTTTCAAAATTAAGATATCTACACTTTATCATTACATCAAATAAGAAATTGTAGGGAAAAAATTTTTTCACTTAAGAAATGGAGGAGAAATTCAGCAAGTACTAATATATAGCGTGGATTACATCTCTCTCTCTCTGTGTATGTACTATTGTTCACAATTCATTTATCTACACTTAATCATAGCAAATAATAAATTGTTGGGAAAATTTCTTCACTTATAAAAATGGAGTAAAATTTCATCACGTACTGAAAAAAGGGTAGAAAATTAGCTACTAATGGCTCTCGGTTGCTATGCCGGCGACGGCCAAGCCTAACTTCGCGATCATATATGTTCTCTTTCCCGCCACTCTCTTAACGAATTATTCCTTCTTCGCTTTCTTTCTTGCGACTGTTCCCAAATTTCACTTGATCGTGCAGCTCGCTTTCGAGCATTCCTGATTTCAGTACGCAAATCCATGTTGACAAGCGGTTGTAAATTGCAGACGGCCATAATGTTTACATTTGGTAGTTGCAGCCTTTGCCATTCGGAGTGTAGAAATACGGTCGATTTTTGTGCCGCATACCTACGCGTTTTATATATATAAATTTTAGAACTTACGGCTGTCGTACATATATGTCAGGGAGGGATCCGGTTTCGCCAGGAAGAAAAAAAAATCAGTTTTATACTTACATATTTAAATTAAGAAATGTGAAGGTAAAATACAAAGTTAACATTAATTTTACACTTAAAAACCACCATTGTTAATGATTTTTTCTTTCTATCCCAGTAAGACTCATAAACGTTTAAATATTTAACAACCACATTGATTTGTTTATCTTCTTCATCACTTGGTTTGATAGCGAACATCGATAAAGGATTTACCATGACTAGACGATATGTCTATAATATAGTGGCTTAATATATAGATATATATCGTAAGCTATTCGTAATACTTAATTTTTTAAGATAACAAATGTAACATATTGGTCGATAAAATACAGGAATATATCATACACATTAAGTTAATTTTGCAGAGACTTGTCTCACAGTTCCAAGAGGTATTGCCATCTATGAAGTAATCCCTTATAGCAAACGACATACATTCCACAGAGAAAAAAAATACCATATGCCAAATAATTAGGCTTAACCCCTTTCACTTCAAATACTTCATTATAGCGTAATTTTCAAAAACATGTACAAGGATAGATTAATCTAATTACATTTACCAAAATGTAATTTAATTATTAGAACTAATTTTTAGAATTTAATTTATTAAATGCTGATCACGTGATTTCTTTTTTTGAATTTATCGTCACGTGCATAACAACTAAATAGACTGAAATAAAAAATTTCTTGCTAATGCGGCAGACGATTGGAAACTATCCAAAAAAATATTAAAATACAGTAAAATATATGTTCCTCAAATTGTACTATATTCTTTATTATGTTCTATTAGATTTTTGAATATTTCCTTCTACATTATTTTGTCGATAAAAATATAAGTTACGATTTTTTTATAAATATATTCTTTCGTGTTTTTTTTACATCAATTACATACATTGATCGTTGTATTTATTATAAATATATTTATACATATTTTTGGCATTAATTGTATACATTGACCGTTGTATTTAATTTGAATGTACTCCGTAGCGAAGTACGGGTTTTCAGCTAGCATATTTTATATGCGGCACAAGCATTATTTTTCTGCCCTACGTGCGGCCCGGGCAAGCCAAAAGGTTGGACACCTCTGGACTAGAAGGAAACTTCGTAAATAATATAAAAATATAAACTAAAATTTTAAAAGTTTTTAATAATATGCTTATGCTATATTGTCTCACTCACTTGCAACTGGTTCCACTAACCAAAACCACGTCGTCTGGGAAGAAATTAAGCCGCAAAATCCCATGCAAATATATTTTCCTTACTATGCGGTTTAAAAAACATTGCTATTCATGCGTGCATTTCTTTCTCCCCCTTTTTTTTCGCACATTAGGCACTAAGGCACGAAATATTAAATATTCTCTTTTGGTAAGGAAACCCCCCAGTTCTTGGCACTTTTTCAGAAAACTCGGACTAAACGACAAGAATGGAGAAAAGAAAAATTGAATGGCCCGGGGAAAAATAGCACTGAATTCATTTCTTGGGGTGCTTTTATTATTTTTATCTTTCCTTTCACAGTTATTTTTCTCAGCCAAGATAAAAAGAAAAGGCGAAAACGATGCGATGAAAAGTAAAATAGAATCAAAAACTTATCTTCCTCGAAATTTTCATGTCGATAACTCATTGTCAATAGAGTATGTAGCATTCAACTGCGTTAACACTGGATGGTGGATCTATCAATTTCAAATCTCGATCACTTGATTCGAAATTTATACCGAACTTGTTTCGGGGAAAAAAAAAAAAAAAAAAAAAGTTCATGCTAGAAGGTACCGCAATAAATGGAAATTGGGATTGACCTGAACTGTTATTTCTTTCGGCATGTCTTTCAGGAACTGTTAGGACTGCATTAAAATTTATCATTTTTAGACAGACTATGTCTTCATCATTTTCTTTTCTTTCATAACGGAATGCGATTGTTTATATCCTGGAAACCATTTCAGACGAATAGCATTTGTAAAAATAAATAAATAAATAAATAAATAATTACATTTATGTTCTGGATAACAGTTTTGTCGGAACTGCTGGGACAAATGACTGTTTCAAACGTCTGAAAATGTTTTAGCAAATGTTTTTAAACTTAATAACTTACATTAATAGTCTCACGACATTTTAAAACATATTAGGAAAAAAAATTTAAATGCAGTTTCTGAAAGGTTATAAATATGATAATCAGATCACATTTTTTCTAGTTTAGTCTAAAGGTTGCGATACGACAAAGTACTTATGAATAGAAATAACAAAAGTTTTTTTTTTTCTTCTCTTTAATCCTTATAATAATACTCTTAAAACAAAATAAAAAATAGAAATTTACTGTAAGATATGAATAATTCAAGTGTGTGCTTGACTATTCTGAAAAAAAAAGTTTATGTAACTTAAAAATATGTCAAAAACATACAATTTACGTTTAAAAAAAACAGATTTTAAGATAATTATCAATTTAACACACACATTAATACCTACATAATTTAACACAACGTGTATATGTATGTATGTGTGTGTGTGTGTACACACATGTGTTTGCCGTGCAATGGGTGTTAAGTCCAAAATGGGCTAAAATCAGTTATCAAACCGGACATATTTGAAAAATCAAGGGCTACTGCAGAAAGCTAAGGGATGGAGCCTCACTTCCTATTTTAAGGATGGAGCATCACTTCTAATTCCTCGCGAGATACTTTAACTTACCTTGAAATTTACCCAAGAAGAAAACTTATTAATCAGCACTTATGGAAGACCCTCTCCGACACACCACTGGTACGACCGAAAATCTCCTGGTGGTGCCCTTAATGTCAAGGGCAACAGAAAGACCACCATTAGTAGATCTGCAGACCACCATTAGCAGATTTGCTAGTGGACACCTAAAGAGTCTTGTTTACAATCAGGGGCAAAAATCTTTCCCTTTTTGCATTAAGTGCAATACTGCTGAAGCCTCTCCTGGCCATATTCTAAACTGCCTGGGGCTTGCCAAGGAGGATATTTATAGAGACCCTTTGCTTGTTAACGATTTCATAGTAACTTTTGGCCTCATGGACCTGGTCCAGCCTACGGCTAGAGCGGGTGGAATAAGCCACACACACAGAAAGCTAAGTCCAATTCAACTCCTAAATATTTTTATTCATTAGGGAAAATTTGGGATACGTGAAACAAAACACAAACATGTCAGTGTTAAAGGGTTATGTGCCAATCAAGGACTTGACACTCTTTACTCAACAAAAATAAAATTGGAAAAATTTACTTTAAATAAAAAATTAAACTTAAAAATCTGACTTTACCAAAGCTGCCCTTTTTCAATCCCGTTTCTCTCAAAACTACAATTTTGGACTTACACTCTGTACACATTAAAAACAAACAAACAAACAAACAAACACACACACACACACACACACACACACACACACACACACACACACACACACACATATATATATATATATACATACACAGAAAAAAAAAACTGTTTTCTTTCAATATGTGTATAAAACTCAAATTTTACAATAATTTTGAAAGCAAGAAAGTAGAAAAAACAAAGAGGGGAGAAGATATTTTATAATTTTGAGCAAAAATTTTAATATCGGTTAAAGACAGAAAAAAGTATCTTAAAAATTCGCTACGTTTAATGAGATATATTAGGTCTAGTAATAGACTTATTTTAATACCCACTCTACGCCCCCCCCCCCAAAAAAAAAAAAAAAATCTGATATATCTAAAAATTTAAGAACGTAAATTTGTATATTTGAACCCAGGTTAAATACAGAGATCACATAAATGTATATTTCACGTAGGAAATAAAAAATGCAAGAAATACCCCCAAGTTGCATGAAACGTAAAATATAAGAATAAATAAGTTCACATTTTTATCTATCCAAAAATAACATAACGCTTTAAAAGTATACAAAATTGCAAAAATAGAAGCCCGAATTTTTCCCAATGCCGACGTAAAAGTCTTTGCACAATAAATGTGAAATCTCGAGCAAATACTAAGTTTTCTAGAACGCATACAACAATAAAAGCACACTAAAACGCTGCGAGACTAATATAAGAAAGCTGGGAGAATATAAAAGGACGGAAAAAAACGTTAACTTCATTCGCGCTTTTGTAGTACATCGAAATCTAAAAAGCTAAGTTCTTTCTTCATTTTATCCATGTCTTTATTTTTTTTTCCTATCCCTTTCTCCCCCCTTTAATGGGAAAACCATGACATTTCTTGAGATTTGTGATTATGTTTTGTGCGAGAATCTGGTACATTCCTGGGACACTGCAATACAGATATGAAAGAATAAAAAGGATCATAAAAAGAACAAAGAGGGATGTGTTTTTACGGCTTTCGTTAGAGTTAATATTTTTGTGCATTCACACAAACTAAATATCTCCTAACCACTACAGACTTCAATTTTTTTTTTCCTCCAGCTAAATGAGGAAATTAATTTTTATTAGGGTATTTACTGGTACCATTACAGAACAAAGGGCTTTAATGAAATCAATTGTGCCAAGACTTGTTTATAGAAGAAGAAAAAAAGATCAAAGAATATCAAAAGTAAAAATATGGAGACTACAACAAGAAATTCTTCGACATATTCTTGTATAAAAGTTTATTTCCGTGGGGTTTAAGTAATCAACAAGACGGCTAAATATTTCTGACGACTGCAGTTAATGAAAAAATAAATAAATAAAACAATAAAACTTAAATAATTCTCAGAACTCTGAAAAGATGGGTTACTTCCACATACAGAGTGACAAAAAATAAGTAAAATACGCAAAACGTAAACAAAAATTTGCCCTAACAGCATCAAATATTAAAAAAAAAGAACTACAATTGCAATAATGGTTAAAAAATTAATAACCACCGTTAAAAATGATAAAGTTTTCAAAAAATATTTCTAATCGACTCGTATTTTTCATTTCTGCCGCAGGGGACAATGCTGAGACATTTTTTCTGCACAGGGAAAGCGCCACTAGCTAAATAGCAAACGCTACACTAAATACTGCAATCCAGCAAGAAACTATCTTCGAGGCGCATACTTTAGTATGAACAAAAGATTGATCCATCTTTTTCACACTAACATAAGAGGTATTAGGAAGGAAAAATATAGGACCGAGTCACTTTAAGAAAAGTTGTGATTCGCAGGAGGGGGGGGGGGGAGCTGTTTTATTGACAGAAGGCGCCTACCAGAAGGGATAGGGGGAGGACATATTTTCAGCTCAAAAATGTTTTATCCTAACTTGGTACACTGTAGGAATTTCTAACAAATACTAGTTGGTACCCGTCAAAACATGAAGGCTGGATAGTAAATAAAAGGACTAATACATAAATTATACTCAACACATCATTACCAAATGTTGAAAATCATAATATGAAGAATACAGAAATACACTTAAAAAAATTACAAACTAAGAGAGCTAGAGAGATTCCTCGGATAAACAAACTAACGTGTTTATGGGACCTCGTTCTTAATAGGTATGTAAAGCCAGATTAAAACAGGTCACTGAGCATGCGCAGAAACATATCAATGTGCTTACGCAGACTCGTGCTTAATTAGTATCTAAAGCATTTAAACATGTTACTGAGCAGGCGCAGAAAGCAATTTTTAATTGTAAAATATCGCTAATAAATAGAAATTGCGGTTACAAAAAACAAATTTGACACATCTATAGATTAAAATCTTTCGTTTAAGACCAAAATGGAGTAAACTGATGAAGTAGTTTTCTCTCACGAACTGACCAAGGAATCCACATAGCAACTTAAATATATAGATAACCCACTTCTGTAGCTACGGAAATATGGATAGTAGTTAAGATTTTAGGTAAACCTTACCCTCGTGAATACCATCTTTGAAAAATGCGGAAAGGAGACAAGCGGCAGAAAAAAAGGGTTATTTCCTTGCGCACTGGAAAGACAAGCAGACAATGATTTCTTTATTTTGTATTAGTCCACGTCGCGTCTAACCATTCATACAAGCGGCACTTCCGCGTCGTACTTACGCCTTGAAATAATCAGTCATTGTGCTACAATCTGTCGGAGATCAAGTTTTAAATAATTTTTCTGTGAAAAATACCTTTTTTTTTTCAGATTAAAAAAAATATTAAATATATGATACCGAGACTGATTATTTGACCATTCGTATTGCTATCAATTCTCGTATCATATCTTTAGGATCCCTAAGATATTTAAAAATCATAGGAATATCCCACAATCTTTAACGAACTATTCAGTTGCTGTTAAGGTTCCGTTGAACAACTGCATAAAATTTAGGGTGCATACCTTAAAATTTAAGTCTGTGGCGTTTTCTTCTTTTGAGAATTAGGTGCATTAATATCATTTCGGCAGTCTATCAGACGAAGACAGCTCGGTGGGACCAAATGACTATGTACCGTGTTCTGAGGCCGCTATGTTTGCTTAATATTTACTACACATGAGCGCAAGAAGTAATCTGTCGCTTTGGTGCGCGATTATGAGCGACATTCAAACAATGTATTCCTCGACGGCGTACAATAAAAGGAAAACTAATGTTTTGATTGAACTGCCTGCGTCCCCAATACATGGCAAGTCTTATAACCACTTACCTGCAGACTTGAAGGTTAAGTCTGCAGGTAAGTGGTTCATTAGGTAACCGAAACGAGTTTTCCAATCATTTTATTGTCGTTAAATCGTAGGATGATATTGATTCGAGGGTCTCTGTAAGACAAGTCTACTGTATTAAGCAGATAATGTTGGTTTAAATGCAGTTTTTTTAAAAATCGGAATACAGATAAAACGATCTGAAAGTTCTAATATCTATTAACAAAGCAGTACAAATTCGTTATAAAACCCATCTTTTTTTTTTCTATTATTTATAATATAGATTCCGCAAATAGAAAACGCAATGCTTTCAACAAAATAACTCAAAATAAAATCGGAATAGGATGACGTCATTATGACATAAATATGAGACGGTGAAAGGCAAAGTGGTGTAAGTCATATTTTCAACCTTTTTTTTAGCTGAGGGCAAAACTCTAATCTCCAAGTTCAATTTATAGTGGAATTGTAAATAATTATTTGCAATATTATAATAATTATTATGAATTATAATTTGTTCAATTTATAGTGGAATTTTTTGCAGTTTTTGCAGTAAAACTCTTTGACTTACACCACTTGACTTGGTTACCACTTTGCCTTTCACCGCCTTATATGGGAAAGCGGTTCTCGGCGTTTTTCTTAATTGTGTACCACCAAACCAAAATTCAAACATGTCAGAAACAACCAAAAAGATAATATCTAACATACAGGGTGTAGAGTATTGCATTTCAACCTCTCCGTTAACAAAAGAAATTCTTCTATCTCGGCCTGAGACTCATCAAAAGAATCCCGACAACTCAGGTGACAAAATGCTGACGGCATTTTTCCCTTTGTTCATCCGATAGACTTGTTCCACAGAACGTTAGGGGACATCGGTCATTTTTCTTGATTTAGTCATCGCCGCCGGGTGACACCGGTTGATGTCAGTTATAAATGACAGGAGACTCCAGGTGCTTTCATTCATGAACTATCAGTTGTTAAGCAGCATCCTGGAGGCGTCGCGTGCCTAAACAAAAGGACTCGTGCCCTTCGCATTTTACCGAAGCGGCCCTTTGAGACTCTTTGAAGTGGCTTGGAGGACAAACTAAAAAGGCGACCGCTTTAGACCCGGGGAAAATATTTCATTATCGCCCCAGGAAACCCATTTCCGTTGCTCACTTGTTCTAGATCGTTCGACCTTCCGGAGAGTGATGCAATATCCGGTGGAGGCTCTTCTATAAAAGAGAATGGACCCCTCAGTCGTGGCTTGCGTCTTTTTTGTTCCTGACACGTAGCGGATCCAGTTTAAGAGCAACCGGGTTTGCCGCCCTTAGAGGTTCAAGAGTCCCTTGTGACTGTTTGCAGCGACGATTTAGTTCCTGCAGGAGTAAACATACTCCGCTAATTTGTCGAAGACCAGTCTTCGTGGAAGTAGCCTTTGCTACCTTATTTTCCAGTGAGGAGTCCTTTCTCCTTAATTTAATTTTTTCATCGCTACCGGGTGCGTGCAGTGGTCACCGCCGCTGATATTATTGGGGAGCCCTTTTCCCATCAGGACGAAGTGCCGTTTCTTCATCATTGAAGCAGAGCCAGTTCTGCTAGCCTAGCGGACTTCTGTGTTCTTACTCCGCCCCACGCCGATTAAATCGAGTGTGATTTCCTAAGTTACGAAGTTCATCTTACATCTGTGCAGTGTACATATCTCACCATCATCAAATTGCTCAATAAATTGCATTTGTTTTGTTTATGTAATGAGTGATGTATACCTGGTGTGTTAGTTCATCTACTGGTTGAAACTACGAACCTCAGTTCGCTACAAGGGCACGTAAAATATGTCGTGGCAGCAATGTCCTCCAAGTTCTCAAATTTACCTCTGGAGGTGCGGGGTCAAGTGTTCCGGTCTCGTCACTTGAACTCGGTTCAAACGGGATCACTCGGTTTTACGGGATCGGCCCATAGAGGGGTAATGCTGGTCCACCTATACGGTGCTCCCAGAAAAGTGGCCAGTCAAAAAAAAATTAATTAATTAATTAAAAAAATATATAAATAAATAAAATTTTTAAAAAATCTAACATACAAATAGTAATCCAACAGTATGAAAGAACCACAAACATTGTCTCGCGTACCATCGTCTAAAACCGATGATTCAAGGTGCAACACCTTATTTCCTAAAACAGTGGAATCTCGATCGATCGTTCCCCGAAACATCGTTTTCCCGCATGTGTCGTTTATTTCACAAAGTCCCGACGATCATATTGTTTTGTTATGTTCCCGCATCTATCGTTTTTCCGCATTTATAGTTCAGTTCAGTCGGTCCCTTGAAAAAAGATAGATCGAGTTTCCACTGTAATGCAATTCGCTCGCTATTTTTTTTCAAGCAGTAAGGACCAGGATGTTGCTAGCGTTTCCTCCACGAACTTTAATAAAATTTACTAGTTGGAACCCGTCAAAACATGACGGCTAGATAGTAAACAGATGGTACTAATACACAAATTATACTCAACACATTATTGCCAAATGTTGAAAATCATAATAATGCGCAGAAACAAATTAATGTGTTTAAGCGGCCTCGTGCTTAGTGAGTATCTACAGCCAGATATAAAAATGTCACTGAGCATGCGCAGAAAGAAATTTCTCTTTTTTAAATTGTAAATTATCGCTCATTAAACAGCGCGAAATAAATAATTTCCAGGTTTAACCTTATATTTCATAAACATAATTATAATAAAAATAAAAATGGCAGAGAGAGATCTAGAGACTCCTCGGAATAAACGTGTTTATCATTAAAACATGTC
Organism: Dolomedes plantarius; assembly: GCA_907164885.2. NCBI lineage: Eukaryota > Metazoa > Arthropoda > Arachnida > Araneae > Dolomedidae > Dolomedes > Dolomedes plantarius. The sequence continues at coordinate 84,218,564 of OU015495.1, read as the reverse complement.
ACTGAGCAAGCGCAGGAACAGTGAGTTTCTAAAGACAGATTTAAACATGCCACTGAGCATGCACAGAAATCAAATTTTAACTGTAAATTATCGCTAATTAAGAGAAATCGAGGTTACAAAAACCAAATTTGACAAATCTACAGATTACAATCTTTCGTTTAAGACCAAAATGAAGTAAATTGATGCAGTAGTTTTCCCTCACGAACTGTCCAAAAAGTCGGCTTAGCAACTTAAATATATAGATTTCCACTGAGAGGGATTACACTCAGTGATACATACGTTCACCTCCCGGAGGAACATGAAATTAGGAAGGTATCTAGCTCTCAGTTTGTGGAACCATTAACTGCTAAACCTGAAAAGATGCAAAGCATGAAAATACATCAAGGGAAGGAACTAATTAGAAAACTCTTGTCAAGTAACTGATTCAAAAGTGCTCAAAAGATGGAAACATGAGTTATTGATCTGGTATCAATTTAAAAATAAATAAATAATAGTAAGTGCTGCGGAGAGGAAATATGAAAAATTAAAAAAAATTATGTTTCCTCTAAAACCGAACTTCCCATTAATAGGGTAATCTTAAAAAAAAAAAAATAAAAAAAAAATTACAACGTATTACAGATGAACGAAAAGGAAGAAAAAGAAAATTAACACCGACAAAATGGGTGGGTGAAAAAGTTTTAAGAAAATGTAATGCCACCTTAATCCTTTGGAGACACCCGCAATAATTAATGAGATATGAATATTTTAAAATTTCGACCAGCCGGAGCAAAGCCATGAATGTATTGCAAGAAAAAAATTCAAAACAAATTTTGAAACATTTTTACAAGCAATTCTTTTCGCATTTTTGTTTTAGCTATCGAATAAAAAAAGGAAATTAATAAATAAACTAAAAGCAAGAAAATTTCGAAAAAAAATCATGTAGAAGCCCTTAATACTTTAATACAGACCTTAAAATGATCTTTAAAAATTATAATTCACAATAATGTAAGGATATATATTTTTTTACCAAAAAAAAAATAGATAAAATAAAGATAAAATACCGCAGCTAATGAAAGGCGGATGATTACAATTACTGATTAAAGTTGGTTTAGAAAAAATTTTCATCGAAGTTACTAATTTAGAGAATTTTATTTATTTAATGTTATTTAATTAAATTACTCAGTATAAAATATTAAGGAAATAAAAATACATGGAAGAAAATGACTGTCAAGATTAATACATTAACTTGAGTTAAAAATGCTCATTTAAAATATTTTTGGATGAACACATTTTATCAAATTATATAATACGCAAAGGGGAATCAATATGTTAAAATAAAGATTTTTCCTCTAAGGCTAATCCTTGATTCGGTACTGTGCTTGTGGAAAGGAACGCACAAGGATTCAAGAGTGTGAAAGTAAGGATATATCTCTCGCGTGCTAGGAACTTTAAAAGCCGTTTGCCACTACAAAAATTCGAGCAAAAATTGCTTCAAAAGCAATACTGCTCCCGAAAACGGAAAACCTTTCCCTCGACCAATGAAAAAAAGTGCAGGCATTCCTTCGTTCACGATAATTACTCTGTTGTGATCAACCCTCCCTCATCCCTCATTGCAACCCACTTTGTTGTGCTACGTGAATTTTTGTCGTGTGCTTAGTGCTGTACTATAACCATACACATAACTGTAGGTCAAGCAGTTCATACCCTTACATACCAAATGGACACCTACTTCGAAACAGCACATATTTTGGATAGACCAGACTAGCATATTGTTTATATGTTAAGTGGGGAGGGGGGGGGGGTCCGTTTTTTCCCTATCGTCGTTTAAGTGAATAGATAATTTTTGAGTTGAACCGTGTATTCAACCAAGATAAGGTCTGATTTCCTTGAATTTTCACCATTAGATGTATGAAAATCCGTAGACGATTTAAATAGATTTTCAATTTTAGTGATAAAAAACCTTTCATTTCAGTTTATATTATTTATTTGAGGTTTGCTTTTCTTGTGCGTTCATAGTTGATTTTCTAATCTTGAAGTATTCATTACTTTCTCATTAGTTTACTTCGAAACCTACTTATCAATTTAAAAACAAAAAATGGGTATATATTACTTCAAGTATTTCATTTATTTGCATCAAACAATTAAAACTTACTAAAAAGAAGATTAAGGAAACCAGGAAAGATCTATATATATAAAACGCGTAGGTATGCGGCACAAAAATCGACGATATTTCTACACTCTGAATGGCAACGGCTGCAACTACCAGATGTAAACATTAGCGGCCGTCCGCAATTTGCAACCGCGTGTCAAGATGGATTTACGCACTGAAATCAGTAATGCTCGAAAGCGAATTGCACGATCAAGTGAAAATTGGGAACAGTCTAAAGAAAGAAAGCGAAGAAGAAATAATTCATTAAGAGAGAGGCGTGAAAGACAGCATAAATGATCGCGAGTTTAGGCTTAACTGTCGCCGGCATAACAGCAAAGAGCCAGTAATAGTTAATTTTGTACACTTTTTCCAGTACTTGCTGTATTTTTACTCCATTTTATAAGTGAAGAAATTTTCCCAACAATTTATTATTTGATATGATTAAGTGTAGATATCTGAATTGTGAACAATAGTACATGCAGACAGTGATGTAATCCACACTATATTTTAGTACTTGCTGAATTTTTCTCCATTTTTTTAAGTGAAAAATTTTTTCCCAACAATTTCTTATTTGATGTAAGGATAAAGTGTAGATATCTTAATTTTGAAAAATAGTACATAGAGAGAAGGATGTAATTTTTAAAATCATTGGTGTTGGATTTCTCAGTCTTATCTATAACTCTGTTCTGAAGTAATGAAAATTCACATTTTTTTAATCACGATGTTTTAGAATCAGCCTTATAGAGAATATCCCTTAACAACGTATATTTATGATGACAGGTAATGGTAACATTCCTTACATATGTTACTTTCCGATGAGTTGTTTTGCAAAAGAAAATATAAAACTAAAAGCGACCACGCTGGTCGCGCAGCGGCTAGTTTAAATATAATGTGTGTATAAGTAAAAGAAAGTAATACTTAGCATTTATGGAAAAACACGTATTCTTTTATTTAGTACTCTTCTCTTCCATAATGCTTTAGATTGACAGGGCGAAAAATTCTTCCTCGAAGAAAAAAGGAAATTCCCTCCGCTTGACAGATTATGAAAACACTACTGTCAACAAGAATATATCGCAGTCTAGAAATTTTAAATTTGCATAGAAGTTATGTAAGCATATTTTTGCTATGTCAGCAAAGAAACCAACAAAGCGGGTTTCAATGAACTACTTTTCAGAAGTCGGGAGGATAAAGGGGGACATTCCACCCTTTCATCAGTCGGGTGCATGTGAGTGGGTCGTAATACAGATAAGGGGAAGAGTACCCCCTTGAACAGTGCCTCTAAAATATTTCCGTCACGCAACCCACGTTTTAAATATACAAGTAACCTGCGACTCTCCATCTCTTTAGAATTATATTATATTCTACTAAACTTCGAAAATCTATTACTACTAGGTATATTTCAATATCAGGGAGTGAATCAAGGTCTGCCATGGTTTTAATTTGAAAAATATCATGCGATGACAAATAATTTAAGTATTATGAAATGTGTACGAAACTGACTTTTTAAAAAATTTTAGTACACGTCTGAACATACTTTGAGGGGGCTGCTCTAAAACCTTAAAAGAACTTGAAATTTGAAAGAAAAAGAAAAAAAAAGGAAGCTTAAATTTCGTCATTCTTGAATTGTAATCTGGAGAGAATACCCGTATAATTAATATCAATTTATTCTATCATACCTCTAGTTTTTTAATCTTTAAAAAAAAAGAAACATTTAGAAGTCTACATTTAGAAAAAAAAATTAACCCTTAAAAAATTAACACATAAACTTGTCTATGGAAAAAAAAAAAAATTTAAATCTTAACTTACTTCTCTGGTCGCAAAAATTCGAGGATCTATCTATCTCTTTTGCTAACAAGCCTTAGACAAGCTCCATTAAAAATAGATTATTTTTGAGAAGTGGCAGGCTCTACCTAAGACCAGGAACTTATTTCTCCCTACACCTCAATACTGTGCTACTGTCGTATAATTAATCGAGATATCATAGCAAAAACTGCTACCTTTTCATTGAAGTTGCCATTAAAAGAAGTATTCTATTGCTAGAAAGAGCATGTATTAGAATTAAATTGAAATTGGATTAATAAAATTCCAGAGTGCTTCTTCATTTTGTGAAAGAAAAATACACAGCAAGATCTATACAAAATGTTTTTCTTTTTGCTAATACAGGAATTCATGGAATTTTACGATTAATTGAATGTTAATTTCATACTAAAAAACTGTTCTCCATTTAACTACCAAAAATTCTTAAGTTTTGAGTTAAATTCTTTTGCAAAACCTTGTGTGGAAAGAAGGTGGTTATTTTTCATCTAATAATACATTAACACCTCTAGTTTTCTTTTGAAAATTCTCAATTATATATGATTTAGTTTGAAAACTACTTAAAATAATAATAAAGTGTCTAATTTATACTAGGAAAGGAAAACTTTAGTAAAATTATAGTATGAAAAGCAGGGTATCGAAAGTAATGCGAAATCGATAAAATTTTGAGTTTTACAGTTGTATAAATCTCTTCATTTTTATTTTTAAAAAATCACAATGTAATAATTAATGTTTAAACCAAGGATAAATTATATTGCTGTGCATTCCTATTGAAATAAATTATGTTGTCATGTTGCAATGCTCTTATATATAAAAAATTCTATATAAAAAATATTAGGAATTAAAATTAATCAACACGAGGGTCGAGACCGACCACAGGATGCGAATCAGGATCCTATGAGCTGATTGGGTGAATAAAATATCCGAATAACAGATATATGTTAACAAAGTCTCTCTAAAACCAAGTAAAGGTCTGTTCACATAGAATCAGTCAGCATCAGCGTTACTCGTATTGCAATATATTTAACCAATTACAAACCTCCAAACGATTAAGGTCTGTGATTGGCTTCAGATATGTCAATACGAGTAACGCTGACACTTACGGACTCTGCGAACAGGTCCTAAGAGCAGCATCGAAGCTATTTTGGCGTCAACTGATCGTGACATGACGTAGTTCTGCAACTTACGGAGCTGAACGAATGGTTCTGGATTTCAATTAGTGCCAAGGGAAGTTAAAATAAAGGAGCGAAATAAAATTTGTTCAAATTATAATTTAACCCTTCAGCGGGCGCGCCAATTTTCGGAACACCAACAGGCGCGCATGGCACAAAGTGCAACGTCTCTTTCAACCTTGAGTATTTCTTTAGTAATAAGCTTTTTTTTTTCAAATTGAAATTAAAAATTCTGCGCTTTATGACAAGATATAAAATGTTTACACTATTGAGATATATTTATAATTAAAGGCCAAAGAATGCAGATACAATCGCCTTATTTCAAAACTGTCAGGTTTATTGGATCTAAGGACAACTTGCGAATTGATTCCTATTATATCCAAAAACCTAAAAAAAAAAAAAAAAAAACAATCAGATTGTCCATCTTCGTGATATGCGGGATACCGTGTAATAGCTTCACATTTGATCGACTATATCAACTTCTGCTTTTGTCGTATTGTAATCAAGTATAATCGCTGGTTTACCACGGTCAAATCACGACTACCAATGAATGGAAAGGAATACAAGGGTCAGAAAATCAGACCTGCATTAGAAAGGGTGTAGCTATAAATAGAAACTGCTTTGAACATTCAAACCTAATGGTGCATATACATTGGTACGGAGTTCTCTTCCCGACTCCTGTCATCACTTAGTCACGGTAACATTAGACACGGTATTTAGAACCACCCCCTTCCCGCTCTTTGATCTGGTGTCTCCCCCGACCCCGCTCGACACCATTTGACCCGCTGACCCCACTCTCTTTCTTTGATGGACCGCCAGAGGAGGCGATCCGCGCATGGAACAGAGTACAGAGAGACATAAATCACTGGCAGATGCAGAGAGCGCTGTGCCAGTCTGTATGCGCTATTACATGTCAAAACAAATCATTCAAAATTACGAAAATGTTGCACTTTGTACACGGGCGCGCCCGCTGAAGGGTTAAGTTTAGACCTACTTTTAATATTCCATACCGTTAAAAAAAATTTTTTTAATCAAGAATTCTAAACGCATTTGCGATATTCTCAAAATTTTATTTAAAAAATGCAGTAAGTTTACCAATAAATTTAATCTAAAAAATAATAGTTCTGTAAATTAAAATCAAAAAGACAGAGGAAAAGAAGTAATGAGCCCAAAATAGAGATTCAAACTTTCTTCCATTATACCCACTGAATGCAGTTACTGGGATTTATTTTTAATCCCAAAACTTCATCAACATTTGTATTCTTCAACTCCAACGCAAACATACCTACTAAAACGCCATCGAACAGGGAAAAGAATAAAAAAACTATTCAACACAAGTTCAGAGAAGAGCCTAAAATCCATTAATTCTACTTCTAAGGACATTAATTCTAAGTGCATTATTAAATATTTACAACATAAAAGTATTCGAATTTCTCATTTATTTCATAAGAAAATAGGATGAAATAAAATAAAAAAAAAAAGTACCATCTCAAGGCCTGCAAATGTTACAAGAGTTCTGGGATGAAATGAAATTAAGCGAAGAAAAATTTATAAAAGCAACTTTTAAATTATTTCCAAGACATTCGGCGACATTTCCCGAGTAAATAATTTAAAACCAAATGAGTCATCGCAGATAAAAGGGAAAAACGGGGGAAATGTGATGTTGCTTCACGTGACAGGTAAGAAGGAAGAAGATAATTCGCAGGGATAACGAAATTTAATAAGAGAGGATGGGAAAATTCCATTCCTACGTATTCTAGCCTTGATAATGATTGTTAAAAAATAAGGGGCACAGACGGGAGAATTTTCTTATAATTCTGATGTTCAAAAGTCATTCTTAATCTGCAAAAAGTTTTTGTATCCATGAAATTCAATTATCAGCGATGCATATATATATATATATATATATATATATATATATATATATATATATATATATATATATATATATATATATATATATATTAAGGAGATTAGTTGTATTTGTGCAATAAGTTTTGGAGATTTACTAGTGTATAGCTAGTATTAGTAAATCTCCAAATTTATTTACATTTTTTATGATTGCAACTAAACTATAATTATGCTTTACGTTTTATATACGCCCAAAACATGGTCTGCAGCAAATAAAGTTTATTGCTGATAAGACTTTACTCAAGCTGAACAAATTTGACACACATTTCATTTGGTTATGGGATTCGTACTCCTTTTCAGAAATCAAAAGTCGGAATCAAAGTATAAGATCATACACTCATACCCGTAAGGCAATTTCTCGCAAAATATCAACTATATAAATTCGTAATATTAATAATCTTAATTCAAAAATGCCTTTTAAATGTTACAATTTCGTGTCTTGTTATCCCAGAATTTAACTTCATGAATTTACATCGGTAAGCAGTGTCATAGCGAGTAATTAGAACACATTATTAGTATAGAAGTATGTACATGAATGTTTGCATATATATACATATATATATATATATATACATATATATATACACATATATATATATATATATATACACATACATACATACATACATATATATATATATATATATATATATATATATATATATATATATATATATATATATATATATATATATATATATATAGTGGAATCTCGATCGATCGTTTTCGGATCCATCGTTTTTCCGCATGTGTCATTCATTTTATCCAGTCCCAACGATCATATTGCTTTGTTATGTTTCCGCATCTATCGTTCATTTCAATCGGTCCCTTGAAAAACGATAGATCGAGATTCCACTGTATATATATGGGTCAGGATAACCGTGCGGTGATTTAAAATAACTACTTCTATAAACTACTCTAACATTTAATAAATAATTATTTGCAACAATATTTATAAAGAAGCGTTGTTAATTAATAACATTATAGGCTAATGTAGGAGCAGTCGTCTACTGCCATCACACAAACGCTTCATAGCTCATCGCAGTCCATCCGCTGACTGACTGGGGTTGCCAGATCTCCTCTTCTTTAGTTGAACTGGAGCGGCGCAAACAGATAATAGTGTCATCGTGTGGAATATGCAGGTACCACTCTCCTATGCAGGATCAGGTACCACACACACACACACATATATATATATATATATATATATATATATATATATATATATATATATATGTATACATATGAAAATGAAAGAGGGATGAGATAATATGCAATCACTCTCACCTTGAACAATACTAATACAAGAAAAGACTCAAATACAAGAACACATTATCGGAATTTTCGCAAAAGCTATCTATTGTTGACAGCAGTAAACTGATAATTCTTTTACTTCAACTCGAAAATAAGTACTTTTTAAGGACCGGAAGAAGACGAAAATAAGATAAGGACCAAAAGTACTTTTAAAACACTTTTTAGGGGCTCTTAAAAACAGACATTGAAACTGAGGAATTCGTAAGGCCTTTCGAGGATCGTACGAATCCTGAGTTATCGAGCAAGCCTCGCAGAGCGATTATTGAAGCCTCGGAAACTTCATCGTAGACCTCGTTTCGTCGGCAAATATCTCTTGCAATCCTTGCAAGAATAAACAAAATACAACATTTACTATTTAACGCTGCAGGTAAATTTAGTTGGCAGCTTTCAGAATCCCCAAGTTGTTGACCATATAATCAAAAGCACCGTCGTCGATTGTACGTGACAGAGGAGGCTCTTATCATTCTTAAAAACGAAATGTTTCTGCATATGATCATTAATCGTAAACGTTGAGTCTGCAACACAATATTACATAATAAAGAGCCAGTGGGAAGATAAAGGCGAAAATGGAAGTGCTCGTTAATGAAATTACCGTGTTTTTCTAATTTCCTGAGCGCTTAGCGTCTCGGTTCGAAAAACACCGTTAAATATGACACTAATCAGCCACAACTGCTAGAGCAATGTGGCATGCAGCCAAAAATGACTCGTCCACTCATATAGTAGGAGAACAGCAATTACTCTGAATTTAATTTTCAGCTCTATGTATGATCCCTGATCGTACAGTTTTTAAGTACCCTTTAACTAAATTTTCGACCAAATATTTTCTCAGAGAATTTTAAATGCTTGCTAACCAATCAACTGCAGAAGAACACTAGATGTTCCACCAGTTTATTTTAAAAGAGTTGAATTGTTTAAAAAAAATTTTAAGGTGACACTATGATAAGGAACTGCTTGAAATTAACTCTTTTAATTTTAGAAGAAACCACAAACATATCCTTTCCGCTTCGGTATCATTCTACCAGTGAAGTTCCAGTTAATAACGTCCTCGATAGATCAAACACTTAAAGCTCCAGCATCTCTTTTATCTCTAAAGTAAGTCCAGTATGCGGAGTTGCTATGATGCTACACAAGCCTCTCAGGCGTGAAAAAGCAATTTCTCGACTAGTAACGCCAACTAAACAAACATGCTCCTTTCGCTTAGCAGAGGAAAAAATAAACAAGCTTTGACAGATTTTTCCTATGAAAAACATCATTAATACAATGAATCCAGACTGCAGAGACGGATTCATTATTCTGGGTACATTCTTAGCTTCACGGAAACAAGTTTTACGAGCCTTAGAGTCGAAGGAATTTATTATAAATCTTGTAACACGGTAACAAAGATATCGGAAGAATTTTCTGGCCCGAATTATTTATTGATGATAAAAACAGATATGTAGCATTTTGATGTCAGCACGGACAAGACTAAATAAATTTGCGAACATATGCAAGTTAAATGAACGACACATGTAGCCTTAATGAATCAGTTAAAAGTTCTTATTTTAAGGCGCGGGCAAATATTTTCCAAATAAAACATACTAAAAGAATTCGTAACCACAATCTTTAATAATCGCAAAAATTTGAGTCAGTTAATACATGAAAAGTACTCAAATTTAATTCCTGTCTTGATTTTCTTCTTTTATCAGTCAAATAATACGTATTTTTATTTCTAGTCATGTAATTCCTATATATCTCCAGAAAGGGGCAGCGCCATTTTTTCTCAGAAAAAAAAAAAAAAAAACACCTGTACGCTCTACCTCTTTTTTGTTAGCAATAGAATCATCGTGCCTCATTTTTCTAAATTATTCTGTTAACAGAGATTTATGATGCCAAAACCTATTCAGGCTATATCACAAAACTTACTTTTTGATCTCAGTTATTTAAATATTAAATATGAATATTAAAAGAATACATATTTTTTTTTTTTTCGATTGAACTTCCAGCATCGTATTCTTGTTGCAAAGATTGGGTAATGAAGAAAACATTACCGGACTAAATATAATAAAATAAATAAATTTCAGAATTTGCCTTAAAATATTTTAAAACGTTTCCTCTCTCCAACGAAATGCAAAGAGTCCGAGGTAGCCCAGTGGTTGCGCGTCGGTATTTGGCGCCGAGGGTCCTGGGATCGAATCCCGACAAGCGTAATTAAATACCTCCGCGTCTAGGCCGGATTTGGGCACTTATTAGTTATCGCGGCACTCAAATTTAGGTAGGGGTTACGACCCACAAAGCAATATTAGCAATTGAAGTACAGTAACACACTAAAACAACGACTAGATTAGCTTTAGAAAAAAAAAAAAAAAAAAAGACGGGACGAGGGAAAATTATTAGCAGCTGAGAGCAAAGTATAATAAGATAATAAAACCCCCAGCTGAAATCGCCTTGATAAATCTCAACAAAACTATCTAAATGTAAATTGCTACAATAATACGAAAATATTACAAAATAAAAGCAAATGTTTTATGCAAATGAAAGTCGCGAACAATTGTCTTTTTTTTCCCCTGTTATTAACGTTGAAAACAACAATTCGGGAGACAGACAGAGAAAAAAAAAAAAGGGCAGAAATATTTTCCACCAGTAAAACGCCATTTCTTCTAATGATATTGTCACTTTTTTTCTCATGCTCGCAGCTTCCTTCATAAGCGTCAAATCTGCATTTGGATGAGAATAAATTTTTTTTCAACATTAAATCTGCATTTTTAAATAAAAAACTAACAATAGACACAATAAGGATTTTTTTTTTTTTTTTTTAAAGGGTATATTCCACGAATATCGTGCGCCTATGATCCTGCTAGGTCATTGAAAAATCGATTGCAAAAATTGTACTCAGCACTGAAAAAAAAAGTTCCACTTGAAAACGAGCAAAAGAAAGGTTTAATGAATATTTAAAGGAAAGAAATTGAGCTGAAATGCGTCAAACGGAATTTTGGCGTCTTAATTTTCCCCGTGGGAGTTTTACTCGTCGTTTCAGATTGTGTACTGAAATAGCAATTTCTTGAATTTAGATAATTGACTAGCAGCAGCAAGGTCCAGTGGGTAAGTTGGTCCTGGTCATATGAAGGCTAAACACACCGGGATGTGTTACAGAAAATAACCGTAGATCCAAAACTAAATAAATCGAACGGTCACAAACACGCCCGGTAACCACTGGACTCGAATCCACAGCCACAGATCCAAAAACTAGCGCAGAAGCCATGCAAACACCCGCTAAAACCAAAGAGAGAATTCAGGGATGCAACTTCACATTATTTTTTAACGTAGGATTACGTTCCTCCATAACGGTCCGCGGTAAAGCAAAATTTCAGACGTCCGTCGTCGCGAGTTAAAATTTTGGCAGCGCGTCAAACTCAGTCTGTATCGCTTAGGCAAGCAGTAAACAGCTAAACAGAAAAGTATCAAAATGCGTAAAAAAAAAATTTAAATCAAAATTAAAAAAAAAAAAAGGTAAGCAACGATAAGTAATCTTAAGTTAATACCCCGCGGTAGTTTCGTTAGAAGAGACTACCTGATTTTTTTTTCTTTCTCTTTCTTGCTGTTGTTGTTGTTTCTAACCCCACTGGCCTGAATTTATTCCAGACCAGGTCGATATAGGCTCGTAGGCAGAGGGGAGCGGCTCTGATTTATGATAGCACCACAAGAGTCGGAGTCCAATTTAGCCAGGTGACAACTCAACCTTTACTGAGCACCTCTAGGGCCAGCATCAGGGAGAATCGTACCCTCTCCCACCCTCTCTGACATCATAGATGACTTTTCCGGGCTACAGATTTAACGTGCATCATATCCGGCCTAGACGCGGAGCTATTTAATGGCGCTTGTCGGGATTCGATACCAGCACCCTCAGTACCGAAAGCCGATGCGCTACCACTAGGTTACCTCGATCCCTAATTTCTTGATACTCGACTTCAGCAAGCAACAAGGGATGGGTGAAGAAAAACATGTTATTGCACACGAATTGTCGCCAACCCACAACAACTAAGTGTTAAATGCACATTCTATCTCCATCCACCCCCTTGCATTAACTTCCGCAAGATAATTCCGACATGTGGCAACCGACTTATTAAAACAGCTACTGACTTAATACCAACACTAACAATAGCTGAGACTGAATCATTGTTGCTAAGATGTGCTAGGCAGAAACTCTTGTACGATGCGGCGTAGTCAACTTCTTCAGCCCGCCTTAGATCTAAGTTGCTTTAGAATGAGGGAAATCACAACCAACTCTTAGGGCCTGTTCTCAGAGAGTCCGTCGGCGTCAACATAAAAATTTTGAACCAATCATATATCAATCATAGACCTATTTAAATCAACGCCAACGGAATCATTAACGCTGACGCTGGCGGATTCTATTTGAACAGGCCCTTAACGTTCCTTCCTAAAACTTTACCATACCACTTCAAACACACTCACGGACACAAATAATTTCTGAACTATAGCTGGGGATTCAATAGTTATATTACAAAATGAAACACCAATACGGGGAGATCCGCCATGACGCCGTACCAATTAAAACCAATTAAAATATTCCATTACACATGTTAAAAAATTTTAAATTATAATTACTGTAACATCTGACTCTCTAAGCAATTGCAAGTAAAGAATCCAAAATGATGAACGAAAGATGCTTCCTTGCCCTCAGCTTCATTAATTATACCTATAGCTGAATGTACAACGATGTAAATCTTCGAACCCTTACTTTTCTAGAGTAAAAGTATATTTCTTTCCCATATGCATTAGTCCTACTTAAATAAATGCCTCCGAAAAGGAAACGATACTCTTGCGGTATTCTAAAACAGTCGTTACTAATTCATCAGACACTCTGACCTCGACGTATGAGCTCCTGGAGGAAGCGCAAGGGCTCGTTCGGGAATTTAACATGTACATTAACATAACAGGCGGCTACGCACTAGAGGCAATGGTAAGGAGATTACTATTTCTTACTTAAACAAGAGCTAAATAATATGAACGACTGCAGGATATTTCAAGTCCCACCTGTGAAATCTAGTAGAGCACGCTAACGCATCCTAATATTTTGAGTGTCTGTGAGAAACGAATTTGGGGACATTATATAAAATTTTCTGGGCAAAAGTATTTGTATTTTATATATATATATATATATATATATATATATATATATATATATATATATATATATATATATATATATATATATATATATATATATATATATATATATATATATATATATATATATATATATATATATATATATATATATATATATATATATATATATATATATATAAATAAAAGAACGCATGGTGGCGTAGTGGTTAAAAGTGTCAAGCTGCCACTCCACAGGTCCAGGGTTCAATCCTGCGACTGGGCAGGCTCTACTCAGCCATTCAATTCATTCCTTGAGTGGGTCGATAAAATGAGGACCTAGCATTCTTGGGAACTAAACTCTGGGGGTCCCACGTCAGGTTGACCACCTGACTGAGACATATGCTGTATGGCACCCCCAAGCACACGGTCGAGAAAGCGGAGATGGGCACCACCGGTCTAGGTCGACAGCGGACTGTTGCGCCAGGAGTTGAGTTGAGTTTCTATATATTAATGTTTATTTCGTATTATATAAGAAATAAACATCCTCTCATTTTAAATTTAAACTAATTTAGTATTAGGTCTGCGATTATATAATTTTATGCTATGAAAAAAAAAATAGACCGGGCTTCTCTTTTTTGGGGGGGTGGGGTGGGGTGGGATATTTATCCAAGGGGGTACTCCTCCCCTTGGATCCGCATCATAATATTCCGAAATGAAATGTGCGAAGAACGTAAATGGAAATCGGCTTACTGATTCGTACCCAGGTGATGTACCGATGAAACAAGTATAAACCTGATTTGTCTAAAATAGTCAAAAGTTTGTCTCAACATAAAAAATCACACGCATTTTTAAAACAAACGTTTAAATATATTTAAGATTTGAGTTTTACGTTTTTACGTCATTGTTTTATTAGATATAGTGTATACTAAGTTGTGCCCCGTCTAAGGTAGCAAACGTATGCCTGTGGCCCGAGAGAGAAAAAAAGGTTCAGTATGACTGGTATAGAGTAAAGAAATTATATCTGTGCTCAGAAGGCAAAATGTTATAAGAAATTTATGCGACAGCGATTCTAAGATCGAAGATGTCATGAAAAATCAGTAATCTGTTTTACATGGGCAAACGTGGTACCAATGTTTCAGAATGCTTTAGGAATGTTATAAGAAATGTACGTGACAGTAATTCTAAGATTCAGGATGTCATGAAAAATCAGCAATTTGTTTTACATGAGCAAACGTGGCACCAATAATTCAGTAATATAGTACGCTGTTAATTAACAGCAGTTACAGTAAATAGAAAATATCGGTGAACGAGAATCCGGAATGTGAAAAACTCAATTTTTTTAAGAAAAGTTTCTTATAACATTTTGTCATCTGCGCACAGATATAATCCCTATAATGCAATTGACAAGCAAAATAAACACACTGAACTTCCATATAAATAGTTTACATCATTCTCACAGTACGGAGTGGGTAAAATTTAAAAGTTAATCAATAAATAAGTTTCTGTAAATTCGCGAAAGTGATTTTCTAACGATTTTATGCGCATGAAACATTACGATTTTAAACTAATGCGAGGACAGGCGGGAGTTTGTACAGAGACAAGTATTGAAATTTCACGCATGCCTTTCACAACTGACACCTGATATTTCTAAACTGCAGCGCTACAAATATATATTAACCATAACCGAGAATATCGTCTACCGTCGTGACGTTGATAAATTGTCAACAAGTTAATAGGATCGAGCCATATATCTCAGTCAGAATAAACCAGCCGCTTTTATACATACTTGCTCAGACATGGCGCAGAGTGTAATAAAACTTCATAATTCGACAAATAATAATAATAGTATAATAATTAATATCATTATTATGCAAGATACTTTATAGCCGTCGAATTAATTAAAACATAAAAATTTTTAAAAAATCAACTATTCTTAAGAAACAAATACGGTGATTGCGACAATGAAAGATATAATTTGAAAGCCAGAAGTTTCATTTTGTGCTTTAATTGAGCGTACTTTACTTTAATTTATTAATCCATGATTCGAAGAAAATTATCTGCAGGGTCAACTGATCGCTTTAGTTTTGATAATTCTACAGAATCAGCAAAGTATTTGCTTTTCTTACGCGATCGCTCTACGGTGGAAAACAATCGGCATGTAATAAACATACAGTAAATAACCAAGTTTTACCACTGAAAGTGCGTGAAGAAACATCTTGATGGCTTCATTTATTTAATGCTGTTTATATACAGTCCCAAATAAATGATTCATCAAACGATACTAGAAAAAGGATTTCTATTACAGTACTTGCCGCTTTGAACTTAAATATTAAAACAAACATCCATTAGTAGCAAATGCGCCTTTTGTTACAGAAAAGCATACCTACCCATTCCACAATTATTACTGCAATACATTTCCCGCGAAGAAAAACAATACATAATTACCTCTTCGAAAAGGCTAATACAGTCTCGTAATTGCCAACACCGTGATCTCATACAAGAAATTGCTTCCGCATGCTCCGCTGAAGCAATCCTTTTCAAAGCATAAAATTTGTTTCTTCTGTGCATTGGAACTTAACTATTCAAACTAAATGCACTTAGTTGATAAATAACCTCTTAGGCAGATAATAATATATCCTCGTTATCATTTCAACAAGAAAATCCAAAATTAATGGGAAAATGACGTTTTATCTCATTTTTAAAAAAAAAAATTATATAATAAGGAAGTACTCTTCTTGAAATTGGGAGTACAAAGCTCATTATATATATATATATATATATATATATATATATATATATATATAAATCAGAGATAAAATAAAAATAAATTAAGGAACTTCAAAGATATTCATATTTTATTTAAAAGTAAGATTGGTTGACCGACTATTTTATAACTTGCAAGATCATAAGATCTTCTATTAACTTAAGAAGTTTATTTTACATTTTGTCATCTTTCTTTTAAATTTTGCTCGGTATCTGAAATAGCATTTAAGTATAGTTATCGGTTGTTGGATTTTGATAAATGATACGTCAATCGTTTTAATAACTGGCGCGTCACAAAATGTGACGTCATTTACCTAAAGTTCCTATATGACTTTTGAGCCGTCTTGCTCCCCAATCAAACACGCCATGCAATACCTTTGATGTCATTTCAACAACAGTTTACTGAAGTTCGCTGTTAAAACTGTCCTATCCGCTGGCATACGAATTCAATTTTCTCCCCCTCTAAACTAATATGCCGCATACATATGCGCCTAAGTATATATAACAGTAAACTGTCTTTCAACGGAATTACTTTAGCCCCGTGTATGCCTCTTAATGTCTCCCATACTGTTTCACTTTTATTACGTATATCTGTGGTGCCCGGTATAAAAGACCGGACGTCAAAAAAAGTGATTTTTAGATATTTGTTAGTATTGATTTAAAACAAAATTATTTGACTCGTATAAAAGGCTTAACATGACTGCCTACGTTGAAAATGTCATTTTTTGACTATTTCGGTCAATTTCATTTTTTGCAAGAATCGTGTAATTCAATCTTTTCTGTTTTTAAAACCGTTTTGATTTTCATTCTACATCAATTAGGAGCAGAGTTATAGCTATTTGAAAAAAACATCTTCTGCTACAAAATTGAAGCGACAAACAAATTTAAATGCGTTTGTCTCAGAATTATATGTTTTAGCACAAATCTCTACGGTTATCATGATATCTCACATAATAATGTATATAATTTGATACAATTTTCAGGAAATGTTTTAGATGCTATTGTTAATGAAACAATAATTGGTGTTTAATAAATAATTTTTTATTTGGGGCTGTTTTTATAAGGAAAGGAATGACGAATCGGGGAAAATTTTCATATTGGAACATAAAATTGCGTGTAATATTTTTGCATTTTAAAATTTCTCTTAGATCATAGGTCATTTTGAAAATAACTGTCATATCTATCATGTGTGAGAAGGAAACTAAAATGGTAGCATTAGGATTTTGTGCAGAGTGATAGGCGATTTAGCTAAATTTCATTAAAAATTACGTCAAATTGACCAATTTATAAAAAAGAATGCTATATACAGGTAAGTTTGTCCCTTTTTTAAATTTTTAAGTGCTATTTTACTATAAAAGACCAAAAAATCCTTTAAGAAATTATTTTTTTTTAAATTGACTCCGTAGGCAGTCACCTTTAAGTCTATCAATTTTTTATACAAAAGTACATTACTTTGTACAAAAGACTCAAGTCGAAATTATTGTTCTGCGATTGATATAAAAGCCAATAACTTGGTAAATTTAATTCACTGTTTTTAACTTAAGCCCTTTATACCGGGCACCATATGTATAACAGTAGTAATAAAAGAGAATAAATGTTCGTAGCTTTTATATCAGTACAGTCCGACCACGTCCTAATGATAAAGATCCCGTTTTAGGATTAAATAAAAAATTATATATAAAAAATAGAAAAGAAAACCACATGACACCTACCTAAAGGCAGCATATAATCAATATTCTTATTAGAATACCCGTATGAGAGAACGAAGTTGTCTTTGGCAGACAGCCAAATAGCTCTCAGATTAATGGGTGAACTACAACTAAAAATATCTATTCAATTATTTAGTTCCTCATTCGCCTATATCTTTCAAGTTTTATTCGTAACTTGTGATTTAAATCTGAATATTTTATCATGAACTACCGCAAAAAGAAATTTTTAAGTACTACTTAAACAGGAAGACCCTGTATATAAAAAAATTACAAAGCGATTAGTATGGCACGCATACAAATTCCTCTAAAGAATGTAAAACACCTAATAAAACAACTCACATAAATCATACAGCTAACTGGTGCGTCTAAAACGCATTAAACTGCACTGAACGTTAAAACTTTTTTTAAGATTTGCATGAAAAAGAATTAGTAATGATCTAACAAAATATATGATTAGACCAATATATGAAATCACAAGTACACCGAATGGCCTAAATTATGACATAAGTTATGAATTCCAATTTCCTTCTAGGCTTCACCCTTAATCGAAAAGATCGATAACACCGAGATAAAGGACTGTATGCGAAATGAAAAATAGACTTTCTTACCCAAAATAATTGCACTGGGATGGCTGATCAAACGAGCATTTCTGCATCTCAGAATAAAAGCAAGTGTAGAAATAAACATTTGAACAAGTCAATCACTCACCTAGAAAAGAGAGAGAATGCATTTAATTCAGCATAAAGCTTATAAATAAATGAGAAACTACGTAATGATTAATTACTATTTCATGCATGCATTCAACACTGAACAGCATATAAAGCAATTATTAAATAGAAACATTGTATATATTACAAACATTCTCACAGTTCGTACAGATATATTCTTACAAACAAATTTTTCACGCAATACATTGGCGAAAGTTGATTGTAAGATAAAAGGAAATTTCTATAAGAGTTCATGAATATTTTAAACATGATATGGCTATATGAATAATAGTTTCAAGTCTGCTAGCCCATTAACCATTAAGTATATTATTGTTTCTTTAGCAGTAAGTATCGGGTTTCACGGTTAGATATAAATATAAACTGAAATTAATGGTCCTGGTTAAATGAAAACTGAATATCACATGACAGTGACGCAACCAGTATCCAATTACGGTCGAAAAAATAGGAGGGTGGGAGGCTGATGAAGAATATGAACTATGTGAATAAAAAGAATTACAGTTGGAGGTTTTTTTTTTTTTTTTTTTTTTTTTTTGGGGGGGGGGGGGGGCGCAAGGGTAGTGAGCGCTGCAGTCTTGAAACACAGGGACAGATTCACCACGTTTCAAGAAATATGCTCAGCTGTGTAAATTGGTAACTACTACACTAATCGTTGGCTTGCATGACTGAAACAATGTGTAAAGAACTCAAGACTATTTCTCGTAGTACTAATTTCTTCGACGAGTATAGTTTCTCGTCGAACTATATGTGTTTCTCATTTCTCGAAACTCATATAGTTCGACGATATGAGTTTTCAACTTGAAGACTTATATCGTCCGTTAAAGCTGCTGCCAAATATTACAATAGAGACGTTCAATGTGATCTCTCTATTTCAGCGACATAAAATGTAGCTCTGAATTCCGAATTTGCACCGTTTAATTGATTGAAAGTTGGACGGGGAAATTCGTTGGACAGAAACGGCAAGGTAACTCAGTCGCGACCTCGAAGTTTGGAGACACGATTTCGAAACTTGCCCCTGGTCGACGATCGGTACGTTTGCGCCTCACCGATGGAAAAAACGATTACGGGCGTCACTGATAGGTACGACGCGACGGCAGAGAAAGAAAATCCACCCCATAGAAAAAAAAAAGGAAATAAAAATGTTTCTAGGCCAATATACCTCAAAGTGGAATGGGGGATATTTGAAGGTGAAGTTATTGAAAATAACATATTTTCTCGATTCCGAAGAAGTTCAGATGGTAGAACACCGGCCTCCATGTTTGGAGAAGTGTGTTCGATCCCCATCCGTGTTCGGCACAAGCAACCACCATCCCTGGTCGATACATGCGGGCTGAGGAGCCCATAACAAGGTGGTATAATACCTAGGTTCAAGGCTACCTGTACGCTGAACACATAGGCGTACCATCGGGGGGAGGGGGGCACGTGTTATCCCCATCTTAACTTGAAATAAATTAAAAGGTTAATAGAAGTTCAGTAAAATCGAAAAATTGTAGAAAACTTGAGGGAAAGTTGGGTTTTTACCCGCTTTTTTAAACTGTTAAACTGAAGATTCCTATCACGTCTATAGCCTTAACATAGTTTTTTAAAATGATATAGTCCATAACAAAAATTCGATGCTGTATTTTTTTTTCTGATTTTATTATATATTATATTAATTTTTTCTCATTGTATTAACTTTTGAATACTACTCAAACATCAATTCTACTGTTATTCAGTTTTTAAAAAAATCATTCTATTTAATATTTTAAGGATCGCCAGGCAATCAATGCGCGCAGGAGGGCCCCAACTGAATTCAATTTGTACCCCGCCAAAAGTTAGAAGCACGCTATGCATATGGCTGGAGATGTAAATTTTTGCTTTCAGCACCGCTCTTTTGGTAGGATTTATGTATATTGTCATCTTGCGCTCAAAATTTTGTACCACACTTCACGATAGTTCATAGTTCTTTACGAAATCGGCCGAATGACTGCACTTTGTCAACGACTAGTAAAAACTTTCAGAAATACCGCATTATATATTCCTTTCTATCCTGCGTACTCATTGGTTATGCCGTTGATGGGTAGACTAGAACAAGGGCGAAACCTAGACCACCTATTCGTTTCAGACGTATATTTTTGCCCCAACAAGTATTTAATAAAACGGAGAATTAATGAAGTTTTATTACTGACGGAGAGCAAAACTAATAAAATTCTACTGCTAAAGCAATCGACATAAAAAAAAATGCATTTTACATATTACATACGATATCAATAATATTGCTATAAAAATTTCCTAAAGCTCTCTGATAATCCGTAAAAAATAATCATTCATATTGTTTCGATATGATTTTTAACTGTGATTTACATTAAATTCGAAATTCCAGATTAAACTTGAAAACTAATAAATTCTGAAAACAGAAAACCATCTGCAATCAACCAGTCCGCTATCCCGGATACGATAGTGCGAGTAATTTTAAGATGTAAATTTTTTTAAATCTTCGTACAATTTAACATTATGTTGCGGAAATATTGTTAAATTGTACGTTTCGACTCTCTGTTTTTATTTTGTATCACATTTTTAATATAACACAGACCACACATATGTACAAATTCAATAATTTGAATCATGCTCCGTAAAATATTAAATTTTTTATTTCTTCCTGGCATACTTGACTACATAACTTGAAGAAATATTCATCGGTACCAAAAAAAAAAAAAAAAATTATTGGAAACCAATATTTGGAATAGTGAAGAATAGTTTGCAAAGCACATATGAAACTATTTTTTAACCATCAGCCCGCAAGACCCCCCCCCCCCCCCTCTCTCTAAAAAAAAAAAAAAAAAAATCCTTTTCCCGTCGTTTTAATATAGGTAACGCTTTGAAGGGAAATCATATTTCTTGCATAAAACAGGCAGCGCTACTTTTCTTTTTAATGACATCTTCAGTTTTTATCATATAAGCACCCAGTCGTGAGAAACGGCGAGAGCCAAGGCAATTTCAGCAGCTTGAACACATACTTCCATCCACCGAATATTTTACCTTTTTTTTCAGGCTTTTATAAGTAACTAAAACGGGCGGATAATAATGCAGGGGAAAAATATATATATATTCAAAAATACCGGGCGCGAGTGATCTTGTCAGCTCATCTCAGAATCAATTGATAAATGGTGCCGCGAACAGAAAAAGGAAAAAAAAACTACATCGAAATGGAAGGGAAAAGGTAAATTTATAGATTTATGCTGGAAGAGAACGTGGATGGTGTTAAAAATAATAAAATTTCGACTACTTTTTTCCCTAAAAATGGATAAAATCCGATGATTTATCAGTAGAGGTAAAGAAGTGGTCCAAATGTATTTCTCCAACATCCGTTGGCATAGACATTTGGGATTTCTTTTCTTTTTTTCCCAGGCAATGAGAAGACGCCGAACGTGTAACAGCATTTTAATCTAGAAACATAAAAATTCCAATACTGCTTATATGATTATGTTGGGACCTAACCCTGTCTACAGCCTGAAAAGACGAAACACCTACAGAAATTTTCAGTGAATTAAGTGAAACCGGTATATACACCTCTGATATCCCCACCAAAGCAAATACATAAAATATTAATAATAATAAATTAACAATAACTAGGTAATAAAATAAATGGTAATAAGATTAAAAATAATAATTATAAAATTTATACCTCGGTATACTCAGAATCAGCGAAAATATTTATTTTATAACTGCCATTTTGAATTTTCCCCAAGTTAGGGTGTTGATTTCCGACAATATATACGACCTGCAATTTACCTACAATATATGACAATATACACTACCGCAGAAAACTAATGATTTCTTCGTTCAACTGACGTAACTGGAAAAAATTTCTTTGTACCATCCAGTCAATCAGAGATCAATCGTCTTTAGAACATTTTAATAGGAAAAAAAAATGCAATGCGTTTATCCCAGTATTAATATTATAAAACTCCTCAACTCGATCTCCGCTCAAATGCATACTTTGTTATCTTGAGGGTGGAGAAATTTTACGAGTGAACGAGATAAGAAGGCACGCAGATAGCCGAGTGATGTTGGGGAGAATCAACCGGAGTCAAAGAAGTATGCGATTCGCGCCTTGGTGATTACTAGAACCAGGTACAAGTATCAACGTTGTGATTGCTGACAGCGTACACAGCAATCCCCAAGCACGTTATAATTAATATTATAATTTCGTCGATTCATTTTCCTGATGCTAAAACACTATTCCAAGAACACGATCCGGAATGAGCCGATAAAAGCTCAATACAACCAAAAAAATTAGATGACTATTGGCATGCAACTGATACGGTTGAGGATAACGATCGAGTAATAAATTACTCAATAGTGGCTCTCGAAGCATTGTAACAGAAAATTTTTGGACTACTTTGAACATCAGTCATTGACATATCATTATCGTTGTTTCACAGTGAAATATTAATGAGAAAAGTAAGAAATAAAAATGAAAAAATGCGCTATATTTTTTAATAACATTTATTAAGAACTTTAATAGGCACTGAAAAATACACAGAGGAAATATATTTTAGATAAAATCAAGACAAAATAACCTATAAATACAATTTTTTAAAAATATATAATAACTTCTAAATGTGTTATTTTAAGCAAAACTCCAACGATGAAAAAAGATGTTTCAATTTTACTTCACTTTCTAATAACATTAGATGAGTTTGAGAACAAAGTATACATAACGATATCTTTCCTGGTTGTTTTGACAATAAAATTGAGTTTTAATCCGCTTAAAAATCAAAACACAGCTTGCAATTATGAAATTTCCTGAAATTCAAGAGAAAAAAATATTGAAATGAAACTTTTGTTTTCCTTTCAGCCATGATAAATAACATTCGTTAAGAGATAAGATTTATAACACAAGTATATGAATTCAATTACCTCACAAAATAAAAATTTAATTGCCTTCATCTCGTTTAAAGAGCAAAAAATATTGTGAAGTGACATCGTTACATATAAATAAATATTTTTAGATGAGCATCGGATGTAGATTTTTCTCGATACCAATATTGTATCCAATACTTATTGCTTAGTTTCAAAGTTATTGAGTTTATCATGCTTGCAATTCAAAAAAAAAACTCCTTTAAAAATTCAAAAGAAATTGTTAAAACAATTTCAAAAGAAATTGTTAAAACTACTTCATTATTAATGAAGGTCTGCAAGTATTTCAAAATGTGGCATAAAATGAAATGTTTATATAACATAACATAAAAGTGAAAAATTCGTAAATATCTGTAACAACCCCCCCCCCCCCCCAAAAAAAAAAAAAAAAAAAAAAAAAAAAAAAAAAAAAACTTACAGGGTCTAAATGTTAACCTAAGGAGATAATTTGTCCAAGGATTGCCGACTTGGATTAAAAGATTTTTTTTTTAATTGTACTCCGTAATAGAGGGAAAAAAATTAACCTCGGGGTATTTTTCGTTAAGAAAAAATGCAAATATTTTAAAATTTAAATTATTCCAGGGGAAAATCTGGTATAGTATATTTTTAAATGCTTATAAATTCATTTGGTGAACATAATTTATAAAATGAATCCTGTTGCAAGGTGCAGAAAAGTTCAGGCCATCTGAAAATACCATTTTTATTGAATTATCAGCATTTACGTAGCTGTAAATAATAAACAAATTTTCTCCGTAGGTTAACATTGAGGTGAACGAATCCAATAGGGTTAGTACACAGCAGCCTTAACAAAATTAACACACAAAGAAGGAAAAACAACACATTGTAACACAGTACTATGGTCTGTAACTACCAGGATTTAAAAAGGAAAGTTCGTTACAAAATCAGCAATGTGGAGCTGACAAAGGCCCTCAGCGTGAGATAGGCAATGTTTACATGATTTTAAGAAGCAGAAACACTACGAAATTTACCACTGTTATGTACATTACAGTACCGTATTTTATAAAGATGTATGTGTTTTATAAACGCACAGTTTAGTATAGAAGTAGGTTACGATACTAAGAAACATATCCAGGTAAATATTCATGTGAAACTCGCAAAAATCAAATCCGCCTTAGTCGAGTCAACTGCATTGACAAATGACAGTTTTTCAACAGTTTTTTTTTTTCTGATTCTAGGTAATACACAAAAAGGAAATGTTTATGCTTTAATACCTTCTTTGATTCCAGTTGTATCAGAGTAAACGAATCTAGGTTACGACCATAACAGATGGGAATACGTCGAAAACTAGTCAGGAAGAGCATTCATCTTAAAATAAAGTAAAACAAATCGCCAGAGAAAAAAAGGTCAGAGTTCAGTGACCCATAACATATGAAGCCAATTGAAAATGCAATAATATAGTACATACATAGTTTAAAGAAAATTGGAGAGCTGCATAAGAAATAATTAGCAAGAGCTCGATGGGAAGTTTAGAAGTAAAAATTACAAACACATCCGAAATCTTCACATTAATTTTCCCCATTCACCCACATTTCAGTCGCACGCTCCGGCCATTAATCTTATCTAAAGGACCAAAACAAACTAAAACAAAATAATGCCAAGAAGCCAGCTTTGGCGGTACTAAAAAGAAGGCATTTATGATAAACAAAAGAAATCAGCTACGCACTTCGAAATACATATTCTGGCAGAATATTAAACAATTACTCACACTTACCAGATAGTAGATAACATTAATTTTAAGCCGGCAGATGGCGAGCGACAGTAATGAGTTTAACAACTGCTGAAAAGTTGGAGATAAAGTTAATATGATGAATCTATTTATCATACCCCTCACGGTGCTTCGAAATTTCCGAAATTGCATAACCAATGTTTGTGTTATGCGTTTATAAATATAGGGTCAGTTCAGCAATAAAACGCACGAAGTGTTTGTTTCAAATTAATTTTAATGCGGGCGGGAAATACGTAAATAATATTCAAGAGAAGTGGGTCCCAACTGGTGGTACGAGAGAGCATTTGAGGTGGTACGCAGAAGGGTTCAATAAGAATAAGTACTCGTCCAATCAACTAGTCTAATTAGCATCAAAACAGGGATACAGAGATAATGTAGGAAATTGGAATTTTCACTCATTCAAAAAGTGCTTTATCGAGAAAAAAATTTTTTAACGACCCTGCCTTATGTTGGAAGACGGGATTCTGTCCGAATAAGCAGCTGGTCCAATTAACCGGAATCGACTGTGTATGTGTGTGTGTGTATGTATGTATATACAGTCGAACCTCCATATACCGAAGTAGCAAATTGCCGGAAAAAAATTCGATATATAGAAATTTCGATATATAGAATAGAGCTTAGTTTTAACATAATTCTCCTAAAAAAATGAAAGCTAATTTTCGTATACGAAACTCCATTTCTAATTTTTATGCGAATCCCATTAAATGAAAGTTAATAACTAAAAAATTAATTAATATGAAAGATTTATTGAGTATTACATACCTTTAAAAAAACAATAATTCAGACAGTGGTTACAATGATCAGTTACATTCTTTAAAAAAAAAAAAAAAAAAAAAAAAAACTACGTATATCTTGCTGAACAGCCAGTTTTGCGGAAAGTTCAAAGAAATGTTCGTATTTATTCAGTCCACTAAAAACTTAATCAGGGACATTTTCCGCGAATTGAAATCCACGATTTAATGTTTCAAATGCCAAAAATTGGAAGATTTTATTCTAAAGTGGAATAAAATCTCCCAATTTGTCTTGAAAAAAATTTCGATATATAGAGATTTTTTCGATATATAGAAACAATTTTTCTATGTAATGAATATGGAGATTTGCTAAGAGTTCGATATATAGAAAATTTCGATATGTGGAAGTTCGATATATGGAGGTTCGACTGTATATATATATATATATATATATATATATATATATATATATATATATATATATATATATATATATATATATATATATATATATATATATACGCACGCGCCCAGGACCCACTTGGAAGAGGGGCCCAAATGCAAATTCTTGTCCAGGGCACAGGAATGGCTAGTTACGGCACTGCATATTATATAAATAAATAAACATATATATATATATATATATATATATATATATATATATATATATATATATATATATATATATATATATATATATATATATATATACATACATACATATGTATATATATATATATACATACATACATATGTATATATATATATATATATATATATATATATATATATATATATATATATATATATATATATACATACATACATACATGTAGGAAGGAGTTAGTACTCCTTCCTTTAGAAGTGAATCATTAGACTTAATTATTTTGAACATTTAATTAAACTAGACGATGTTTACAAGACAGGACTAACACTTAGTATGAAATTAAAAAAACAAACAAAGCATTAACATAGCTATTTGACTCAAAACGGCAAGCCTGCGGAGCGACACATCCGCTTCGTAATGTCACTAGTCCATCACACTGTTTGCGTGCCAAGTCCTTCGCGCCGAAGTAGTAGGAGTGGAAGTTGTAGTAATAGTTCAGTTGTGTTGCCAAACTCATTCTCACACGGCCGTTCTGACTTTCCAGACGTCCGCGGCTGGGTTGTAAACAATAATTCTGAAAAGATAAAAAAAAAAGAGCAGAAAAAGGAAAAATATTTCAAAAAATCAAGCAGTGTTCAACACAGTGGTATTGGTGTTCAGTTTCTGCACCACTGTTTCATTTTGTCCGCTGCAGTTGATGTTATGGTTGGACCATCGTGATGTCCTAACTTTCGAACTTCGTAACGATCGTTGGGGTTGATGTTCGTGATCTCATATGGTCCGAAGAACTTTGGTCGGAGCTTTAATCCGGTTCCAAATTGAGTTCGTTGTATTGCCACTTTGTCACCGATCTTGTATTTACAAGCCGGTTTACGCCGTTTGTTATATTGTCGTATGTTTTCTTCCTGTAGACGGAGGATATTTCGTTTAGCTTCGATACGTAACGCTTCTTTGTCATCAAGAATTCTTTGGTGGTGTTCCTCGTCAAGAAGATTTTTAATCTGTAGATCCTCTTGTTGTTTCATTTTAACACCAATTAAAAGTTGAAAAGGTGTGAATTTTGTACTGCGTGTGGTGGTACTATTTAAGATACGTTGCAATCTTGGGACATATTTAAACCATTTGTCAGGTTCATCTAGAGCTAACTTAGTTAAAACGGGAATAATTGTGCCATGAACACGCTCAACCTGACCGTTGCCACGTGGCACACCTGTTGCTATTGAAATGTGTTCAATTGACTGTTCCTGGCAGTAACTTTGAAATTCTGAAGATGTGAATGCGCTACCTTTGTCAGTAATGATTTTTGAAGGGTTGCCAAATGTAGTTTGTTGCAAGGATAATTTGTCTAAGGCATCTTTCGTAGAGGTGGACTTCACGGGATAGATCCATACAAATTTGGAAAAGGCATCAACTACTGTAAAAAGATACTTATAACATTTTTTTGTCGATGGTAAAGGTCCTAAAAAGTCGCAATGGTAACATTCAAGGGGTGCATCACCTTTTGGAATGGGGTGAAGGTATCCTTCTTGTTTTCCAGATTTTCGCGAGGACAAAATGCAAGGAATACAGTTCGAAATAATTTCTTGAACTAATTTCTTAAGTTGAGGAATGAAAAATTCACGAGAAACAATTAATTCGGTTTTTTGTGAAGCAAAATGACCTTGTGAATGGGCGTTTAGCACTATTTCTTTCTGCATCATTTGTGGTACTACTAAAAGTTCGGCATCCTGATGAAGTTTATAAAGAATTCCGTTTTTAACAAAAAATTCATCAGAAGGTGTAGATTCAAGCATAGATTTAATTTGAGATATAAATTCATCCTGGTCTTGGGCATTTTTCACCTTTTGAGTGATATCATTTGAGGTAATTACAAGAATGGGGTTACGACTTAAAGCATCAACATGTTTCATCTGTCTACCGGGTCGATGACAAACTTCATAATCAAAGTCTTCTAACATCAATGCCCATGGAGCAATTTTAGCTGGTAGGTCTTTTTTGTGCATCGTTTTTTGGAAAGCATCACAATCGGTGATAATTTTAAATTTTGTTCCCAACAAGTAGTTTCGAAATTTTTTTAGCGCTTCAATAACGGCAAGAACTTCCAGTTCATAACTATGATATTTTTCTTGTTGAACTGTAGTTTTACGGCTAAAATAATGAATAGGATGAAACTGTCCATCATCGGATTGTTGCAAGAGCACAGCGCCAAAACCTAAGGAGCTGGCATCAGTGTGGAGTTCTAATGGGTATCCCTGTTGAAAAACATGAAGAACTGGGTTTTGTGAAAGAATGTTTTTAAGTTGTTGAAAAGCTGCTATTTGTTCAGAGTCAAAATTAAATTCTACATTATCCCGAAGGAGGTCACTTAATGGTCTAGCAATCAGCGCATAATTTGGAATGAACTTTCTGAAATAACTTGTTAATCCAAGAAAACTTTGAACTTGTTTAGGGGTTTGAGGTTGTGGGAAATTTTGAACAGCTTGTGTCTTGGTAGGTGAGGGTTTAACTACTCCATTTTCGATAATGTAACCAAGAAATTCTATCTTTCGCTGTAAAAATTGACACTTTTTAAAGTTCAATTCAAGGCCATAGTCTGCAGCTGTTTGGAGAACTAGGCGTAATTTTTGTAGACCTTCAACTTCATCATTAGATGGTATGAGAAGATCGTCCATGTAAACAATAAGAACATTGTCGCGAATGAGATTTCTAAAAACTGTGTAAACATATCGTTGGAAAACACTGGGACTGTTACATAAGCCAAATGGGACACGTAAAAATTCGTATTGTCCTTCATGAGTCACAAAAGAAGTATATTTAGTGCTATTAGGGTCCATAGGTACATGAAAGAAACCATTTTTGAGATCAAGTGAAGTGAACACCCGAGATTTTCCAAGTTTGTCTAAAGCTTCTTCGATGAGCGGTAAGGGAAATTTATCTTTTATCATTTTTCTATTCAATTTGCGGTAATCAACACAAAGTCTATAATCTCCACTTTTTTTCTTACATAGAACAATCGGTGCGGCATAATCGGAGCAACTTTCTTTAATAATTCCATCATTTAACCAATCTTGAATTTGGCTTTCTACAATTTTCTGTTCCGCGAAAGGGAGTCGTCGAGAACGTTGAGCTACAGGGATTTCATCTTGTAATAAAATAGTCATCTTAATTTCAGTGTCTTGAACTTTATGTGGTTTGTAGGAAGTAACGATATTTTGAACTTCCTCACGAATTTCAGAATTCAAAATGTGTGAAAGATCAAATGGAAAAGCTTCGTCATCAGGAATATTAGCAATATTAACGAAGATGTTATTATCAAGAGTAAAACGAATACCGTCTTCATCAAATGTAAATTGGGTTTGCTGCAAAAAGTCGATTCCGATAATCACATCAAAAGGAATCAAGTCATCCTCTAGAACATGTATTTTAGCAGGTAAAGTAATGGTTTGAATTTCGATGGAATCCTGAAAGAATCCGATGCTGTGAACTTGGTTTTTGCCAATTCCTGAAAAGGGAATGTTGGTGGGCTGCAATGGTGGCGAACCAATTCTTCGATAGGTTTTCTCATTGATGAGGGTTGCCTGTGACCCAGTGTCACAGAGTGCTGTCAATTGAATTCCTGCAAGTTGAATGTCAACATGCATGGGATTTTTCGATGAAGTTTCAGGAGAAAGTGCATTTACAGTTTTATCAGAAATAGGTTTTTGAGACTCAGGTTTTGGTTTAGAATTTCGATAACTTTTAGGGCAATTAGCATGAACATGACCAAAACTTTTACATCCGTAGCATTGTTTACCATGTGACTTATTCAAACATTGGTTGCTTTTGTGACCTCTCAAGCCACAGGAAAAACATACTGGCTGTGTATTTGGGCTACGTGTATTATCGACTTTCACATTGAGGTAGGAAGCATCAATTTTTTTCTGATTATTTTGTCTGAAATTTTGTGATCTGTTAAAGATTTGTTCATAAATTTTCAACTTTTCCTTAAATTCAGGGACGGATTTACAACCGTAAAGAATAACTTTATTGTTTGTTGAATCAGGAATTCCGTTTATGACATACTCAAACACAGAGGAGTCATCGAGAGAACCTTTGTGTGCCAAATCTCTCATAGCTAAGAAATATTCTTGTAGGGTTTCAAACGGTTTCATACGTCGAGATTCCATTAATTTATGTAACTGAATACCGTTAATTTTGTCCGAAAATTCGTCTAATAAATGGTGCTTCAATTGTTCCCAATTTGTAATTCCACGAATAGACCTAATTAAAGTTTGAGCGGGACCAGTTAAACATTTTCTAACAAAAGTAATTTGGTGAATTGGATTGTTTATCTGATATAAACAAAAAAGTTCTTCAACGTCAGATATAAAATTCTCAACACTGTAATTATCACGAGACGAGAAAGGTTTTATTAAATCAACAACGTCTTTCAGACTAAACAACTGGAAAGAGAGATTCGCAGTTTCAACTGAAGGCAATGAATTTTGATCTGATTCACCAACGGAAATGTGTGTATTTTGCTTATTCGAAGATTCTTTTGCGTCAATGGTGGGGGAAAAGGGAGATCTATTTTCCTCTATAACGCTGTTAGTTTGGGATGAACGTGCATCCGGAAGTGAGTCATCATTCACTTCGCATTCCGAAAGATCAGAAAATTCTGCTTTTAATAACGATAAATCAGTAAGACTCATAAGAATGGTATTGGCACATTTGTCTGGGTCAGTTGAAAATTCTAAATGAAGTAGATTACAAATAGAAATCAAGTCTTTAAGTGAAAACTCTTTAAGTACTTTCTGTTTCGTTGCTTCTAACACGAATGGCTGTTTAAAACCTGTAAATTTACG
Source organism: Dolomedes plantarius (assembly GCA_907164885.2). Classification (NCBI taxonomy): domain Eukaryota; kingdom Metazoa; phylum Arthropoda; class Arachnida; order Araneae; family Dolomedidae; genus Dolomedes; species Dolomedes plantarius. Next base: position 84,187,090 of record OU015495.1, on the reverse strand, counting down.
TAATCTGGTACGATTTTGTCTGTCGCCGTCTGTACCAAAAATTAAACGATGTAGAACCTTTATTTGATTCGTACCACCAAATTTTAATGATTTTGCAATATTGGGGTAATCGTTGAGAGTAGCCATAACTATATACTAGGTTCAAACAATTATAGTACACAAATATACAAATATTCAAAACCAAAATCACTAATTATAATAAGTAGTTACTCAAATTCAAAAGTAGAAAATAATATTTCAAATCGAAATTTTTTCAAATACCAATTCAATAATAAAATATTGATTCTCAAAATATGCATCAAAATAAGTAATCTTTAAAACAGGTTTTGTTCAAGAAAACAAAATTATGAACTAAAATAAGCATCAAATATCAAATAATAAGTTCTTCAAAATAATTTCTCTGGTTGAAGAAAACAGATGACGTAAATTTAGATATGTATCAAGTTAGATATTACTTCAGCAAAATATTCATCAAATTAATCTTCAAAATAAATCACTGTTGAAGAAAATAGAGGATGTAAATGCAGCATCAAAATAATAGTTAAAGTTCTAATGTTAAAAGCATCAAAATTGGGAAATCGAAAGTATCAAAATTGTGAAATCGAAAGCATCAAAGCATTCTGCAAAATAAAAAATATTCTCGCAAGAAAACAGCAGAATTAAGTTCAACATCAAAGCGCATCAAATAAGCAAAGTTGTCATCAAATAAACATTCGCTTCGTCAAAATTATGCATCAAAATAATAATATAATAATCTTCAAAAGTATTCAATTCGCGATCTTTCAAAATATATGTTATGTTGTGGTTTGTTCAAGGAAACAAGATTCTTCAAGTTAAATGTCGAAATTTTCATCAAATCATCAAATAATTTCATCGAAATAGAATTCTCTTCAAGAAAACAGAAGTGATAAATTCAACGTCAAAGACCATCAAAAATGAATTTAGCATCAATTAAATTCCTGCATCAAAAGAACGTTGAAATATCTTTCAGTTTTCTTAAATCATCAATAAGTTGAGAATTCCCTTAATCATCAAAATTTTCTTGAACAAGCTTCAAAGTATGCATGAAATAATTACAATATGATCAGAATATACTCACAGTTCTGGTTTTCGGTTCTCGTCATCCCATCAGAATATTATCAGAGTCCGTGGCACATCACTTTCGTTTTCGCTGGCGGTATCCAAAACCGAAATGACAGACAACAGTAATCCAGGAATCATCAAAAGAAAATAGTTTTTCAGTCCAAGCTAGGGGTATTTTTCGAGTCCGAGGGCCGAGCACCCATGTAGGTAGGAGTTAGTACTCCTTCCTTTAGAAGTGAATCATTAGACTTAATTATTTTGAACATTTAATTAAACTAGACGATGTTTACAAGACAGGACTAACACTTAGTATGAAATTAAAAAAACAAACAAAGCATTAACATAGCTATTTGACTCAAAACGGCAAGCCTGCGGAGCGACACATCCGCTTCGTAATGTCACTAGTCCATCACACTGTTTGCGTGCCAAGTCCTTCGCGCCGAAGTAGTAGGAGTGGAAGTTGTAGTAATAGTTCAGTTGTGTTGCCAAACTCATTCTCACATACATATGTATATATATATATATATATATATATATATATATATATATATATATATATATATATATAGAGAGAGAGAGAGAGAGAGAGAGATATTGATTATAGCTATTAAAATATGAAGAACAAAAAGGCCTAGACTGCTTGATTTGGCAGAACTTTTAATAATAATCATTTTACGATCCCGTAACTTTAAAGGGGGGGGGGAATTAAATTTATGGTATTTTATAATAAAACCTACTGTTTCACAAACTACACCATTAAATGGTGATGCATAAGAACCAAATATGGTAGCAGTATTTGCTTATTCATTACAAAGTCAAGTTTTCTTCAGTTTTCATGTTTTTCAGACACCTACGTTTTAAAACCAAATCCGAAAGTCTACAAACGCCCATGCAAACCGCTTTACTCGAAACGGCAGGCTCTCAGCCAGAGTTCAAACCAATTCGGCCGTCGCCCGACATTTGACTATAATGAAACAATATTTCACTTAAGTTATGTATATTATTGCCTCACGTGTGGTTAAGGCTGTTGTATACAAATCCTATTGGATTAGCTCATCTCAATGTTAACCTATGGAGTAAATTTGTCTACTATTTACAGCTACATAAATGCTGATAATCCAATAAAAATGGTATTTTCAGATAGACCGAACTTTTCTGCACCTTGCAACAGGATTCATTTTATAAATTTCGTCCCTCAAAGAAATTTATGAGCGTTTAAAACAACTACATTTTTAAAACAACCCATTTTCCCGAATAATTTAAAATATTAATGACATTCTTTAAAAAAAAAATGCCCCAAGTGTAAAATTTCTTTCTCTATCACATATTTTCTCCATAGTTAACATTGAGGTAAGCGAATGCAATAAATTGGGTTAGTACATAGGAACCTTAAATTAAACTGCGCGAAGTTTAGAACTTTGATCGGAAGGAAAGCCAAAAATCTGACACTTCATCGAGTCTGTTAGTGGTGTTTCAGTCCGAATTAGTAGTTTCGAAAGCATTCCTTATAATCCAATAGGGTTAATACATGGGAGCTTTAAGTTAAACTGCGCGAAGTTTAGAACTTAAATCGGAAAGAAAGCCAAATCTGATGCTTTCTCGAGTCTGTTAGTGGTGTTTCAGTCCGAATTAGTAGTTTCGAAAGTCATCCTTATAATCGCGAAACTTAATTTTCGGGACTCGATGATCCAGTAGCTCGACATACCGGTTGAATTGTCGATGAAGGTCTTTAACTTCGATTCGTAGACGAAAGAAAACAATTTAACGGGCTCAATTAATCTACAGCCGAGCACGTTAAAAAACCCGAGGCGACAGATCGGCATATCAACGCTTCAAACTTTTTATCCATGTCGGAAAGCACTGGCAAACACGGGATATAAAACTAAGTACAAAATTTTAATAACTGAAAATTAATAAACTCAAAGCATCTAGTTATTTATAACGGGCTCTGTTAAACAAAATAAATAAACCGCAAGAATTTCGGCCTCCAGAATAAAGCTGTCTGCTCGTTAAGCAATTACTCGACCGTACCACTTGCAGGAAATAGATCATATTAATTTCTAGATTCCAGAGACCGGACGACATTAATGAGGTAAAGAACTGCTAAAGAGATATGAGATGCTGCTAGGCCAGGAAAAGATCCAGTGATGGATCTGTTTATATCTAAATTATTTGCCGGTATGTGAACTTTTTTTTTTCGCCGAACACCACCGCTTACTCGATTTTTCAAAGTTCTGTCCCGCGCATTTATCGGGCGTCGACGGTATTTCAGATATGAATCAAAAAAGTTCAAAGGAGGAATTTCATTAGGACTTATTCTGATACCGAGCTCGAGACCGCCATTTTAGAGGGGACGTGACTAAAATGACAGTGATAAGCAATTACTCCGTGCACGAAAAATTAATACAGCTATGAATAAAATCGCTTAAATATATGCGTTCAAGTAAAGAAGTTCGGTAATTTTTACTTTTCCCGTCACGACTGCAAATTAAAAATGCTGGGATATGTGATAGATACGTGTCTATTGAATTTGCATGCTTAACTCAAGACGCATTATTTACCCTTTCGGAATATTGCCTAAATCTTGTTAAGTCTCTCTCTTATGGGCTATATTACATCAATCGGTAAGGGTACGTTATTTCAACTATCAAATGTAATTTTGATTCAAGAGCTACTGGTTCTTTCTTTTCGTTTGTTCTTTTGTTGTTATACTGGTAAATACATTAATGAAAGAAATTCCACAAATAGAACAAGAGCTATCCACAATTCTTAATGCATATGAGTGAGAAATTAAACTGATTGCATTGAATGTTTCAAATACACCTGGTGTACATATAAATAAAGGTGAGGAAGACAAAAACTATTCGATTTCGTATTCGCATTCTGTACAATTCAATCGCCCACCATTGTAAGTAAGAAAATTACCAAATAACCCTTCACCCACTATACAATTTTATGATATTTCTCTTTTTGATCGCTTATTGCATTATAGCGAAGAAAACATGTAAGTTTCGAGCCGGGATCCGTGGAGTGGATAGCCAATTCGTAACCGCGTTTGCCCAAAAGATCTCTCCAGATATAGGCAGATAACGCAGCATTATCCAGAGATGCAAGGGAGTCTTCTACAGTACTTCTCCCAGTGTGAATCAGCTGAGTTGACCTACGTAAGAGAGACAGGTGATCGAGCGAACTTGCTACCGTAATGCGTTATCCTGTGGGTGAGATCCATTGAGCAGGTTTCCCTACGTTGACAGAGCAAGCGTTCTGTAAGAACACGGTTTTCGGTACACTACAGACTCCGGGAAGGTTCGGAAGGGGTTTATACTTGCGAAGTAATCAGTGTTGCGAAGTATAGGAGAGATGGCCGATTTACACTGCGTCTTCAAAAATGAGCACTCTAGTATAACGGCGTGAGCTCGAATGTCGGTCTATCCCGCTATACTGGACAAGTCGCTTCAGTATAATCTCCAACCTCCTCCTCCTCATACGACCAAAACGAGACCAATGCAGGTCTGCGATTGCTGCATGACGTCAGTTAAATCTGCATGTACGGCATATATACACGTTTTAAGTCATATATGTGAACTCACGAGAATCAAACTCCATGCAGCTAACGGTACAACAATGAATGTAAATGACGTACGAAGAATTTTTACATGGAACAAAGGAAGAAAATTTCGAGGACAAAAATAAATGAAGTGTAAATTTTGTGTTCAAATTCTTCTAAAACTTAGTTTAAATATGTCCTTCCTAATTACCGAAAATTAAAAAACATTTTGCCTTTAATCTACCCAATTTTTTTTTCTGCTCCGCTCAGCTATAAGACAAATTAGCAGGAACATTTTTCAAATACCAAATTTGTCTCTCCTAAAAAATACATAATTTACATCCAACAGGGGCAAAAATTTCTTCTTCTATTAGGATTTGTCTGATTATTTGCCTAAACCCGTCACTTGAATGTGGGTTGCTGGTACATTTTCGTGTGAGCTTTCTGCTCGTTATACTCAAAATACCCAACAATCTTGCGGCCTTTAAGGGATATTTCTTTGTAGATTAAAAACACCAAATTCTATTGAATCAATTAATCCATTTTAAGGGAACAAGACTTTATATCTGGAGAGAGAAAAAAAAATATTTAGACCTTACATATATACACACACACATACATACATATATATATATATATATATATATATATATATATATGTGTGTGTGTGTGTGTGTGTAAATATATATATATATATATATATATATATATATATATATACACACATACACATACACATCTATATATATAAAAGAGCTTGTCTGTTTGTTTGTCCGCTATAGAATCATAGACTGTTTCACCCACCGGGACCAAATTCGGCACAGTTAATGTTTAGGACCCGAGAAACTTAAATCAGGAAAAACGAAATTTGGGGCTCAATTAGTTTTTTTAAAATTAATTTTTTAATGATTTTTGTGCCCCTAAGCGCACCTCTTAAATATGGATACAGCCCCTTGACCACAACCAGTCTAATTCGATACGCGGGGGAAAAGAGGTTTGTTCTGAGGGGTGGTTTGAGAGTTGGTCTGGGGGTGACGGGGGGGGGCGAAGTGTTTATTTTGCGGGGGGTGCAGCCCAGTATTTTTTTGATGGAATGCATGAACAATTTTATATCTATATATTTACACGGGCAACGCCGGGCAATAATTTATGAAACCGGCGATTTTCACAGGGGTTTGCGGGGAAGCCCTCAAACTCCTCGAAGGGCCGGTGGGATATCAAGATAGAAACATTTTAATGTTGACATCAGCATGGGGAGGGGGAAGTTATTATAATGTACAAGTTTACATAATATACAAGTAAGCCTTATAAAGGGTACGCCCGTGCAACGCCGAGTATATGAAGCTAGTTATATATATATATATATATATATATATATATATATATATATATATATATATATATATATATATATATATATATATATATATATATATTTCGACACAGTTAAACGCAACAGAAAGGTTTTTTCTATAGTTATACCCTTCTATAGAAGGGTAAAATTTTATCCATATCCAACCACCAGTAACAAAAAAATACCGATAGATTCATTTTAAACAGTCATAATTAACTTCTAAAGAAACTTCTACAATTAAATAATATAACTTGCATTAATGTGAACCACAGCTCGTGAAAGGCTATTAAACAGCAAAGTATAAAACAAAGGCAGTTCCACGCACTTCCGAAGCCTTGAAAATTAAGGATGGACAATTTATCTTCATAACGCTATTAAACGCCGCGACACGGTAACATTTCTCCACGTGGTAATCAAAATTTGCAAGATATAATAATCCTAACCACCATAGTGAGTGACATCACACCAGTAATGTGGCTTCTCATGCTTAGAAACCAGTTTGACCTGCAGGGAAAATTTTATGATTTCTAAGCAGCTATTACGCCCACTTCGAGCCGTTTAAAAGGAAATGTCACTCATAGAGCGTGTGTTAAGTGACCATTAAATTAAGGCCTTTTCTTTCCCCGAGCAGTAAAACCAAATATCTGCGTATCTGATAGGGCTTGTTTCGACCCCTGTGAAGCAGTGATTTCGAATTTGATGACTACCTCTTGGAAGGGCGGGGGTCGATTGATACTAGTTGAGGGTCCTTTAGTAGAAGGTTATGATTACTTTTTTCAAAATGAATCTTACAAAAGCTTGAGTTAAAAATTTATTAAAATTTCAAAGCAGTATTAACTTTTGGTGCTGCACTTCTGCAGGCCAAGCAATCAATCTCCCTATTAAACGAATGGGAAAAATTTCAACGAATTTTTTCCTAATCATACATTAGCAAAATACCATATTATTTAATATCGGTTGTTTTATTCCTGAGGGAAATATTGAAGAATAGATTTTCTAAGTTCTGGTGTTTTTTAGACCATCAAATTTTATTTAACTTTTCAAGGAAATGTTTTAATTTTACTTTATAAAAGCCACTTAATGTTTAGTAAAACACTTCTTCAAAATCTAAAAATTTGATAAATAACAAGCTGTATAGTTGAACGACTACTTTTAAATTATTCCGTTTACAGACTAACATAACATCAGAAAAATATTTAAAATATTTCAAATAGCTTAATATAATGTAAAGATTAGTTAATAACTAATGAATTTTTTGGTAGAACACCAATATGATATAAACTATATTTTCCTTTCGATAAGAAAGTCCAACATTTTTCCATAATTTCAGACGGCATCAACAAGAAACTGAAATTTACAGAATTTCCTAGTCAGAACAGATGCAGTCTGCATGTGCGAAGT